>OY754309.1:61072655-61435155 GCA_963573325.1 Astragalus glycyphyllos
TGATTAAAGTCAGGAGGAGGCACAAAATCCAATTGTTAAGTGCTTGAGGGGGGATTTGCATGGATTACCAAGAGGGACTCAACATGACAACATGAGCAAAACTTTTTTTTGCTTTGCCAGTTCAATTCGACAGTCATTATGAAATCGATTGCCTATTTCTATTTTGGTTGTGCCTCAACATGAGCAAACATTTCTTTGCTTTACATAGTAGAATTCACATCTGAAATTTTTCATTTACAAATTTCATTCCCAACGTTCAACTTTTTAACTATAATACAATTTCGCCTTGAGACAATTTCACAAAAATAACACAACTTTGATCGTGTAATTTGAAAAACAAAACTAATTACTATTATATTTCGGTTTGCAACTTACCGTTAAGTCCGATTTGAGAACTATAAATAGTAACTAACGTGACGTGACTCGTGTGGATGAATGGGTATACTACTAGATATATGTTCAATAAATGCCAAGATGTGATGGCTATTACGAAACATAAAAGTTTTACAGGCAATGTCACCGTACAAAGAGGTTGTACTGACTATACAAGTTTACATAACGTCAATGGACATCCGCACAACGATTTTAAAGAAACATGTTCCGCTTTGGGACTCATTTGTGCAAGAAATTTATAGAAGCAATAACGAAGGCAAATGATTTGGCATATTGAAATCAGTAGCATATGTTATTTGTAACTTTTTTTTTTATTGAAGATGTTATTTGTAACATTGTTACCCTTGAGCACAATGAATAAACGTGACGTAGAATGAGACCTACTTGGAAATTACAGGCCTATGGTATTGTATATGATAGGAGGGGGGTGGCGGATACAGTGTGTTACTAGTGGGGTCAAAAACCAAAAAAAAATTTATTTTTAATATACTCAGCAAAAAGTTTTTGCCCTCAATAAAAAATTAAGTTTGACCCCACAAATATCCAACTGCCAAAATACAACACAGTGAGGTCCAAATCTTTACAGAGTTGAAAGCATGTAGAGGACAATTGTAACTTGTGGAAAGACAATTATAACTTGTGGAAGTAATTGAATATCTTTTTTGGTATTTTTTTGTCACATACCTGATTATGTATTTTAATTGTACAACCTTATTTTATTTTTATTCTATGAAATTATATAGATAGTTAATTTACTTGCCCCTACGAATAAATTTTTTTGGATCCGCCACTGGGAGGAGGCATTTAAATTTACTAGGTATTTCGAGTACATTATTATATCCAATGTGTTTATGTTGCACGCATCATTTTTACAAGCACATAAAGTTTAATATTGGCATTCAATTATTTAAAGTGTACTAAAAATATGATCAATCAATTATTACTGTAATACATACATATGTTTAGCCATTTTTTGAAATAATATTAATTTATTTACGAATTTGCAAAATCCAATATACACCAGTTTTAATCTTTCGCCTGCTGTTTGACATATGATTACAATATTATAATTTATTTATTTTTATATTACGTCACTCTTCCAATGTAAATTTGTGTTCTTAGTAAAGGACATATACATAATACATAAACATTTTTTTTTTGAAGCAATACATAAACATTTTTAATAAATGCCAATAACTATTTACGCATGATGTTAATAATAAAATATTTTAAAAATATATTAAGAAACAAATACGATGTATATTCATGCAGCGCACGAGTCATGCATACTAGTTTATATAAATCTAAGATCTGTCTCAGGACTTGGGTGTTGTGTTAGTCTTTGCTCTTGGTGTTTTGTGGGGTGTCTGTTTGTATCCCCCTTTTACTCCTATAGTTTTGGACTTGGTGTATTTTTGTTTCCATTAGTTTAGCACGTGATTGGACACCCTCTCAAACCCTTTATAGAAAGTGGGGGGAGTGTGTGTCATGACGCTGAACTTTTGGCTATTAATATTATTACCTCTAATTATCGAAAAAAATATAAATAGACATTATCTTAATGTTTATTGTAAATTTTTATTAATTTGGATTTCTTCTATATATAAACATCTTTAATTTTTATAGATAAATATTTTTTTATACTTAAAATGAAAACACATTATATATAAATATTTATTTTTATCATACAAATTTTATTTCAGAATTATTCGTACAAGAAATACAATGCGACTACTGAGTATGCACAAAATTTTTTTTGGTAATTCTGAGTATGCACAAATGTTCCTTCCACATAAAAATACAGTGTTCCTTCCAATTAAGAATATCATAAATTTTACTAAGATAATAATTTGAGTATGCACAAATGTACATCCACACACGAGTAGTCGCAATAAAAATCTAATTAAGAATATCATAATAATTTTACTAAGATAAAAAAAAAAAATACAGTGTTCCTTCCACATGTCCGCAACTTACACGTGGCTCGGTCATCTTGCACATCGAGTCTGTGCACCTCTCATGGAGTGCCACGTCAACGAAGAGACGTCATTAAGTGTGAAGCAACAACGATGACTTTACTGAGAAGAGAAGCAATGACACGACGCCACGTGACAGAAACGGAGGAACAATACTGCACGCAATACGCATTTTTACATTATACTAGTACTAGTAGTAGCTAATTTAGTGGAATCGAAAGTCGAAACGGTGTATTTTTCCTATATAATCCGGCACGTGTTGCAGGACTTGAGCCGAAACCGAAAGAAAGAAAGAACAAGCAGAGAAGAAGAAAATGGAGAATTATCAGATCTGGAGGAGAATAGCGTTGGTAGCGTTCGCGTTTTCTCCGCTTTTCGTATCGGTCTCAGCAGACGACGTCGTTGTGCTATCTGAAGATAACTTCGAGAAGGAAGTTGGTCAAGACAGAGGAGCTCTCGTTGAGTTCTACGCCCCTTGGTAATTTCACCAACCTTTTCGATCTCCTCTTCTCCGTTACTATCAACTATCGTTTCCATTTACGTTGAATTTTCCACGGCATTGAGATCGTTAGGTTACGATTCACGTCGCCTCTTTTATCGGCTGATCCGGAGGTTCAACTTGTCGTTTTCTTATATGTTGATCCATAGTCTTAATCTATAGATGATACGATGACGTTTTAGCTTTTGATGAAATTCAGTTTCTCTGGATTTGATTCTGAGCAATGATCTCTAGTTTGTTAATTAGGACCAGAAATCATGCATTTACTAATATATATTAATATATATATATATATATATATATATATATATATATATATATATAATACATCCAAAATTATAGGGATGGAAAGAGGATCTCTATTCTCTACTGAGTGAAGTTCCTTTCCATTTCTATTAAGAAATGGATAGTTTAATGCAGGACATTAACCTAATTCACCAACTGAACTAGTAACAGGATATTACCCTAATTAACAAACTAGAGGACGTTGCTCTAATTCAATTAAAACGATTATGATTTTTCATGTAACTTCTAAATTAAATAACTACAGGTTCTTGATTCCTTCGATCAAACGATTAAATGATAATATGCCTCCGATTGAAACTAAAGAAACTAAAATTTGCAATCATGGTTGATAAACTTACGAGCATTAAACTGTCATCCTTCATAATATCGACAGAGGAAAAGAAACTCACTAGAAAGTGGGATCTTATATAGAACTTTAGAAGTTGTTAAAGAATGACAATGATATATAATAATATGCCTCTGTGCTTCAGTGACTTCATAGCTCATATTAAAGGTTGCTTGCCTTTGAAGTTTTTTGGGTTGGATAAAGGCTAGTTTATTTGTATTCTTTTGATAAATAAAAAAGAAGTGTTTTTAATACAATGTAGAAAAAATATAAGAAAGGAGATTATCCAAAAGAAGTGGGTGAAAAGAAACTAAGTAATACCTTTAACTAGTACTCTCAGCTAAGCGAGTTAAGCATGAGTGCCCCCTAACACCATATCCAAGCTTCATGAGTAGGGACTATGCATAAAGCAAAGTTTTAATTCACTTTTACAAATTATGGCATAACCTATTCATTGTGTGTACTAACTACCAAGTAATTTCCCTTTGTAATTTTACAACAAGTGTTATCTCTTGGTGACGGAATCCTTTTTGAAGCTTTACTGGATGCATATTCAGTAGTTATCCAGCCAATAATACAGAGTTATATTATGTTCATGTTTGCCCTTTTTTTTTAAATAATAGGTGTGGACACTGCAAAAAGCTTGCCCCAGAGTATGAAAAGCTCGGTAGCAGCTTCAAGAAAACCAAATCTGTTTTAATTGGCAAGGTCAGCACTCTGATATTTCTGTGTTCGTACCTTCGAATATTTTCGCCAGTTTTCCTGTTAACTTGGTGATTTGTTTTGCAGTGTTTTTTAAGCTTGAAGCAATTTTATCTGTTTATGATTGTGTATCTTAATTTTAATGGTATTCCTACTCATATTGTGGAGCATGTTGGGGTTGTATACCCGTCTTGAAACTTGAAGATACGACTTTAACATTTACTATGCCTTACTTGGAGATTTTTCTTTTTTATTCTTACTTTCAAAATGACATTTCCTTCCCACTTCCACGTGTATATAGTAATCTTTAAGGATTTAGAGGAGGGGGAAAGAGGTGAGACATCCTTGAAAAGCTATATTCTTCGCTAACATTCCCCATAATCGTATGCTTGAATTTTTTATGGTTTCTTTTTGGCCTTTCTCATTGATGATTCAGTTCGTTCATTGCACATTAAATTAACAAAGCTTATTAATGTGCTATAGGTGGACTGTGATGAGCATAAGAGTGTGTGCAGTAAATATGGAGTCTCTGGGTACCCAACAATTCAGTGGTTTCCAAAAGGATCTCTTGAACCCAAAAAGTAAGATGACCTTGGTTGTTCAAAACATAATACTGATAAGATTTTATATCTAAATTCATAGTTATCTATGTTGCATATTCACGTCTATCTTTTAGCATCTAACACTTTTATTTTGGAAAATTCCTTTAGGTTTGAAGGGCCACGCACTGCAGAATCTCTTGCTGAGTTTGTAAATACTGAAGGAGGTACTGTTTCGGGTTTTGAAGCCACGTGCTACCTAATATCTATGAAAAAGTGGGCATTCAGATGTTAACGTGTTTGTGTAACTTATAAGGAAACATTGTCTCCACTATATCACAAATAGCCAGGGAAATGGATTCTATAACTTTGAATCCTCTAAATTTAGATTTGTAGGCTTAAAGAAGAGAGAATGTGGGAAAATATGGAGGGAAAAATGAGAAAGATAGTTGGTAGTCTGGTGACTTTCCCTCCCTAAAGTTAGGGAATTCTTTACCTCAATAGCCAGCCTGCACCAGTATATCTTTTTTCATTAAGTTTTTTATTCAGGCTATACTTAACTAAGGTAGCAGAGTTATAGGTTTCATGTCTTAAAGCATCACAGTCTGTACACTTCCCCTGGATTGTTTTTAGCTTTATGGCAGTGTTGAGCATATGCATAAGCACCATTTGGTTTTCCCCTTTTTTTCTTCGTTTCTTATTTCCAATTGTACTATATTGTAGTGGATTTCCCAGTATTATTTCCTAACCATAGGTTTGACTTCCAGGAACCAATGTAAAGATCGCAACAGCTCCATCTAATGTGGTAGTGCTAACAGCTGAAAACTTCAATGAAGTTGTCTTGGATGAAACCAAAGATGTCTTGGTTGAGTTTTATGCACCATGGTACTCCAATTATTTTCAGATTGTCAATTTTCTCTCTATATTTAATCTTCAATTTTTTTGGTTTGGTATTGAAATTTGGTAAAGTTGGTGTATGTTTCCTTTTCTTTCACTCATGGAATGGATGTGAAAACCGTCATTTACTGTTATATCTTATGAACCTTTGTATTCTTTCAGGTGTGGACATTGCAAAAGTCTTGCTCCTGTAAGTGGGTATCTTTGAAGTTTCCTTTTTTTATCAAAATAAGGTTAGGTCATTTATTTTTCGAAATGCAGTAATGTGAAACTTGACTATGCTCCTTTCCCCTTCAGACTTATGAGAAAGTTGCCACTGCATTTAAATTGGAGGAAGATGTGGTGATTGCAAATCTGGATGCTGATAAATATAGGGATCTAGCTGAAAAGTAAGTTTTTGTTGTCTGATTAACAGAATTAGTTTTATCTGAACGTATCAAGCTTTATAAGTGAAGTCCAATAGAAGCGGAATTGTTTGAGGTCTACTACACTAATTAGCATGTTGCATGATGTGGTGGAATATATTAATCCTTTACCTGTTCATGGATTATAGTTCAATGTAATTCAGATATGGATTTATATATCATATAGCAGGAAAAGAAAAAGGCCGAACTGAAACATAATTGAAGTTATAGTTGTTAACAAGAAAATAGCTACAGCCAGTAAAGATTTTGGAGGTGGAAGATTACTATATGATGAATAATAAACGTTAGCCGGAATAATGTTTATGCAGGTATGACGTGAGTGGATTCCCTACCTTGAAGTTCTTCCCAAAGGGCAATAAAGCCGGTGAAGAGTACGGAGGTGGAAGAGACTTAGATGACTTTGTGGCCTTCATCAATGAGAAATCTGGAACAAGTCGAGATGGAAAAGGACAACTTACTTCACAAGTTAGTAAATTCAGATAAAAGAGAATCTGTCTCTTTTTTAACTTTTGGTAGTTGTGGACCTGGTGGTTTGTTTGTTGGTTGGGATAAAAAGTTCAAATTCCTGCATTTAATATTGTGCTCGCATTTGATATTTCCGTATAGGCTGGTGTCATAGATAGCTTGGATATCTTGGTAAAGGAGTTTGTAGCTGCCGATGCCGAAGAGAGGAAGTCTGTGTTCGCCCGAATTGAAGAGGAAGTTGGAAATCTTAAGGGTTCTGCTTCAAGGTAACACATGATATTTCATTTTTTGTTAATATTTTAATTGTTAATTGTTTAAATATGGCCAGTATGCCAAAAAAAATTTAAATATGGCCATTGAGTTGAGAGTGACTCAATTCACATTTTGTTACGCTTATCCTTTATGGTACTTGTTTGTCCCTGTTGCTAAAGCAAGAAACTATGGGCGATAATACTACTTCATTTCCCTTTAGGCACGGGAAGATTTACTTGAAAGCTGCCAAGAATTCTCTGGTGAAAGGTTCTGATTATGCTAAGAACGAAATCCAGCGCGTAGAGCGCCTGCTTGAAAAGGTAATATTATTTTCTCTCAGTCATAGCAAAAACCTTGAAATTTTACTTCGTGCATGAAATATTAACTATCATGGTTAAACTTGTCAAGTGTTAATTGATATTCTCTTTAGTTTCTTAAAATAATGATTTTGCAATAAATTAAAATTGTTCTGATATATAGTTTAATTATTTGGTCGTAAAAGGAGATTAAGAATTGAACTTTACAAATTGCTGCAAACTGCTTAAACGCTGTACTCATTATCTGTCTGTGTTGATTCATGCAGTCTATCAGTCCTGCTAAGGCCGACGAATTCACTCTTAAGAAGAACATCTTGTCGACGTTTGCTTGATTTATCAGTACAATTTTCTACCATCTGTCCTGAAAGCTAGTGTCCCACTGCAGCTCCTTCTGATGATTGTATACATTGTTATCGAAATTGCTGGGAGATTTTCAACGTGGTGACTTCTAGTACTTAATCTGAGTCTGTTTTGATGATCATACATGACAATTTTGGGGTAATGGAGATTATTCTTCACCCCTTCGTAGTCTACCTGAGAGAGATTTGGGGAAGTACGATAACTTTTACCATCTGTTTCTTTCGTTTATGGTAGCTATTAACTTGTTTCATGACGATGGCTATATTTAATACATGAGAGTTATCCATACGATATACTTGTAGACTGCTTACTTAAAAATTACGTTTAAATACGCTCCTCAGTGTTGCAAAAAAACATTCATCACAACAATATTTCTTTTGGTTTTAATCCTTCTTCCTCAGTGTTGTTACATAAATGTTGGGGGTTGGAGAAAACCCTTATAATTTACTGTAGAAAGTAGAAACGTACGATAATATCATCCTAAAAACTACTTAGAAATGCAATCAATGAGAGGCTTAGACCAACCCAAAATTCATATCCATGAAACTACTTCAATGTGCTCCACAACTGCCATGCAATGCTTTTTCACCAAAAAAAAACTGCCTTGCAATGTAACACTACTAGATAAGTTGTGTATTTACTATTTACCCACCAAAGGTTGTCCCATATCATAGTCATCGGCTCATCGCCTTTGTGCTAGGCGATAGGAGCAAAACAAATGGTACAAGATACATAGTGCAACTTTGATTCGGGTTTGTCAGCACAAAACATAAAGGGAGAGGGAGGCTCGACTAGGTATCATGCAAAAACGAAGCTTTATTTTAATTTCAAATTTTCACCATGGCATACACAAGGACTAGGTTGTACCCCTTGTTTTGCTTCAATCGGCCTCAGAGTTATGATATTGTATGCCATTTTGTAGGCGATTTGGGGATGGAGAAATGGATGCATCTCATCTAGTAGAGTGCCACATTGATCACATTGAAGTAATTTTATGGAGAAATGAATGCATCTCATCTGGTAGAAATGAATGGTGTAAAGGGGAGGCCAAATTGCTAAAAATAAATGAAGTTACATGTTAACTACTTCTTAATGAAATAAATACACAATTTTTTGCTTACAAGCTTACCTCTATTGATTACTTAACTGATGCCTAAAGGCACTCGTTAGCATTTTCCTATCAACACTTCTTTCTGGTCAAAATTAACATATGCTGATATTTCCTATTGGAGACGAACAATTCCGGGATTAGCAACTAACCTCCGGAATCATCAGTTGCTTTAGCGTTCATATTCAAGACTCTGCATGGCTTACTATTATCAGGGCTGAACTCGGTGGGTTCAGGAATGGCTATTGTTGAACACTCTTCAATCTGATACTCTCTCTCATATGTCCTTTCCTCAGCATCAATGTTAGGAGGAGGCTCTGTAGCAGAACCAAATGGAAGCTCCAAAGATGCAGAGCCAGGAGGATGTGTCCTCATCTGCACAGATCTTAGAAGTGCAGCTCTTCTTAAGTCAGCTGAGTGGCATATATCACTTGGAGACGACGGAAAGCGGCCCTCGGAATCGGAGCCTCGCTGACGAGGCTGGGAGCAAGCAACTGCTGAGACTGTAAAGCCATGAGAAGCATTTAAACTTGTGGATGGTGCTGAAGAAAATGCATTCTGTGGTCTTTGGTACCTGCATGGAGAAACTGGACTACTGGGAAGGCTGTCCGGCTGGGATGAGCAACTATGCACCGGAGTTTCACAAAACCTTGAGTCATCTGAGTCTTCTGACATCGGTGAATATTGTAAAGACATGTCATCCCTGAAAATATATTCAACATAAACTATTTAAAAAATTTGCTAGTCCTGGCAAAATATCATTTCCTATTTTATATCAACTCGTCCGCCTAGAGCGAAGGGTTGGGGGGGGGGGGGGTTGTTTGACCATGAAAATGATGGATTTCTACAATTTACAACTAGAAGGTTATGTATGATGTATATCAAGTGATATTGCCAATTACTATATGCTATGACAGTCAAAACCCCAAAAATCAAAGGTCGAGTTATTTGGGCTCTAGTAGAGAATACAGTGGAATGAATGCGTCAAAAAATAGTACACAGACAAAGACCTTGTACCTACTTCAGGCTTTGGAGATTTTTGACAACAAAACCATAATGAAAAAAATTGAAGTGATCATCTATAACTCTGGAATAGCAAATGGATCATCATTGTCAATACTTATTTATATAAAACTATAGGTGAAACCATTAAGACAGATTAGGAATTAAATGGCATATATTAGATATGATTCATGATAGGGCCTATGATATCATTTGACTTATGTAGCCGATCTCACCTAATGGGAGCTTTGGTCTTTTGAACACAATCAATCAATAGATTAATGAAAACAAAGACATAATGCCAATATGCCATGCAGCATTATGGTGAAAATGTTTGTAGGTCACTTGCAGCGGCAATCAGAGCTACCCAATATATATTTTGCATGGCCACAATGAACCTCTTTAAAGATGTTTAACCAAATTCTAAAATTCTAAAAAGTATGAAGGAAAAGGATCACAAAAGCAGCCAAAGAACATCAAAAGAGTATAATTTACACGAGATTTCTGAAGCCAGCACACACTGCCAAAACATAAAATGTAAAAATGCAACTGGCAATAACTCGTTCCATGAGCAATAAGAAGCTAGCTATGTTTATCAAATATCCAAACTGGAAATAGCGTGCTTGTATAACATAAGTGACAGTGATTTTACCTTAGGGCGAAAGCACTTTCAGACCTTGCAGGAGATTCCATGAGATTATCAGGAAGTGAATCTCCAACTGTCAATCCATTGAGACTGGATGCCATTATCTGGGGAGGGAAACAACAGAAAAACCAACTCCAATTTAAGTTTAGTTTATTTCAATTGATTATAACAAAAACACTCATGACAATCTTTTTTTAAAAGGGATCGATAGTGTTCTCCACTTATCCCCTCTATGACTCGAACCCACACCCATTTAGGCGTAGGTGAAGCGTTTTACCCACTGAGTCGTGCTTCATTGTCATACATGAAAATCTAAATCATGCAGGCAATTTAAACAACCAAACAATCACAGCAAGCATCAAGCATGTCCTTCAAACAAAAATCACCTTCTGAAATAGGGTTTCAGCTCAGTTATGCAAACAAGTAGTGTGTTACTTAAAAATTGCGCCCATTCCAAGTCTCAATTTTGAACAACATACTATTTTAAAAAAAGGCAATCTCATTCACGAAATTAATATTGTCAACAACGTAATAATTGCGAAGGATCACAGAGATACGGATACTGATAGAGACAATAAATAAGAAACGCCAATACATGGAAATTCCATCACAGATTAACAGGAAATTTCACATAACTAACCGCCAAATGATTAAATATTGAATCTTCGTAAACGAAAAAAACAATTTAGTAGTTATGTCACAGTTAAAATATAAAATGAAAATAAAACAATAACGATACGACAAAAAGAGGGGCAAAAGAGACAATGATAATAACCTCGCTTAGATAACGCTTGTGAGAACGAAGATTATCTAGATAAACTTCCTCTTCGGGATCTCTGGTTCGTTTGCCAATGGGAGATGAAGCAGTGGGTGAGTGTGACCCTACCAAATTCGAATCGAAACCCATCTAAACCGATAAATTTATTTGGGGGAAAAGAGCTAGGCTATTTAATTTTAATTTTGTGACCTTAAAATTGAAAGAAAAGGTTTGGGCTTTCCCCTACCGTCTTCCGCCATTAAAGGTCACTGAAAAGTAGCAGTATCGGAGTTTTTTACCGGCAAAAAAAAAGACGATTAGAGAGAAATGTAACGTTATGATTGATATTAGTTTAAGATTGTAGACCTGCTCCTAGTTGCTGACACGTGTTGCTTACATGGTCGCTTATTTATTCATGGTTAGGCAGCAACTTCATACGCCCATTGTATTCAAGCCTAACTTTAGATTTAGATCTACTTCTACTCTTCTTCTAGTGTTCTTAGAAGTAAGTTTACAAAGCTAAATAATTTAGGTGTGCTAAATGGATTTTTAGCTCCTTCACCTAAATTCTATTTTATTGGTTTTGAATTGATTATATTAGAAGCTAGAAATTATAATTTTAAAGGTGCCATAGGATTGATTCTAACTTACATCTTTCGATCTTTTACTGTATTTTCTTTGATATTTTTAACAAATTTGTCACGATTCGTATTTGTAGTTTTATACCCAAAATGTAATGTAATTTTGATCTAAACTACCCAACAATGTGAACTGATAAAATCTTTTTTTTTTGACAAACCAAAAAAAAATCATTTTTTTTCTTGAAAGTATCTAAACACAAACTACGTTATGTTGAACTCATTTTTAGCAAAATCAATCTTACAAAATTAATTCAATAAACATACTTAGTCAACTCTCAATAGAAAAGGAAATTTTTTTTTTAAAAAAAGCTAATTCCATGGTTCAATATCTTGTCACGACCAAAGGAGAAAAACATAGAGTCCAATTTCATTTAATTTGGTCGTGTATTCCATTAGTAGTTCAATAAAAAAGAAATCAAAGGAACTTTTGTGTGTTTGAAGAGATTCATAGTGCTATATTACATCTTTGCTCAATTGTGACCATTAGATCATTTAAAACATTTGACTTTTATCATAACGAATCCTAAAGGCACACATATGACTGAAGAATGAACTCAATATGACAAGTTGAGCTATTTTTCTATTTTTTTGACGAAAAGTTGCACTATTTATGCCGACATGTCCTTAAGTGTTTAATTTGTGAAGTTACTGCAGGTCAACATAAATAGTGCAACATATCATATTGAGTTCCACCTTTAAACGTTGATAAGAAATGTCAGTAGTTAATACATTAACTTAAGGAGATGAAGATAACGGGAGGAGGAAAATTAAATTTACAATGTTGCCCAAATTTTGACATATGAATTGAGTAGGTAAATCTCCCTTTATTAGCCCCTTTTAGTAAGTTTGTAAGCATAACACAGTTGGCAAAGCCGAAGTTGCTAGTATGAATATTTTCTGTGATTACCTAAATCAAACCTGTTATGTATTGGGCCTCACCCTGCAGATTTGCATCGGCCTCTCCGGCTCAACGATCCAAAGACAACCTACGGTTGAGATTAACCCACACTTCATCACACGGTCTGGATTAACCTTGGATCACGCGCCTTACTAAATGAATCAACCCACGTTATTGACACTGTTCCCTATAAATATGTTGTCCAATCAATGCATCAGGATGCATTTAGTTTGATTCAATTGTAGTAAAATATGGGTTGGTTTGACTCAATTGTCCCCAAACATATTAAAAGACTTTTGATTTGGTTTAGATTTGTATGAGTTTGACAAGAAATGTAGGTAGTTAATACATTAATTGTAGAGGATGAAGATAATGCAAGGAGGAAAATTAAATTTACCATGTTATCCAAATTTTGACATATTAATTGGGTAGGTAAATCTTCTTTTATTAGTCCCTTTTAGGAAATTATTGTAAGCATAACACAGTTCGCAAAGCCGACATTGTTAGTATGAATATTTTTCGTGATTACTCAAATCAAACCTGTTTTGGATTGTGCCTCACCCTGAAGATTTGGATCGGTGTCAGTGGTTTGGGTCCACGATCCAGAGACAACCTACGATTGAGATTAACTCACACTTCACTGCATGGTCCAAAATTAACCTCGTATCTCGAGCCTTACTGAAGGAATCACACCACGTCATTGGCACTGTTTCCTATCAATATGTTGTCCAATCAATGCATCAGGTACACATTTTTTATCTTTTTCTTTGAGCTTACTTGATCATCGGTGTGTGTGTGCAGGTACCACCCCCTCACCGGATCAACGCGAGGGAGCGCATCTCAAAATATCACTTGGAACATATTTGACATCACACCTCGGTAGCATATCGACCCAACTTCATTGACTGAGACTGACTTTCAGGATAATTCAAAACCTGGGATCTTCACTTTGCATGAGTGAGTTAATATGCGGTGCTGACCACTTCGTCTACATGAAAAAAGTCTCTTTCAGTAATAAATAAATAAATAAATAAATAAATAAATAATATTAACTCTAACTAGTTTATATACTGTTTGGATAAACAACTTAATTAAGCACTTATAGTATACGTGTTTATCATGTAAGAGCTTATGCATAAGCTCTTCCCTTAATATATAAAAGATAAAAAATGTTAAGCTATTTTTTCATAAGTTATAAGCCGTTTTCATAAGTTTTTTCTAAACAGTCTCACAAGTACTCAAGTCAATAAACAAGTCCCAACATGCCGATCTAAACATGTTCTTATAAATATATTTTCAGGGATTTATACAAGAAAAAGTGTAGCAATGAGTGCATATTGAATATGTCCTTCAGAACAAATAAAGAAAAAAAAGCGACAACAAAGGGCTTTTTTTTCCTTTTTTTTCTGATTCGGGAGAAAAATGGCATATTTTTCTTTTCCTTAAAGAAAGTGATAGTGAATACGATTCTCACTAGAAATGGTAGTGGAGTGCGCTTTTCCTCCAACGAGCAGTCAGGGGATCATAGCATACAAAGGGAATATGTCAACCATTTCCACAAAAACCATTTTTGGAAGTGGATACGCATAATTGAATGTCCTTGTCATTATTTTGATCAATGAAAACATCAAAAAAAAAAAAGCTCATGAAAGTAAAAGGATACTACTTTTATTCATTTATTTTTTTGGTATTAAGGGGATGATGTTTGTCTATATTTAGATAAATTATAAGTAGCTGAATAAGATGAATATTTTATGGAGTTTAATGAAACAAAACAATTAGAAAAAAAACAAAATACACCAATATTTTCTATTATTTCATAACTCAAGTCAAAAACGACTTTACTCTAAAAACAAAATTGAGGTGAGTTGGTACTTGGTGAATATGATTGGGAAGCAAAAAGTGAAAACAGAGAGGTATTTGTTTAAGGGAGTAGAACTAGAAGTCCAAGATCTTGAGAAATAGGTTTTTAAAATTGCTTTAGAATTAGAAAGGGACGCTGTCAAAAAAATAAGTGTTCCCGCTCGGATATAAAGACAAACAGTTGGCGTACAAAACCCATTCCATTTCCCCAAATTCACAACAGAAAAGGTAAATGAAGTACGTTTTGATCACCGGAGGAGTTGTGAGTGGCCTCGGCAAAGGCGTCACCGCTAGCAGCATAGGCGTCGTGCTCAAGGCCTGTGGCCTTCGCGTTACTTCCATCAAAATCGGTTCTCTTTCTCTCTCTCTCTCTCAACTGACTTTTCTCTTTTATCTTTTTCAGCAACTCAAGTTAGTTACAACTGTCTCATGCACTTCTTCACAAAACTTTTTGTAGATCCATACTTGAATATAGACGCCGGCACCATGTCTCCTTTTGAGCATGGAGAAGTTTTTGTTCTTGATGATGGTGGAGAGGTTTAGTTTTTTCCACTTATATACCTCTTTGAGCTTCAATTTGAGTGTCTTATTGTCATAGAGGTGTTCAATTTATTTATTTATTTTTGTGATTTTTGACTTCGAAAGGTTGATTTGGATTTGGGAAATTATGAGCGTTTCCTCGATGTCACGCTTACAAAGGATAACAACATCACCACTGGAAAAATATACCAGGTATAGTACAGCATGCTATGCTTGTTTCGTGGAAATAAATTAATAGTACACTGCATACTGATTTTGCTATAGTTACCTAACTGTTGTGTTTGGTTTCGTATGATTAGTCCGTACTTGAGAAAGAACGAAAAGGGGATTATCTGGGGAAAACTGTTCAGGTGATGCACTGCAGTTTACTATTTATATTTAACTGTTGTTTAGTGGATAGTTTGTGTGATAAAGAGCAGATTGGTGTTTTGGAAAAATAGGTGGTTCCACACATCACTGATGCTATCAGAGATTGGATTGAGTCGGTTGCGGTGATCCCCGTCGATGGAAATGAAGGCCCCGCAGATGTTTGTGTGATTGAGCTGGGAGGCACCGTAGGTAAGATTTTAGCAGAACCTGTTGAGGCTGCTTTGTCCGCTTTTATTAATTAATAATTAATAATGACGAGATCGTAACATTTGTCTGCCTACAGGTGACATTGAATCTATGCCGTTCATTGAAGCTCTAAGGCAATTATCCTTTCAAGTGGGTATGTCAAAAGCATATTTTGCTTTTAAACAACTCTGCTAATACAGTTTTCCCCCTACAATTATTACCCCGTGTGCATCTCAACCATGCTCTTTTGTCATTATTAATATTATTTACTACTATAGACTTTGGCCATGCTCTTTTGTCAAAGTGATTTACTAGTTACAACTATAAAACTTTGTGTTCATTGCCCTCGTGGATGACAGGGAAAGAATTTAAGTACTTTTTTTTTAAAGTTCCTTTAATCACCACAATATTAAAGGTAAAGTACTTTTGTCTAACAACAAAAAGTAATGTAGATTTCTTGCTTTTCTATAGCATACAAAGAGAATTTGGTTTACGTTCATTCCAACCTTTGACTTTTGAGGAAAGATGGATGATACACTAAAGGAAGGACAGGGTTGTGGGATATTTACCTGATGATATTGTTAGACTTATTGAATTGGCAAAACTGTCTCTTGATGAATTAATCTTAAACCTGTGTTCTTAGAAATGAGGGAGATGAAAATGATACAACTAGTATTAGACAGCAAATGATAGGCAATTGAGTAAAGTCGAAGACTCCTTTTAGATTGGACTAATGATATTTTTTTGGTGACATTATGACATTTTTTAGGAAAGAGCTGTAATTTTATTGACATTATTATAAGTAAAACAATATATTTTGATATGGATAATATAAAAGTATGCCTCTTTGTTTTTTGTTTTTTTTGTTATGATCAGAAGTTTTATTTTTGCAAATTATGATCATTATCTACTGATATGGTTATATATTAATATGAAGCATCAAATTATGAATTTCTCTTTATATAATACGTTTTTCACATAGCCATGAAGTGTCATCTTGATACATATTACGATTTTCACACTCTGATTTTCATTATTCCTTCTCAGGGCCTGACAACTTCTGTCTCATCCATGTTAGCCTGATACCGGTGTTGGGTGTAGTGGGGGAGCAAGTAATACTTAATTACTTGTGCATTACAGTTGCAGACTTTTAGTTATTATTTTTCTCTTGCTGAGTCCAATATCCTGCTTCCAGAAAACAAAGCCTACGCAACATAGTGTCAGGGAACTTAGAGCATTGGGCTTGACGCCTCATCTCTTAGCAAGTCGCTCGGCTGAGGTATCATTACATGGTACCTATATCTTTATGCATTTAAAAATGTTAATCTGTGTAACAATGTTTGATCCAAGGTCTTCAGGCAGTAGTACTACATAAAAGTCTGCTCGCTCACTTATTCTTAGCATGCACATTGTACTACTCTTTTTTATTAATGTTGTCCGTTATTGATGTGAACTACGGTTACAATATCCAGGTTCCACTTTTAGCAATGAATATATTTATGATCATTATTTTGCATCCGGTACCCTATTAATATTTGCTGTATTTTCCATCTCAATAGAAGTCAATTTGACTTTCTAGTGGTTCTTTCGTTATGTAGTAAATGTGTGGGTGCATGTCAGAATAATTGGTTTTATCTGATTCTCCAGTGATAATATTTCATAATCCCTTAAATTGATGGCGATGTTTAAATTGCTGTTGAATATGCTCAACCCCCTATTTTTTTGAACGGATGCTCAACCTGTTTTGTCCTTTGTGCTTTGGATTTAGACATATTGGAAAGTGTGTAAATTATTTGTTTACAGAACCTTTAATTTATTATTCAGTAGACAAAAAACTTCAGTGACATCTCCAGTTCAGATCAACCTTTAATGTGGTTTTTTTGAAGGCCTAATATACACATTGATGGACATGAACACGTCAACAAGCTTTTAACCTTCATTTAGGAGAATACAGTGGTTAATTGAATTTCATTATGTTTATATTTTTTCTCATTAAAGTCAACTGGAAATTTTCAGTATTTTTCAAATGTTTCCATCCGTTTTAAGAGTTGTGTCTTTGAGGTTAGTTTTGCTATATTAGTAACTAAAATAGTTTTTTATTAAATGTGCCAGCCTCTGCTGGAAAGTACGAAGGAAAAACTCTCACAGTTTTGCCATGTTCCGGTAAGTTTCCAGCGAACCAAACTTGGTTGTTTTCGAATCAAGCTTTGTTTTATTAGCTATTGATCTTTATTTTCTGTATATTTTTTCACAGGTTGACAATATTCTGAATATCCATGACGTACCAAACATTTGGCACATTCCCCTGTTACTTAGAGTGAGTCTCTTAAAATTTTTAGTTACATTGAAGCTTGGCTATTTTGGTTTATATTTAGTATAACTTTGTTTGTATATATTTGGCTGCTGTTTCCAGAACCAAAATGCTCACCATTCAATTTTACAGCAGCTTAACTTACTTAGGTGAGTTTTTTTTATTTGTCTTCTATTTGTTATCATTGCCAAAAACTAATCAGTATCACATGTAAAAATTTGTCATGGACGAATTCTAAAAGAAACTTAGGATATTAATGCAATTTCAAATGCTGCTGCTACAGTAACGCATGACAGTATGCGAAAATGTACTTGTGCTACAGTAACCCAACAGTAACCCAACAGTAACCCAACAGTAACAAGCTTTCTGGTGGTTTTTATTACAATATTGTTGATTCACGTCCCACTCCCTACATATTGTCTTTTCCATTTTTTAATTAATTAGAAAATGTGAGATGTGATCCGATAATTGTGTGTTGATAGCATTCCTCAATAGTCAGTAATAATGCATCGAATAATTGTAACATTTATCCCTTCCCCTCGACTTGAAATGCACTTGTTTTTGGGTTTTCGGATTATCTTAAAATCAATTACTTATGAAAAAGTACTTTTAATATTTTTAAGACCTTGAAACTATTTCCAACTTATGTTGTTGGAATATTTAGTGGTTTGAACTTTGAACTACCAATTAAATTTTGAACAAAATCAAAGAGCAACAGATCAAACCCATGTGATCAATATTCTGAAAGATCTGCAGTCTGCAATATTAAATATCTATGCTTTTATCTTCTAGACCCCTTTTTCCTTTATCGCCTTTAGTAATCTTCACATGAGCTCCGACTTGGCCTCCATACAAGTTTCTACATCTTATGCAAACTTCTACATCATTCTATGTATCTAAGCTCTAGAGCTTGTGTAAGTCCAAGAGTTCTTGCACTTAGAGCAGTTAAAACTGATATGGGTTAAACCAATGTTTGTCCAATTGTTGTTGGCCAAATGACCTAGGGTACAATCTGTAATGCTCAAGATATTGAGGGAGAAGACATCAGCAAAAGAGATAAAAAACATTGCAAACGGGGTTTTTGTTTTGGTTGAACAGCCATGGCAAAGACAAGAAGGCTTCTTTTACTTAGTAACTGTTTCATACACTTTTGTAGCCTCAAAGTCAGGACACTTCTTTATAAAGTAGTGCTGCTATAGTAGTAGAAAACTAGGAACAGATCAGCTATTACACATTGGTTGTTTGAGGGGTGTACTGTAATCTTACATACGACACCTTCTACATTTGCATTCCAGATCAGTCCTCCACAAACATTGAAGTGAGGCGAAAAAGAAATCCATCATTTTGCATTCTGTTGATCAAAATTGGGCATGTCCTACTGGATATGTTGTTACTTGTTTTCCAAATTTTTTATTGTATACTATACTGATAATGGGAAATGTTAATTACCTCACTTTTAAATTCCTTTTCAGCTGTGCTACGCCTCCTGATTTACAACAATGGACTGAGATGGCTGAGAGCTATGATAATCTTACTGAATCTGTTAGTACTAAATGTGCTGTTTGCAACATTCATTCAAAATTTGTCATAATATATTGTGCATGTGAATGAGAGCACTTTGAAATTTACAGGTAAGGATCGCGATGGTGGGAAAGTATGTTGGTCTAACAGATTCATATTTATCTGTTGTAAAGGTATGTTGTATCTTTCCCATGATATTTATCCCAAAAATAGCAGGATAACAATAAATATATATTATAGAAAATTGAGTGAAGATTTATATATTTACTATAATTACTATAATATTGGATAATAGCATTTAAATTTTTCTTTATATTTTTACCTTTAGATCTGATTCTATCCATAAATATGATGCCATTCACTAGCATTCATCTGAATTTCACATTCTTGTTGTATTCTTCATTATTCAAACTGTAATTGACTATTGGTTTGTGCATGCTTTATTGTTTTGTACAATCTAATGTGTATATGTCAGTGTAGAACATCAAAGCAATTGGATTGTAGAATAGTTGTCCTTTTATTTAACACAGGTGTCTTTAGTTTTTCTCGGCAATATCCTGTAATTCAATACACGGGTTGAGTTGCTTCTTTTATGTCATTGAAATACACTGGTTTGATATTTGATGCCTCGTTTATTTACAGGCCCTTCTGCATGCTTGCGTTGCACGTTCATTAAGGCCAGCAATTGACTGGATTGCAGCTTCTGACCTTGAAGATGACAGTGCGAAATCTGTAATGATTTTTATTTTTTTTGCATTTGAAGAAATTTGGTTACTTTTCACTATGCAGTTAGTCAGGCTTTTTCATTTTGTTTTACGGTTTTACTGTTTCAGACACCGGAAGCACACGCTGCAGCATGGAAGACTCTGAAGGTAAGAGCACCAGAATGACATACAGTTTATGGAAGTTTAGTCTATTATATCGGGGAAGTGTGGTGGGAAAAACATTGAGGCCTTCGTGTTTGGGTTATGTGATCATGCTGGATTTCAGGGATTTTTTGGTTGAGATATAAAATTACATATTTTCTCCATGTGTTTATTATCTATGATTGAATTGCTGGACTATCTTGAAATTGGATTCATACAATACAAGGAAAGATGTTCTGCTTTTGAATCAGTAACTGCAGCCATTTTTGGGGAATTTTTACATGCAGAGTGCAGCTTGTGTCTTGGTTCCGGGGGGATTTGGAGATCGTGGTGTGAGAGGTATGATGCTGGCTGCCAAATATGCCAGAGAGAACAATGTTCCGTATCTGGGGATTTGCTTGGGAATGCAAATATCTGTAATTGAGTTTGCTAAATCAGTAAGTAATATTCTGTGTATGTAATGTTTTTTTATGACTACAGGCTTTTATTGGTAATTTAACATTCATTCTTAGGTTTTGGGCTGGGAGAGAGCAAACAGTGTAGAGTTTGATGCCCAAACACCAAATCCTGTTGTGATTTTCATGCCAGAGGTAGGCATACACGTCTGACCACTCCCCCTTTTCCCTGATTCATTTTTGTTGTTGTAAGGTCTCCTATTTGCATACAGGGTTCACGAACACATATGGGAAGTACCATGAGGCTTGGATCTCGAAGAACACTCTTACAAACAAGTGATTCTATCACTTCCAAGCTGTATGTGATGTAGCTATCTCACTATATAGTTTTTTAACGATAAAAGAAATAATGAATGAAGAAGAACAGGTTAAATATCCCTTTGATGAAATAGGTCATCTTTTTCCATAATGTCTTTTTTCTGGCAGTATCTGCACATGTCAATGAGGTCTGGTTGTTGATCGAGTGCTCGATCATCAGGGGATGGTTTGAATTCAGTGAATATTAGGAACGGTTTAGTATTTTGTGTGTGATATTACAATTTCAGAAGCTAGAGATACAAATCTAACTTCACTGTAGATGAGGGCTATTGATGCAAAGCCTATTGTGCAAACATACATTGCCCTCCTTACCCTTCCCAACAAAAGAGGAAAAAAAGAGAATATCTAGCAGCGGGATAGTTTATTTTATAGTGTTCCTTTGTTGCCCTAGAGGATATTTTTGGATCTGAAAAACGACCTGTTCAGTTGTAACTTGTAATTAGACTCCAATCGGTAGATTATGTTCTCAGCACTCATTTTATGCATTTTAACATCATTGCATGTTCCTAATTGCTAGGTATGGCAATTCAGAGTATGTGGATGAGCGGCATCGTCATAGATATGAGGTTTCGCTGTGAACCTTCTTGTTTGGTGAATAGATGTTCTTGAGGCACATGTCGTCCATGTCCTCTAATCTAATATTGGCACTGTTCAGGTAAATCCGGATGTTATTGGAAATTTAGAAGAAGCTGGACTGAAATTTGTTGGCCGGGATGAAAGCGGAAAACGAATGGAGGTATGTTTTCTGCTTGAATAGGGTTTTGACGAGAAGCAATATTAACTAAAACCATAGTTAAGAATCTGACAGTTTCAATTATACATAATTGAATTTGTTATCCCGTATTTGTGTTTATATATTTTGCTGCAACTCATTATTCACTTCTTTTCTTTGCTCTTTTTTTTGCTTGGAGAGTGCAACTGTTTTCTCAATTTTAAGAAATTCTCTCTTGTGCAGATCTTAGAGCTTCCAAGTCATCAATTCTATGTAGGCGTGCAGTTTCATCCAGAATTCAAATCTCGTCCTGGGAGACCATCTGCTTTGTTTTTAGGTACCTTTCACTCATGAATTAGCCTTTCATATCTTACAAACCAATGATCTATATGAAGTATAAACTGAGAGCCATTTACACAATCTGTGTTAGTATTAGTTTGTGTGATATTAAGATGGTCTATTAGGACCTTCACAGCACTCATGTGATTGCTTTATCTTCCTGACATCACATAAGTTCTTAGTTTAGCTTAAATACCCACTGCGATTCCAATGTCAATTGAAGTTTGTTGAATACGATTGGAAGTAGAAGTAAAACATTCCTCATTTCAAATGATTATTTATCGGTATCTTCATATCTTGTTTTGATTATGTCTACTCTGTTAAATATATTTGATGTTGTGTCATATCTTGTTTTGATTATGTCTACTCTGTTAAATATATTTGATGTTGTGCCTGTAGGTCTCATATTGGCAGCAACAGGAAAATTGGAAGCACATATTAGTAGTAGTGAGAATGGAAGTTGATGTACGATTTGTTGCTATAGAAGAACTCATTCCTTCATTACTTTTCTAAGGTAAACTGGTCCTCTTAAGGGTTTGTTTAGGAGTTGTGAGGGAGGATATCCCCCACCTTGCACTGAGGGTTTATTTTTTCTCCATAGGACTAAAACCTCCCAAATTTTGGGGAGCTCAAAAAATGAATTGGGAGAGGACTTTGGAAAGCTTTTAATGGTAACTTTTCTCCATATTACTAATAAAGATTAGTCATAACTCATAAGCCTTCCCCTCCCTCCAAACTCCAAAACAAATCCTAACTGCTCCATGCTTCTCTAGGTTGGTTGTCATTCGCATCAGTTACAAAGTAATATTATTTATTTGCATCCCTACGTCCATTTTTTTAATATCAGAAATTCTTATATGAATAAATTTTATTATTAAATTAATTTAATGGTTGAAGAGATGCCAAAAAGGAGGTTGCAAATACTATAGTACATCTGCAGCTGACTAAATGAAATCAGGCAAGGCAACTAGAATAATAACTTTGTTGGGATAAGGCGGTCTTTTCTTTTGCTGATAAGATTCAGTATATATACATCTTGGGCAAACTTTGTTTTTGTTAAATAAGCATGGTAGGTATAGCTTGCTGTGTATGCAATACGAATATTATGTCCTCTGATATAACATAACTCTTGTCATCTTTTTCGACCTTTATTGCAGAACAAAAAGTATTGATTGTTCGATGTGCAGAGTTTTGATGCGGAGCTTAATTCTTTGGCTACACTTTAAGCAGTTACATTCCATTTCAAAGCTGACCATTAATCTGATATATATTACCGTTTTACAGTTTAAGATTTCCTTCTCGAGTTCACTATGCCCCAGATATACTTGTTAGTTTTCTATTTATGTTCGCCTATAAGGTTTTGTATTGTCTTGTTCAAGATTTGTGTTGTAACTTGTAAGTAAAATCAGGAGATGATATATATATGTTTTTTCTCTTTTTCTTTTTGGACCAGCTTTATTTACTTGTTTGTCATATTATTTTGAAGGTTTATAGTTTATACTTTTTTTGACGGATATAGTTTATACTTTTTAGTGATAACTTTTTAAAATGGACCAAATCGTTCGAAGATTACATTTTAATTACAGGCTATGATGGTTAGTTCCTTCATAAACTGTCACAATTTTTGTTCCTGAATATCTTTGCATGCTTTTTTTATTTTTTATTTTATTTTTAAATTACGATATATGTTCTTCTATCCTACACTCCACTGTATAATAGAGAAAATTTTGGGTGGACACTCCCTTAAGTCTACATGGTCTCGAATTTGATATAGTTTTCTTCCATATTGACTGTTGCTTCCTCGCTTAGAAAATCTTGCAACAGCCACTCTGCAGCTTGCTTCCACTCATAACAGTTTGCGTAATTATCAAATAGTTTTAAGATGAGTTCTGCAACCAATTTTTTGAAGGATTCCACTCTGGATTTCGTAGCTAAAATTTATCAAAAGTGGTTTCAGATGGCTTCAAATTAAAATGCTTATAGGAGGAACTACAATTTGTGACCACAAATCCACATTTGTTTTTAGCCTTTTGAGTAGGCGGTTTTATAAAATTTGGGTTTAGGTCCTCTTCAGATCTCTTTTAATGGTTTTTATTTGTCATTTTATCTGAGCCGACTAAAAAAGATGAATGGGTGTGCACAAGAATATCATATAATAAGCATTTTTGACAATGCAATGGAACTCTCTATTTTCTTCAGACTGTAGAATAAACAAGTAACAATTATAGCAGAATAAAATTCTTTTAGATTCAAAAGTAAGTAGTAACTCTAGTATTTATTGAAATTACATCTACAAAAGTATGCAAATATTAGAACTCAAATGTAGCTCCTGGTATCTACAATATCCCGCAGTACATATCTGGATCTCTCTCTCTCTCTCTCTGATATTACATGAACTAAAAAGTTCTATCCGCCATAGCATCAAAACTCAAATTAAGGAAGGAAAACAGTATTCGATTACAGAAAACAAAACAAAAGTGAATCCGCACTTTGCATATACACAAGAAAGAGTATTCAACTCATGTCTTTGCTGGGAGTTTCCTTGTATTGTAGAAGAGAAATCTGGCGCTGCAATCTCATTTGCTTATAGAATTTAGCAATAAACTCCTCAGCACGCATATCTATCTCTTCCCCATCACCTTCACGTTCTTCTTCACAACTGCCACCCAATATTTCTTGACATCCATCACAACCAAGATGAAACTCTCCTGAACCCAATACTAGACTCTTTCTTCCATTGTCATATTCAACAATATTATTATTATTATTATTATTATTATTATTATTATTATTATTATCATCGTCATAATCATCATTAAAATCATAATCAAAATCAACATGTGGATTGATACACGGAATGTGAGGCAAGTGAAAACGCATAGAAGAAGGACGATACATCTTAACATTGAAAATAGGAGTCTTATCAAACGAGAGTTCTCGCTCAAAGTAGTGAATTTGGTTAGGCGTTGTTGTTGCGTGTCCAAAGCGCTTTAAATACTTTGGTACCAAACGCAGTTCAGTCGCTAACCTGCGCCTGAATACACCACCTTTACGTGCCCACAATATTGATAGCCTTAATAGGTTCCATGCCCTTCGACTAACACTACGGTTCTTCAGAGGCATGGTGAGTAGTGTTATATTTCTTTAACTATATGCTTGAGTTAATGTTGATATGAGGAAGAGTGTATATTGTATATAGTAGCTATAGAAAGTGATATGATATGGAAACTTAATTTTTGGAAGATGGTTAATGTTGCTATGGTTGTTGGTCTTAATTTATATATGAAAGGGATATATATGTTGGGGATTAAGGACGCGTAGGGGAGGGGTACGAGAAAGAGACAGATATATGTTTTTGTATAGTTTAATATGATCTGTGGGAAGGAGGGAGGAAGTGCCAACTCGTTAAGGACACGTATGTACTGGACGCGGTTGGAATCAAGCTGGACAGACTAATATTATTAGTAAGGGTTATTTTGGTCATAGGACATAATAGAGATGGGGTCCACGGGCACATGAAATGAAGGCTGATTTTAGTTGGTGTATAGCTGAACGCCGTTTGAGGTTGCTTGTTTTCAAATTAACGCCACACAAAGATTATAAGTATATTCATTGTTTACACACAAAGTTGATGCACTTTGTGCAAGTAAACGACGACCAAAAAAAACAAGTAAACGTTTGCTTAATGGTCTTTATAAACTTCTATTTTATGATCGACCTACTGTCCCAACAACCATTCTGTTGTGGAAACTTGAAAGGAACTTTCTGTTGCATTGCGCTTGCGTTGATAGGGGAGAAATGGATATATATTTTATATTAAATTTGAAATTTTTGGGTGTACTAGTAATTTTTTTAAGAAACTTGTAGGATTTAAGCTCTCACTTTTTGTTTTTTTAAATAGATATTTTTTTTTAGTTTTTTTTGACAAACAAAATATATTATTATTTACTTTTTTACGTGTTGTTTTTTTTATATTATTTATTTTGTTTTGAAAGTTTAAGGTTGCTTAAGAGCATTTAGACATACTAGTTCTGCGTTTGAATTCAGCGTTCAACATACTACTTCTTGTCGAAAGACAAGCTACCAAAATACTTTTTTTTAATAAATCACATTTATTTCTGTCAAAAAAAAATAAATAAATCACATTTATCTCTCTCTAGTTTGGATCTTTTCAAATACTTGTGATGCCAAGTAGAAGAGAAAAAAAACACATACATTAAAATATATATAATTTTATTATATATATATATATATATATATATATATATATATTTATTATATTAAATCATAAGTTTTACAAGTTAATGTCCACGTCAGATATTCACAATAAAACACCTCAGATCCACATACGCATAGATTGTCCACTAGGCAGCCACATATTCATCTAATAAATTCAAAATCGAAATTAATTAATTTAGCAATTAAAATTGCGGGTCAGCAAAATGAATGAAGTTAATTAAAGGGAATCAAAACCTACCAATTCCACGGCTACATAGTCAAACATTCTAATGTTAAAAATCAAATTCAAAAACCAACTTTAATTTCCTAAACTAAAACCGTAAAATCACTTGAAAAATACAATCAAATTACCCCAACTTTAATTAACGGATTCAACGGAATTAATGTTAATTGGCCGAAATTCATGGGCTGAGTTCAAACATATTATTTGCTCTCCACCATCGACTTCCTAAAATCCTCATACGGATCATTCGACTTCTTCACCACTGCACAACTCTCTCTCACCCTCTTCTTTCCCTTCCTTCTATCTTCAATTCCAATACTGAATTTCAAATCAATATTACCAGTACAAATTGGCAACCGAAATCCATATTTTGCTAGCAAACCGAAAATTTGAAAAAAAAACAACAAACACTAACTGAGAGAGACGTGGTGGGGTTTTAACTGTGAGTGAGAGAGACGCGGTGACGAAATTCACCACTGCGGTGGCCGAAGTGGCACTCCAATCTTAAAGGTAAGATTCGCTCCATTTCTTTCTCACCACAACTAATTATTTCTGTATATGGTTCTTTGTGGTAATACTTGTAGAGGATCTTTTAGGGTCCCCCAAGTGGGATTGAGGGAATGTTTCCACGTATGGTTTTCTAATGTAGGTTCTGTTACAAAAGCAATTTTTCTTTTAACACACCATTTTGATAAATCCATTTGATAGTTGGTCACACTGTGTTTCTATTCGTTGTAGGTGCCAAGAGTTCTTTTGATTTTTCATCAACTCAGTGATATGTAATAATATTGAATGTTCTAATCATGAAGATCAAAATCAACCTATGTCCGAGTAATCAAACCTATGTTCCTTTGCTTAAATTCGCTGGAGTATGACTTTGCATAAAAGTTTTCCTTTTTGTTTCTAAACTTCTATCACCAATATTGAAAGTGAAGTTTTTGTTAAACTTCTATCATCATTTTCAGGGGGAATGATCGTGACCACTTCAACACTCTATTTAAGGTGAGTATAGGTTTGATTACACGGACATAGGGTGATTTTGATCTTCATGATTTTGTTGTTTATATTTTTGTTAGTTTTACTTTGTGCCTGTAATCTGCTCGATGAAATGTGTGAATGTGCAAATTTAAAAAAATTTGAAAGCAACTTAAAATAACTTTATTATATGTGGTTAAAAAAATAATTTGGGAATGTCAATAGCTTTTAACTTTATTTTACCATTATATAATAATTATGATTTTATTATATGTGGTTAACTGAAATATTTTTTTAATTTTTGCTATTTAATGGCGGAATCGAGGACCTACAAGGAAACTCGACCCTGTTTGTGTCTCCCCCTCATTGTTATCTGCATTAGCAATTTTCAATAAAATGGGGGCGTCCACTTCCGTGTTCGAACTGGGTGAGCTCAACAAAAGAATGTAGCTCTATTCTTTAGCTTTCCAACACATGCTTGCACGTCTCAACAAAACGAGAGTTAATCTAGAATTTCTTATATTGCTCAAACGAGACACAAAAACTAGAAACGTGCTAAGACTTAAATATTAGGCACAAAATAAACCTATATATAGTTTTTTTTTTGTTGCAAAACATTCTTTATATTAAATTGAGTATTGTAAGATGACTTTTCATAGTAATTGTTTAATCTGTTTTTTTGTAACAAAGTTTACATGTTTTTAATATAGGTTAATTTTATATATATATATATATATATATATCATAATAGGTTTATTTTAGATGGTGTGCAAAGAATTTAATATATTACATACTACACTTAAATATACAACTGAATCTTTTTTTAGTCCCAAATTAAAAAATAACATTTTAACTTAAAAGAAAATGTCGATCCGTGCAACGCACGGATCATACATACTAGTGTGTATATATATATATATATATATATATATATATAGGGTAATATCCAATACTTTTCTGTCAAATAATAACCCTTTGCAAATCAAACAAACACTACTAGACAAGTATCTAAAAAGAATTGGAAGGAGTATTTAATAAAATAGATTTTGGTCAAAAAAAATAGATGTCATTAATGTCCATATATAATAAAAGTAATCTATATAAAATTTTCACTTAATTTGAGTGTATACAAATACTATTTTTATCAGTTTAGATAAAATGACAATCTCACGTCACCCTTAGAATTCCAACCCAAATCTAATAGAGAAGAAACCAACTCCCAAAATGACAAAACTCATCTTTACTATTTTGATTTTCTGATTTCTTTTGAAGTGATGTTTAAGGCTACTTTACACGAATAAGGAAACTAGTAATTGTATTGCGTTTGATTTGATAAAATTATTAATTGTTTTCTAGGATATACTTGATACATAGTTCAATACTCATTACACTTATGATTTTTTTTTAGCAAATAGAAGGAAAGAAGTCTCATTAAAACCTTCTGATGTTAAAAAGCACCAAAAAGGAAAAATAGTAGTTCCCCCTGAATTATCTTGTCAAAAAAAAAAGTACTTCCCCCTGAATTTATTAAAAAAAATGGAAAAAAGAAAGAAAACACAGTTTAAAGGACAAAATTACAAAATCAGATCAAAAGGAGACGAAGACAGAAATTGCCTTCGAACAAATATTATATCCAATAACCAATTTTCTTTTTTTACCTCATTACACTTATGATTTATTTATCTATCTGCTATAATAAAGTATAAACTTAAATTCTAAGAATGTCTGGTGTAACAGAAGTTATTAAAAAGGGATGGATTGGAAGGAGTATATTTCAACAGTTTTATATTTGATTATTACTGATTAAAAATGTGACTTCAAATCCACCAGTTCATGTCAACAAAATTTTAGTATTTTTTGTGTTAGGTCATGACTAACAAATTTTAATTATACATTTGATTTTACATTCCTTTAAAAATATCTACCTAATTGGCAATCATAACCATATAGCTGACATTGAGAAGTCAACTAACATAGAGCACAAAAAACTAGCATGTGAGGGTGATTGAATTTTGAATGAATGGGTTGTTTGTTGGGTACATTAACGAGCTATCTTGCATATCGATTCCGGGGACAAAGTTAATGTTCTTCCACATCTACCCAAAGATGTATTTTGTCGAAATAGAACACATCTACCCACCCTACACGTTAAGCCTGGGCAACCAACCAAGCAACAAATATTGTTCTCTTAGCTTATTTTCAGATGCCTATCCATAAAATTTAGGCAAAATTGTTCTCGAAGTCCCTTAGCTTTTTTTCTTCTTGAATTAGTCCCTTACTAGTATGTATGACTCGTGCACTGCACGGGTATACATATTCTTGGTATACACGTAATTTTAAATTATTTTATTTTTAACATATGTTTCTCTCTCTCTAATATATATATATATATATATATATATATATGTGTGTGTGTGTGTGAGTGTTTTGTGTATTCTTGTTATTATGTAGTTCTAATTTTTTTATTAAGAAAATACACATTTGTAGGGTAACTAATTAAATTTCCAAATTGCAACCTACAATGTTAGATACACTCTTTTTTTAATAAGTAAAATAGCGTGTCTTTCTTTCTTGTGTTGGATATCACTACAAGAAATTCGCTGATTTGCCACGGAAAAATCCGTCGCAAATGCAGGAAATTCCGTCGCAAAATGACATTTCCGACGGACCAAATTCCGTGGCAAATGCATTCGTCGCAAACGGTTTGCGACGGACTTTTCCGTCGCAAATAAGCCAGTCGCAAGCCGGTCGCAAATGTCTGTCGCAAAGCCGTGGCAAATGTCCGTCGCAAATTAAAAAAATAAATAAGAAAAAATTAAATCATACATCCAAAATGTTGTGGCTGATCTTATTTCTCTGCATAGAAGTCAAAGGAGAAATATTAGCATTTCTGGCTGATCTTATTTCTCTGCATATTTATCCACTGTCATGGCTCAAGAACCACAAATGTTTTCAGTGCTAAGCTAAAATCTTAGCACACGGGTCACTTTTTTGGGTTCTTACCTAAAAGAGTGCACATCACCTACTCCTCTCCATCAAGGAAACACAATGGCATTGGCTTATTCAATTACTTATATATCAATTTTTCATTGATAACTCATTTATCACAAGTAATAGCATGCCAAAAGTTTAAGCACATAATTAATGAGTTCGCTCAGACATCTGTTCAAACAGTTGGTAATTATAAATACTACAAATAGTTCTCTGAACATTTTTCCTCCTAACAACTTCCGTTTCAATAATAACCAATCACACAAAGTGGGTTCTCTTCTCTCACTATCCACAATGTTTCAAAATTAGAAAGCAGAGTTATGAATAATGAACAGATGGAGAGGAAGGAACTTTTTTACCAAAGAAAACATATATTACTTCATTTACAATAAGTAGAGTATCTATCCAAGTTAGAATAAACATTGTCATAGATCCTGGGATTAGGCAATAGTAAAAGCATTCTAGATATATGATGATCAAAAAATTCAGTTAAAGAAGCAATCACTAATAAGAAAGAGATAACAATTTATTAGCTATATGATGATCAAAAAATTCTAACTATACTGCATGTCTATTCATTCATACAATTTATACAAGAAAGAGATAACAATAAGAGACAGATTAAGATGCTACTCTGGTTGTGAAAAATAAGATAAATCTGGTCCCAAACTTCACTTGCCAAACAACACCTCCTTAAAAATGCTTGACTTACAATAACATACTGGGTCCAATATATATGACAGGATCTCCATTTTTGTCGGAGCTAATGCTTCCACTCCATTGATCTCCATGTAGCAAGCATGGTTCTATCACCACATTGTCAAAAAGGGGTCTCAGGCTTTTCACTAATATTTGTCCTGGTGAACATGTCAATCAGATATAAATTGTAGAGTCATCATATAATTGAGTTTAGCATATTTAAGTCATTATTAAACTACGTAGTTCTACATTAAACCTGCTAGTACTCATAAAGATACCGAATTGTAACGATAAAAGATTAAATAAATGCCAAGTTTGACAAAGCTCATACTACATCGCCTCCTATGTCAGATTTCTGCGATATATCACTACAACATTTTGACCCTACGGCAACGCCTAAATTTGCAACGCTTAAAAAACCGTTGCCTTAGATACCAATGTCAACGGTTTCTTGATCCCAATGCTAAATTGAAAAAAAAATTAATTTTTTTCCGGCAACGTGTAAAAAACGTTCCCAAAAGTTCACTAGCAACGGTTTTTTGTTTATCCTATTACACAACGGTTCGAAACCGTTCCCCTCTAATATTTTTATATAAAATATTATTATTTTTTGTTTGCTATTAGTTTTACAGCGTAGAAATAGAAACTAAAAAGTAAAAAAATCCTCGAAGGAAGTAGAATAGCAGAAACCCTTTCCCCTTTACAGCTCTCGTGCTCTCTCGTTCGTTCTGGACCTTTCTCATCGCCGTTCTCTCTCACTCTCACCATCGCCTCTCTCTTTCCTTCACCATCGCTGTTCTCTTTCAATCTCACTACTCTGTTGCCGTTGTTCATCGGTCATGCCATCGTTCTCTTCTCGATGGTGGTAGCAGGTAACGACTTTCTTTCTCCTTCTCGGTCTCTTTTTCTCGCACTAAAACCTTTTTGTTCAGATCCTACACATGATTTCACCTGTAGATTCAAAACCCTGACTATTTGGCTATGAATCACACTTCCACATTGATCTCATTGTTTTTCTATATCTACTCTCGTGTGATCTCATTGTTTTTGCAGGAAGATCTGTGATAGAATTTGGGCATTGGGGGTGCTATATGAACCAATTTGCAAGAAAATCAGAATCCTTTTTTCCCTTTTTATCCCTAATCTATTTTCTATTTGTTTCTCGGGAAAAACAAGTCGCTCAAACAAACCCTAGGTTATTTGCAATTCTGATGCATTGTTGTTGACAAATCTCTGTCTTGATTTGCTTGAGTAGGTGGCTTTGTAGCTACTTGTTCACAGTGGTATACTTCATCCGTATTCCTAGAATGCCTTTGAACCGTATGCTTGCAGTCAGATCTGTATGCCAAAGTTTGTAGTCTCTCATACATAGGGGATGTGCGCATGTTATTTGCTGAGGAACAAGGTATTCCTAGAATGCCTTTGAAATCCAAATTTATTTGAATTTTCATGCTCGCCTGATATGATAACATTGAGGAACATGTGTCTACGAAGATTACTTGTCAGTTTTGTCACAATTTCAGGCTCATTTTTTATATATTGCTGCTTTTCATAGTTTATTAGTTATCACTTGCATAGCAATGTTTTCCCCACTTTTCATATAATAAAGATGTGAAAACACTAGATAGTTTTTAGGTCACTGATATGAGTCATACCATTCTTGTGTTCTGATTAACTGACTGGATTTTCACTTAACATATCAAAATTATCTAGTATCTACTGAAATTGATGAAGTATTTGATGCACACATTCCTTTATTGCTTGGAATTTGGATTGCTTTCTTCCATCTAGAGACAGGTGGCATGCCTGTTGTAAAACTGTTTGTGTTTGCGTCATCTTTGTAGAAGGAAGCCCTATCGATCATACATGTATCTATTTGCCTTAAATTTTCACTGAGGTTCCCTTGTTGACAATTATTCTAGGTGAAGAAGATCATGACTGGGAGGTTTAATCTGTTCCACTCCATCGTGTTCTTAGTTGTGGAACTTGTACATGTATATGGAAAACCCTTACCTTGATATTGTAGTATACAACTAGCTGATTCTATATTTTTCAATTTTAATTTGCCTGCCTAATTGTAGACCCTGGTGCTACTGTCAATAATTTTGTTTCTACTTTCTAGCCATTTTGAAGAAGGTAATGCTTTTCATCAATTGCTCCAAGATTTGGCTAAACATAAATTAAATGATATTGATACTCACTTATTGATAGTGTTTTCTGGCTTTATTCTTGTTGGCAACCAAGATGTTAGGAATCAATGAGTTGTGAACTCAAAATATCATGTTGGGTTGACTGTGGAAGGGCCATGTTGGATTAACACTATCATGGTAAGTTGCAAAGCTAACTAGTTTTTCACCAAATTAACAAGAGTTTCCAGTGAACTGTGAGTAAGTCCCTTTCTAAAAAATGATGTTAACATAATCTTTGTTATCTCTTTATAAATATATATAACTGCAAAACTTAATAAATATATATAACTAACCTTTTATGATTCTATTTTGGCCTAATGAGAGTATGCAATAATGTCAATTGTAGGTGATTAATTCTTTGATTTCAGGTGGTTGCTTTTTAAGAGAGTGCAAAGCTTGAAAATTCCATTGTAGAATTCGCTCGAGACTCGATAATGGAGTGCAGCTGAAGGTATACTTCAGTATAACAATAATTGATTAGGTGTCAAGACTAGAGATTATTCTTTGTATGCAATAGAGGTGCTAATCCTGTAAATGGTCTTAGTAATATGTAGTTCCATAATGTGTAGGATAAAGATAGATGGTTCTTGTAATTAAATCCAATATAAGTTCAAATTCACAAGTTGATACTATCTTTCAAAGTAAATCATATATAATCCTTAAAATTTGTATGCTTTTGTTGTTTGGTTTTATTGTAGCATTTGACTGTTTTAATGAGATTTTTTTTGGAATCTTTTACCACTTCAATTCAGTGTCCAAACTTTTAAAATTTGTATGCATTTCTTGTTTAGTTTTATTGTAGCATTTGATTGTTTTAATAGAGTATATTGCATTAATTGGGTTTTTGTTACTTTTGTAGGAAATAATGAAGGTATAGATGAAAGTCTTGGTGACTTGGATGAAGAAGAGTATTAAGACATGTCTTGAAGACTTGTGTAGTTTTATTTTGGAAATTGAACAAGGCTTTTTGTAATATAATTAGGATAAACCTTTTTTGTATTTACTTATGTTGTTTAAAATACAATATATTTTTGAACCTTATCTCAAATTTAAGTTTATAAACCTTCAGTTTTTTGGTTATGCTATTGATAGCAATGATATCACAGCAAAATAGAAAATGGTTTTTGATGTTGCCATCAATGGCAACGATTTTTAACTGTTGCCATCAATGGCAACGGTTTTTAACAGTTGCCATATCCTGCAACGGTTTTTAACAGTTGCCATATCCTGCAACAGTTTTAGGCTGTTGCCATTGCGTGAAAATGAAAACCGTTGCGTTTAAGATATCAATAGCAACGGTTTAAGGAATGTGTTGCCTTTGGTGACCAAAAACCGTTGTCGGTAGTTTAGGCAACGCCCGCACACACAACGGTTTCAAAACAGTTGCCCGTTTTTCAGGCGTTGCCTTTGGGTCAAAATGTTGTAGTGTATAATACTTACTTGAGATTGAGTTTCTGAAAGAATAGATTTTGGCTGACCCAGATAGATAAAGGCATCTGTTTTAGGGTCATAAAAAATTGCTTCCAACTTTCCTAGAAGGCAATGTGTATAGCAAAAATCAATTAGTATAGATTACAAAAGCCTCTGCTTACATAAGCTAATGTGTTGTGTTCAGTTGACATATCCTAATTCCTAACAAGGAGAACATGTCTAGGTGAAATGGAAATAGACATGATAAATGATAACAATAACCATTGCAACAAGATTGATAACATTCATGATCAAGATGTGACCTACCTGCCAATAAACTCCATAATGAATGATAACATACATGATCAAGATGTAACATTCATAGATACACCAAATTCTATGAACTCCATTATGATGAAAGAACTGTAAAGGAAACTTAGTCAGCAAAATGGTCATCTATATGTCAGGATAAAGTACTTTCACTTCATCCTTTATTCTATACTTCATCCTTTATTCTATAGAAATATAAGGACAGAGTACATACCTTGGAATGAAGGTTATGCTATCTTCTTATCGAATTAAAGAATGTCTTGTATGATCAAGGGTCAAATTTTTGTTCCCATCAACCCTTTTCTTTAATGGCGCTGATCTACACAAAAGAAATACGACAACTATAAAATTTGGTTGAACAATATAGAAAAGCCAAAACCATAGTGTCCTTCACAGTTCACACACATGTACTCAAAAAAGTGGGTCAGATGAGTTGAAAGTTAAATATATCACTTCCAGGAAGATAATGTCTTAATGAACTGAAAAAAAATATTAATTTTACCTTATGCCATGGCCTGGATCACAGGAAATATTTCTGATCCAAACCCGTGAAGTATTTCTGACTATGGAGATGCAATCATCACCTGAAATGGAACATAATGCAGTGAAACATTTTGCTTCTGACACATTACATTTTGCTTCTGTCAAAAATATGACTAGCTACTAAATAACATCGCTACAATTATTAATTAAAGTAAATAATTATAAGATATTAAATTAAAGCTGAGACCATCATATCTTTCAAGATGAGTAAAGCTAATATTGCATTAAGTTGACATGAATGCACCTGTTCTAACTAATCTATCACTAACCTCAACACCCTTTGATGCACTAATGTGGATTTCATCTAGTATTAGGGCTGAAAGCAGGTGCTAATACTTTGAGATGGGATGCAACAACCCGCATACATCTACTAAATGACATGTGCATTTTTAGGCTAATAGTAAGGTGTGGCATCCAGTTTCTTGATATGCATCCATTTATCAAATTGAAATATCTGATATATGTAAGCAAGTGTTTGGAACCTCGGCTAGCAGATACAAACGTGCGTCCATGTTGTAGCTTTCACGGCCGCAATATTTCCACCATGATTTCAACCGATTTCGACGCAGAAGCAAATATATTTTAAGATGTAAAAGAAACAAGGGACATGGAAAAAATGGAAAAGAAAAAGAAGCATAGCATGCAATACTTAATGCCCAATAAGTGAAGAACCTAGGATAGTTGTCTCCATATAGCTCAGGGCTTACATGAATGAAAATATACTTATTATTAGTAACTGAATTCCATTTGAAAAGAAAGTAATATAATTCCTTGATGAACATCTATTCTATGATATGGTTCATGGCATCGTCATTTATCAAAACATACAATAATAGGAGAAGCTAAAATTAAAAAGATCTAAGACACTGTCATTAGTCTATCGCATTCGTTCTTAGCAAAACTGATAAATCAATAAAATAACTTCAATTAAATAAATATACTGTTTTAATTGTTGTTTCCTTAACCATCAAGTTTAAGGCGTCAACGGAACTCCATGGCCGAAGACCAAAGAGGGAAAGGGGTTAAGATGAATTGAACTGAAGCAAGAATATGTGTTAGCATCAAAATGTAGTCTATTCTATTGGAAGATTAATTTGACATAAAAAATTGGAAACCAGTCAGTGGGAAAGAGTCGAAAGACGAATAGCCTTTGTTAGGGTTTGAATAAACAGAGGAAATCAACAAATTATCTCCCAGCAAGAACTACATTACCAACATTTTAAGAATCGATTTTATCACACCACACGGATAAATAACTAAATTGGCTTTGTTAGGGTTTGGATAAACAGAGCAAAGCAACAAAATTAATATATTAATGATTGAGTAAGAAACAAAAATCAATGGAATCAATGAAAACCTAATGAAGGAGAAAGAAACAGAAATCAATAGCAATGAGGGAAAGATACATCACCTGAGCAGAAAAAATGGGGGAAAGAACGCTTCTCCACCGAACAGAGAAGAAGAATGCGGCGTGCGTGCACTCACCGAGCAGAGAGAAAGCGTCGAGCACGGAGAGTAGGCGACTCAACAAAAGAAAGAAGGGGAAAAAAAACTGAAGGAGCGAATAAAAATTGGAGAGAGCGCGGAAAAAATAATAATTATAATTCCCAATTTCCTTGGCCACGGTTGAAACGTAGCCAAAGCATCAGCCACGATCAATGTAAACTGTAGGTATCTCACCGTGACTAAACACCGAGTTTTTGGTAGTGCCGGCGCGGAGGTGAGGTGGAGGTTGAGAGGGAAGTGCGGAAGTGAGGTGAGGAGAGTGAGAGTGAGAGTGAGAGTGTTAGGGTTTAGGAGAGTGAGAGTGAAAGAAAGGGTCGAGTAGACTCCCTTCACTTAAATCTAGATTGTAACGTTTGCCAAGGGCTTGCGACGGGATCTCATTTGCAAATTTGCTGCCTTTTCTAAGTCCGTCGCAAACCCGTGGCAAACTCCAGCGGGAAATTTCGCGCCCCTACTTTTAACACATGTCGTCGCAAATTCGTGGTAAATTACTGATAGAATAAGCTCCATCGCAAATGTTGGTGGCTAAAATAAACATGAGTTTAGTATTCAAAAGCAATTAAACATGTATAAGTTCAGTGCATGTGTCATAAAACTCAATTATTTTGCCTATAATTTTGATCAATGCTCATCATATTTGATTATTGCATGAGGAAAAATGCTCTTCACTTACAAAATGGAAGAATAAATTGTGGAAGAAATTATTAAAGCAGACCTAAAACATATCTGTGAACATGATATCCTTATGTTAATTAGAAATAATACCAAATTCTTAATATTTTTGTTCTTGACCATAGTATGCAACCCTTGTGATGCACGAGAAGCAATTTTAATTTTGTATTATTTTAAATTTAATAGTTTTTGAATAAAACTAATATAATTATTAGTAAATATAATTATTAGTAAATAAAATTATTAATAAATAAAATAAGTCAATAAAAGTGTATCTAACTATAGTAAAATGCGATTATTCCCCAAAAAAACTTTAATAAAATGTGAATACAATAAATTATGTTACTTGCTTTTAATTTAGTATTTACATACTTAATTATTTTTTGTATTTGGTGTATTTTCAGGTGAAATAGAATCGGATTTGTCAAGGGATGAAGATTGGGGACTGTTACAAATTTATATCAATTGACCAAAATGTGTTTTTAGAGGGAGTTTTAAATTTCAAAATTTTTACATTTAACTGAGGAAATTAGGTTGAGATTTCGCTTTTGAATTACGTTTGTAATTTGAAATTCAAAATTTGGTATCAATTTGAATTAAACAAGTGCAAATGGCTGGCATTATGGGTTATTAGTCAATGCTATTGTGTTGCAGCAAACATGTCAATCTTTGCTGACGTTGAATTACGTAGGCGAACGATGATGTCATTTTATGGGTTGATTACATGGATAGTCTACGTGGACATGTTCATGGTTATATATTACTAAGACTAAGATATAAATTAAGTAGAACACTCTCATACATATACACTTATGGTGTGTAGTTCAATTGTTTGGTAAAGTTGTATTGTCCATTTATAAATTAAAATTTGAATTTGAATTTAGGTGTCCAATACTGTCGTAGGAATTTTGGAATAGGTAATTTTAAATCTGAAAATGATGACACCGTATTATACGTTTAAATATATAATTGCCCATGGAATCTCTCACATACAATAAAGTTTTAATAATTAAATAAATTTTTAACATTCGATCCTATGTAATACTTAAGATAATTTATAATTTTTTAAATATATACAAATTCTTATTCCAATTTATTAGCCCAGTAAAAAGTACAAAATATTCTAGAAATTACCATAAAGAATCAGTTTTTTGTAACAGGTTTTAATATGTAATCAATTATGGTTTTAATTGTATTTTTAAAACTCCTTAACAGGTTAGTCGTGGTGATGATGTATTTCTATTTCCAATAGCAGAGCTGTAATATTTGAATTTGAATAAAAATTAAATGCAGAAATCAAAAAACGTTTTTACTGTAGGTATTTTAAACCAAGTTAATATGGGGATGGTATTGATTTCAAATAACCATTTAATTGTTCATATTGAAATTTTTTGAGGAAATTGTTCATATTGAATTTGTGGATTGATAGAACTGGTATACAACAGATTATTTCCCTTATTAACTTGTGAAATTATTAAATGGATGATCAATGTATTGAAGATCCTGTGTATTTCGTTTTTTTTTATTTAATGCAGGTATAGTTGGCGCCTACATGGACAGATCAGTTGACATGGAATTTAGTCATCAATGACGTCATTTATTTGGTGTGATTACATGGACAGACAGTGCACGTAGACTATTCATAGTTATGTATATTACTAAGATAAGATAAGATAAGATAATATAGAATATATTTTTGGGTTAAATATATTTTTAGTCCCTACAAAATTTCACTATTTTGTTTTTAGTCCCTATAAAATTTTTCATCGACTTTTAGTCCCTATAAAATTTCAAAATTTCGTTTTTAGTCCCTATAAATGCCAACTAGTGTATATCCATTGAATTTTTTAGTGATGTTTTGCATACATGTTGAGGACATTATAAACATCTCTTCTAGAAAAACTTTGAATTTTTTAACAACACAAAAATTAAATCTAAATTTTTTAAATGCAAAAGATTCGATAAACAAATTAAAGGAAATACTAACCTAGAAATCAAATTTTGAGTTTATTTTTTGTGAGGGAGATATTTTTAATATCTTTAACGTGTATGCAAAATATCATTCAAAAATTCTAAAGGTATACACGAGTTTACATTTTATAGGGACTTAAAACAAAATAGTGAAATTTTATAGGGACTAAAAGTTGACGAATTTTTTTATAGGGACTAAAAACAAAATAGTGAAATTTTGTAGGGACTAAAAACATATTTAACCCTATATTTTTTCAAAACTAATGCATTGTTACCCTTTTTAATGTTTTTTCACTAACTCCGTTTAACAATCTCTTATTACCTGGATGTTTGACTACTGATTTGGCATGCCATATAGGCTAATTTCACTAGACAAATTAAACTTATGTACAATCACTTATGTACTGTTTAAACTGTTACCTAATTAAATTACTACACGTGGAGTGACTACACTAATTTATTACTTTAAAGTACTTTCTTCTTCCCATAGTAGTTTACTTTCTCCATTGTTGCTCCAACTGATTTTTATCTCCTTGACTCTCTTCTTATCTTATTATTGACTCTCTGAAAATAAAGTTAAGGAACCCCGGAGCAATTTTGCCTAAAATTTAACAAGACGTTAATACATTTTATTTCGTTGGCGCGTCGTTCGCGGGAGCCAATAATATGTTTTTTTAAAGGCAACAAAGGGGAGTGCAATGACATCACGATGGAAGACAGACATCCCAACAAGGTTGACACATCTGCTCCCACCAATCATCTACAGCACACTCTAAATTTATTAATCAAAAGAGAAAAAAGACTACAAGAAAGGGGGACAACAACCAAAACCCTTGCAACAAATGAAAATACAACAATTTAGGGAAATTTGTACTGTGATAAACCCACCATATTCCTAAAGAAAAAAACTAGGAATGATAGCCACAAAAAAAATATTCTTGAATTTGAACACATTACAATCTGCGAGACAAATCCTGAAGCTCCATCCAAGGTTCTGCAATCTGGATGGTGGGTTAGCAACCCTCTTAATATTTCAATAGAAACATTTCATTAATTAGTATTTTTGGAAACAGACCGAGAACGGGTTTGATAGCTCTTCTTAGAAGAATCATCTTTCTTTTGTCTTAATTTCCTCTTTTGAGATTTTGTTAAAATGGGTCATGTTCTCATCAGCCCAAAATTTCCCTTCAATTTTTATATAGAACTTACAAATCTTGAATGAAGTTAGCATTATTACTTCCGAGAGATTGACTAGTAGAAGTAGAATGTATATCATCTAAAACTTGAATTTTGTTGGGCTCAGAACACACTAAATCCATTTTTTTTTGCATGTTTAGAGTTTGATCAACTATAACTCCCTGATTAATAGCGCCAATAACAGTGGTCTCTTGAGAAGGATTGTTTACTAGGTCTTATAGGACTTTTTTGCCTTTGAACACTGTGAATGAGCAAACATTCCCGACTATTAGCACAATCTAAAATTTTGATAGAATCTTTAGAGGAGGACCGCTTGCTAGGAGTTTTGTTAGCCTACCCCAAAGCTTCCCCGAAATTCTCATATCAGAAGCTACCACTAGATTAGAAATAGCATCAAACTCTAAGGCATAAAGCGAACTGTTGCAAATTTAGGCACTTTTGAGTTTTGTAGAACTATTGTGGGACCATGGGTGAACAAATCAGCAACTGAGCTGCCTTTCACGCACAGAGTCTGAAGGTCATGTGCTAGCTTGGACACAAAGTCTGATCTTTGTACACAAAGATTATTTTCCTTCAAATAAAAAAATTGTTGAACAGACCCTATTTCCTTCAAATTGGCCGTCCCATTGTTTAATTCTGGGAACATGATGAGGTCATCGCCTGCACGTGCAAGCGTCGCATCAAAAAGCACAGGAAACACGCATTGTAGCTCTGCAGCAGAGACAGAAGGACGCGACACATTGGCAGTAGAGACGTGACAGGTGGGCGCAGGTGACTCGCGTGTAGAGGAGAAGACGGGACCCGAGCGTAGGACCTGTACGTACCAAGTCATTTACCATTACAGCAAAGATTCCAGCAGGGGTTGTCAGCGCAGATGCAGCAGGAGCCAGGCGGCGTAGTGTGCTTGGTCCAATTGCAGCCTAGACATGGAACCCTAGGCAGCGACGCGACGCAATTTCCATCTCATTCCATCTGCTTTTACAAACAATCGAGAGAAAAAATTATTTTGTGCCCCCATAAAATTAATAATCAAACAATGGAATGGAAACATAGTTTCATTCTCCACCACTTCAATTCGTTATTTTTTTAATCTTAAAAAAACTATCAAGCCCCAGGTTTTGTTTGTAACTGTATCTATGGTTAGATATGACAACGAATTAAATTAATTGAGTAGTTATTCGTTGCAAAGGGGAAAAACTGATTCAAATAGAAATTCAATTTTTTTACACAAACTAGAAATTGAGTTGGGAGGATCACTTTTTTTGTATGTAAATGTAAATGGCGTCACTACTCACTAGGCTCTCTCAATTATTTAATTTAAAGTAAAATGTTATACATGGTTTATTTTAGGAAAATACAATGAGTAGATATTTTTATTTAAAAAACCAAGAAATAAGTAACAACACAACAGCAACAAACCATAATGTGTTTCATTTTTTATCCTATACTTTTTTTTTACACAATATACCAAGTTGATAAGGAACATAGTGATGGGTGTCGTCATTTCTCATAGTGATTCATATATTTGTTTCTCCTAGCTGGTTAGTTTCATTTCTTGCAAACCTTTTTCACAAAAAAAAATAATAAAATTTCACCAATAAAAATTCTTGCGAACCTTATTTTTGAGGAGAGAGAAAAGGTTTGCAAGAAATGAAACTAACCAACAAATAGCATTAATAAGGTAACCATAATGGAACTAACGGAAAATTCTCTAGCTATTTCGATCATTCCAAAAAACAAGGCTATTTCTGTCATTCTCTAGCTATTCTCTAGCTGGTAACCATAATGGAACTAACAAATAGAATCGATCATTCCAAAAAACAAGGCTATTTCTGTCATTTAATAAGGTAACCATACAATGCCACACGACTGTCAAAACCTCTTTACAGGTACAACATTACAACAAAACTCGCTGGCATGTGCTAATGCAAAATTACAAACGTAATTTTTTTTACTAATTATTATCTAAACTTGTTCACTCTACCTCCTCCTCCTCTCAAACATAAATTCTTCCCTGCGAAATTAATAGGCAGGGTAAGAGAGAAACACCAATGTCTCATTAACTTAAATATAAAAATCCTCATTCTCCAACCTCGTTTTAATTAATTATTCTTCCGAGACATGGATAATCAAATGGTTGAGAACATTAACACTATGATTAGCATTAATCCAGAACCAATCCCTGAACCCATAACCAATCTCAAGAAGAGAAAAAGCTCCAAGATTTTCTTTAAGGTTGCGCTCTTCATGATGAGAGGGCGTTCCAAGAAATCAAAAGTGCTTCCTGTTGATGAACAATCAAGAAGCGTTTGGAGGAAACTGGTGGGGTCCATGAGACCTATGCATCTTCAAAGCAATCGATCTCCACCGCAAATTAATAACGAACAGAATCAGAAAATGGTGATCACTGAAATTTCTAGTAATGATAATACTCAAAGTGAGGACGGATTTGACTCTGTATCAGAGTTTCCAAATTCGCCCTCTCCCGATTTACCCTCACCGACGAGTAGTCGGTACGCTTCGGCGGTGGGACTAAGCGAAATGGTTAATTCACCGTCTACGGTGAGTAGTCGGTACACTTCTGCGGTGGGGTTGAGCGAAATGGCTAATTCGCCGCCTCAGGTGAGCAGTTGGTACACTTCAGCGGTGGGACTGAGCGAAATGGTTGAAGAGGAGGAGGAGGAGGAGGAGGAGGAGAACGAGGAGAAGGAGAATGAAGGTAACGTGGATGGGGATGAGATGATTGATGCTAAGGCTGATGAGTTCATTGCTCAATTTTATCAACAAATGAAGTTGCAGCGTATGAATATTGTGGATCCTCATTACAAAGAGATAAGTATGAGATCATTAGGGTTATAATGATGAATTGATGATCATGATCAAGCTTGAAAATTGCACTGGTTTCATTCTTTGTTTAATTTGCACCTCGCATGCACCTGCATGGAAATGATCGACAACGTCCTTCTTTTTTGGTTTTTTGAGTTTTTTTTACAACGTAGAAAGACGTATGTATTGGTTTTGTAAACCCTACTCAAAAACAAAAACAAAAAAAGTGTATACATATATATATATATATATATATATGAAGTGATGTACTTTTCTTTTTGAACAAAAATATATATATCGTTGAGACTGAGGAAAGGTTCAGTGAGGAAAAAGATCATTTAATTGCTTGACGAAGAACACATTTGAATTCTCAAGTAGAGATGGTGTAGAATATTTTTTGATACTTTTAATCATATCGCTTTTTTTTGACAAATTTAATTATATTGCTATATAGTCTTGCTATGATATAACAATCTGTTTCTTTTAGGTAAATTTTTTTCCAATGAATTACTTTGTCATGAGTTTTTTTTTTGACAACAACAACTACTTTGTCATGAGTTTGAATGTACGTAGGTCTTTACTTCCTTTTGATATCTTTATATTAATACTTTGGACGTGGATTCAAATTGATGAGATTTTAGTTTTTTCCCTGATATATAGTCTATATTTATTGTAATAATTTACTAGGCGTGATTAGTCAAGTCATCTTTTCCTCTCGCGAGTTTTCTTTGACAGACAGTGGTTTCATTTTCTGGATACATTTTTCGTCTTTCATGTATTGCAACTTAAAAAATCACTGTTATATAGTGCAATTTTTTACCTGCTCATAAAATACAGTCAAATAGCTTTCATAGCTCAGTTGGTTAGAGCACCCGTTTAGTAAGCGGGAGGTCTTGAGTTCAACTCTCAATGTCACATTCACATAATTTAGCTCAATATATAATGTGATGGATAGCTGGGCTACAAGCCAATAAAATCCACATAAAGTTGGATTGCGAAATAAATGAAAAGGGTCCATATATGTTAAAAACACCTACCCGTTTAATTTTGTGTTCTTCACTTCCTAAATTTCTTAAGATGCCTCTATAGATACCTCTCTCTCCCAAACCCAATAAGCTAGGTGTGGATGCGACCAACACTAGTTTAGTACCATGTTTGGTAAGCCTTTTTAAAAGGGTATTTTGGTCCTTTTGTAAAATGAACGATTATAGATGTGTCTCAGTTAGTCTTTGGCAGTAGGCTATTAAAAATAGAATCTTAGGCTTTACGAAGTCCCTTTTTGTTTAGATGTTGTTCATAATTAGCTGGAGAATTTTCAACTATTAAGGTTTTGTTTTTGTTTTTGTTCATGCCCGAGTCCTGTATTATAATCGATAGAGGGTAGATGTTTGCAACTGGTGTAATTTCTCTAACTTTTTGACTGTGAATGAATGAATATCTCTTTGTTGACCAAAAAACTTTACCGTGACAAAAAGTAGTACTTCTCCTGCCTAATTTTTTTTATATAGAAATGTGTTAGTGGTGAATTATTAGAGGAAGAGAAATGCATCGTAGTCTATAATGATTTAATAGTGATGTTCGTTGTATTAATTTGGGGGTAATAAAAATAATAGTATAATAAAAATTTTGTGCTTTTTTTAAAATGATTTTTTTAGCAGTACTAATTGTACGAAGATTTGCAGAGGTCAAAACCTGATAACTTCAAGCAGCCCAATGCCTAAGGCTTTGTTTGGTAAAAGGTAGCAGACAAGTTAGTAAATAGCGATAAACTTGCTTATAGCATATGAGCTAATAACATATAGACTAGCAAATTGAATTTAAAGTGTTGGTAAAATTATAGTGGTTGAATTGACTTGTAAACATAAAAATGTAATTAAAAAACTTATAAAATTAAAATGACATAAATAGATATTTTTAATTAATGCTTAAAAACAAGAGGGGGGGGGGGATGAATTCATTTAGTGGAAAATAAAAAGAAATTTAATTAAAGCTATAAGGGCAAAAATTAAAAGGAAACTCCATAAGATGTTATACACATGTAAAAAAATGTTATGAGTTAGTTGTACCCAACATGTACCACGTGCTTATCCGCTATAAGTAGTAGCGTATCCACAATCCTAGGCACGGAGTGCAAAAAAAAATCATTATCAAGATTATATAAATTCACAATATCATTGATTTAGTTTTATATGAGAGTAAATCATCAATCTAGTCCTTAAGCTTACATTTGTCTTCTAGCCAGACTCTAAAGTATATAACGTTAGTAAGTAGTCACTAGTATCCATAACATCGGTCAAAAGGTCAACTTAAATCTTAAAGTTTTATAAGTAGTCCCTTTTCAATGACTAATGAGACAATTTTTCTTAAAATTATACTTATTTGACAAATTTAATAAGCTTTAGAAACTAATTACTATTTTCATATATCTAGGGATCAAGTAGACAGATCGTATAAGTTTGGGAACCAAATTAAGAGTTTACTCAATATTTAATTGTTAAAATTGAAAAAGTTGAAGAGTCTATATGCAAAATTTAAAACTCTAGGGAGTCAAAATATAATTCCATAGAAAATTTGGAAAGAGCTTTATTTTTTAGGGTGTGCAAGTGCACCCCCTCAAATAGGAATTGATTCACCTCCGGCTATATGCTATCTGCAAAACAATGGGTGTGCGGCGATCGCGGCGGTTGCAACGTCCCTGGATTCAGTTTAATCATATCTTCTTCCTCTCTCATTTGCATATTCCTTCAGCTCATCTTAATCCCATATTCTTTTCTAAATTTTACTCCATTTTTAAGATTTGAAGAAGATATTGGTTTTTCTTTAACTTTCTGCAACATAAGTCTTTTAAACAACTTGAAAGATAACTTTTTTCATCAACTTATGTCTTTTTCTTTTATTACATTTTACAATTTTCAAAGTATTTATAGATTCATATCAAATTATAACAAATACAGTGTTATCCGTGTGGATCCACAGGTATAGTACTAGTTTAATTGTTGTAATTGAAAAAAATTGAAGATGTCTATGTGCAAAATTTAAAACTCTAAGGTCAAAGTACAATTGCATAGAAAATTTGTAAAGAGCTTTATTTTTTAGGGTGTGCAAGTGCACCCCCTCAAATAGGAATGGATTCACCCCCGGCTGTAAGCTATCCGCAAAACACTTGGTACTTGGATTTGTGAGACAAAGTTTAAGTCAATACAAGCACATAGCAAAAGGCAATGTTCCGACTGCAAGTCTTGATATCGCTTTTTGAAGTATTGTTTGCTTTGATCTATATTGGATATGTGAGCCTTCACAATTCTGTCTTTAGTTAAAAGGTGGCTTAGTGGGTTAAAGATGTCGGTGTTTAAAAATTACTTTTCACCTTTCATTGCTAAGCAACGTGATACATTTTGATGTACCGAATCACTTTACATCAAAAATACTCAATTAGGAGATTCACCAATAAAAAACTTTATAACTACCTTTTTTTTTTTGACAAAAAATAACTACACTTGATTGTGTATGTCAGAAAAATCACGAACCAATAAGTGAAAAATATTTCCTCCAATAAGTGAATTTTGACCGAAGAAAAACCTTCTTTTACTTTCTTCACTTATTAACTTTTTTGTTACAAAAATTTTAGGGTGAATGAATAAGCCCAAAAATATAAAGCACCGAAGTCGGTTATTAAAGCAATGATTAAAATACAAAGGGATTTTCTGTGGCAAATCAATGATGGAGAGAGGGGTATGTATTGGGTTGCTTGGGACAAAAATTTAGATTTATTTAATGTGGCTCTTTTAAGTAAGTGGAAGTGGCGGGCACTTGTTGATGATTTTGCTCCTTGGAAAGGCTTATTATTTCATAGATATGGAAGCTTCAAGGATGCCTTTATACAACGGTCAGAGGGTGCATTAAGAATAGGTGCTGTTGGGTCTATTTGGTGGCGCGATTTGATGATGCTTGATCTCGCGTTTTCTCCTCTATCTTCTTTCGGCCAGTAGGTTTCTCGTAGGATGGGGAATGGCGCTTCGGTGGATTTTTGGAATGATGTTTGGCTGGGAACTTCTTTTTCTCTGCTTTTTCCTTCTCTATGGACGGGCCGTAAATCAAACCGTGTGGTGGTGCGAAACTTTGGAGGGTGGAGGGATGGAGTTTGGCGGTGGAATGAATCTTGGCTAGTATCTCAATCGCGTGTTAATCATTTGGAGGCTGCATATCTTCAACAAATCTTAGCCCCAGCGACTCTTGCTCAAGGGATTGATGATACTTGGATATGGAAGTTTGAGACTTCGAAAAAATTTACCGTCCGTTCTTGTTACAAAGAGATGCTTCGAGAGGTAATGGGGAGCGATCAAAATGAATTACATAAGATGTTGGAGAAGTTATGGAGATGTGTCGCTCCCTCCAAGGTTATTGTTTTTGGATGGCGCTTACTTAGGGATGCTCTTCCAACTCGGGGAAATTTGCGACACCGACTTGTTATCGCACCAGACGATGACGCTCTCTGTCCATTGTGTTGGAATGAAGTTGAATCGCAGTTTCACCTGTTTTTGAGCTGCACCTTTGCATCAGATATTTGGTCGCTGGTGTGCGTTTGGTGTAGGATCGACCATGTGGGATCTAACAGCTTGCTCGAACATTGTCTTTGGTGGGGGAAGCTATCCAAAGGTAAAAAGGCCAAGAAAACAAAGCACTTAATTTGGTTGGCTAGGAATGCTCTTATCTTCAAGAACGAAGATCCCAACATTGAATCTATCATGTCACGCATCAAGCAGTTAACTTAGAGTTGGTTGGTCTATAGATCTCATTGTAATTTAAATTTTGATATTTCTGCGTGGTGGCTTAATCCACTTCATTGCCTGAACAATATGTAACTTTTGTTGTTTGGGTTTGAGCACCCCTAGTGCTTTTTTCAATGAAATATTGCTTATCTAAAAAAAAGCCCCAAAATATAAATCTTGTTATGCTCCACTTTACAAACACGTTATTATTACTACTGCACATTACTTTTCTCTTTCTTTATCAAAAATAAAACAACACCCATTTTGAGACGAATGTATTATTAAAAAATAAGTGTGATCAGAAGAGTTCAAATTTTAGGACTCCCCTTGATAAAATAAAATCAAATAGCTTAACAAAGGCCATACAATAATCAGCAGAGTCAAATTGACAGAAAAGGGAGACACAAAATTACTACTCCTACTAACAAATTACTCGACGGGAAAGGTTTGTTTTTGGTGAGAAAAACTTGATTGTGATTCGGGTGGATCAGTACCCATGAACGATCCGAGAACACGTGTGTTTGATCCATCGGATCCCATTCCGGATCGTATCCTTAACCTTACCTTCCACCGCATAAACCTTATACTTTGCTATTCTCTTCTTCCTCTTTGTCTGCGGGTCTCCAAAGCTCCATGGCGTCGCCACCGATCCCGCTCCGCCGTGACTCGCCCGAGTCACCTCACCTTCCGACCCACGACCCGCATAGTTCTGACTGAAACTATAGCCTTTCCCGCTCACAATCTCGAGCCTCCTGTCGCCTCCGTATGAACGGTGATCCGAACCGTACCCGTACCCGTACCCGTCCATGAACCTTCTTCTGAACTTGTGGTGTTTTTAAGGGTTTGGGTTTCGAGAGAACGAATTGAAGATGAGAGTTTGTATTATATATAGTGGAGCATTGAAACAAGGATTGTGCCATGTTTTTAATCTTGGTGAAGTGTGGTTTCTGAGCTGGGAATCTGGGATTGAGCTTTTCTTTGATTAAACAAATAGCGAATCTGTTTTTTTAATTATTATTGTCGTTGAAATTTGAAACAATTCAGACTTTCAAAAAGGGGTAATCAATATTTTAATGTAGGGTTTGTACTCTAACTTAATCATCATGATATAATAAAGTTTGTCGATTTAGGTTAATGTGTAGTACCATTTTCAAAGTTCAAACCTTTTTTTGATGGAAATTATTAGAATACCTTTTTGGTCCTAGAGGTAGGCCAATTTTTGAGTAGCCAGCCAAAGAGGCACTGGAAAGTGGAAGTATGATCATGAGATGCAATGATAAGTTCAAAGGAAGGAGGGTTTGGTGGGGAAAGGACAACTTAAAGGGGAGGATAGGTTAATACTTAATAGTACTTTATTATGAAAATGAATACTATTACTTTCTTCCAACTTTACAATTAAGTATACTTTTTTTTTATAAATAAACCGAGCAAAATTCTCTCTCAAGAGATTTAATACTTGTATGCCTAAATCTAGATTCGAACCCAAAACCTTGTTAAGTTGAAAGAGACCTCAACCATATTATCTAAGTGTTTTTTGGGTTTACAATTAAGTATACTGATTTTGAATGAAACTCTCGCAAAGTTTCTTTATAAAATGCATAAATAAGGGTGCATTCGTCTTTTATTTAATTCAAAATATATCTTAAATTTAAGCTAATATTTAGTTTAAGAGTACACATACACACACCTTTACTTGTGTACTTTAAATTAAATAAAACAGTAATTTTTTTTAGTTCATTTGATTTAGGTTTCTCACCACATCCCGTTTCTCCAAAATTCCACCAATCCTATTGCCAAAACAAATCCCATTATTCCTATCTCTTCCCACCCCTTTTTTTCTCAACGGCTCGTCCTAGTATGTTTTTCGATGTTCTCTTTGCCTTCTCTAGAAATTAGCCCGCCCTTCTTTTTCGAAATTAATTTTTCTTCTAGGGTTGAGATTGGTGAGGAGGGGAAGGGGAGAATTTGGGTTTTTAGGTTTATGGGGGTATTTAGGTAATTAGGTGATTTTGTATTAAAATTGGAGGTAGAAAAATAAAAATTGAGGGGCTGTAATAACATACCACTATTATCACTCAAGATAACAAATGAACGAGACCCATTCTAGTAAGTAATGATAGTAAATGGTACAAAAGCCCATCTTAAAGGATGGTTGACAGTTGACACACAGAGGGGATGTATGTATCATACACCCCCACACTCATTACACACACCCCATTTACCCTTACTTATATCGCAAGCTGCCTAGTTTATAGTATGATTTTTCAAAGTTAGAACTTGTAAATATGGTGTTTGCGAAACAAATAAGACTCGTGCGGATGCATGAGTACATTGCTAATTTCGTATAAGTCAAGTTTCCTTAGTTCAAATTTCTACAAATTTTGCAGTCAACAAGATTACTGATACAATTTTTAAAAAAAGTTGAACCAGTAAACTTAGAAGTTTACGAAATCTGCAAAGAAATGAATGCATGAGTTCAATCCACTTGCTTATAAAGTTGATAGACATATCTACTCGTGGGACATCAAGGTGTCAAAGTCTGTCTTCCATTTGTAGTATCATCTACTCGTCCGACATCAGTTCATGAATTCTTTAAATGAATCTCAATATCTTAAGGAATAAGTCTCTGCAGTGATTAAGTCTTGCACCAAATTGTAAAAGGAAGATTACAATTATTTTATGTAAGATTATAAGAAGTGAAACTGAAAATGAAGGGATCGAGTAATTAGTTAGTAAACAAGTAAACAACTTGAATGTGCAACAAATCAAACAAGGACTGTTATTTCTCTGCTGCTTTCACCTTTCAAAGTATTATAATGACCTCTCAAAGTTTCAGTTTCAGCGGATAATATAAAAATGAAACATTCACGTCCTTGTTTAATCTCAATGATAGGAAGAAGTAAAAAGGAATTTGAATAAATCTTTGACTCATACAAATCTAATAAAACATAATCAGACTACTATATTAGAAGATTACGTTACATTATATTACATTACATACATATAAGAGCATATAACTAAGCTAGTTAATTATGTGTGTGTGATTGGCAGCCACTGTGACTTTGCTGAGCCTACTTGGTGATGTCTTAGCATCATTCCCTCTGGTTTTTCTACTTCCATTGCGTTGAAAACCACTAGAACCATACACTGCTCTAAATGCCAGTACTTTCCCAAAGTGACAGTTCTCAAGATGTTTGGTGCTGGATGATGGTTGAATAGAATCATCCTCTTGCAGGGTGTGGAAATGGGTATCTAAAATCTCAGCATTGCCTTCCTTAGTAGCCATTTTTGTCTTTCCTAAAGGACAAGAGGAATTAAAGCAGATAGATGACATTGCCTTATATATATAATATATATATATATATATATATATATATATGTAGTTTGGAAAAGAATAAAGATGGGAACAAAATTATTGTGGGAGATAACTTATATGAGTTTACTTTTGGGAACGACAAGGAAAGAGTTAAAGATGCAAAGGATCCAAAGAGAGTAACACAGAGAACTCTTTAGTCTTTACCACTGGTAACACTCTTTTATAACTTGTCTTCCATTTGAAGAAACCAAATATGCCATAGAAAGTTATCAACAAAATGTGAACATGTTATTTATATCTGGAAAGTTCTCTATACATTTCATTTTTGTGGCACACAAAGTGGCAGACAAGATTTGATTGCTTTTGTTTTGTTTCTTTTTCTTTGGCCCTATGATTGTTGTTGTTGCTATGGTCATCATCTTGGAGAGCGGGGAAGGGAGGAGTTGTGTTTTGTAGTAATCAAACTAACAAAAGTTTGGGGATGATGCTCCAAACACTCAAAAAGTGATGAAGACGATGATTATTGCACTTGATTTTAAAACGTGTGTTTACACACCTAAAACTAATTGGATGTAATAGGCCGTCTCGCGATTTTCCTTCAGAATATTTGACGTGACTTGCACAATCACACTAAACATATCTTTCAATGATAGTTTACACCATGTGGATTCAAACTTCGTACCTTACACTCACACCGAATGTAACGAACCACCAGGCCATGCGCAACTTTGTGACAAGTACACAAAGTCATACGTATTTAACCATTCTTGTACGATATTCCAAACATATTTTGGAAATCTCCAACATCTCTTTTGTTTAAGCGCCTATGTTTTCTTTTTTCATTCATGCATGATATATGATGGGAGACAATCGGTTCCCATTATTGCCATTCAGTTCTGATTTCTAAATATGATTTGTTGAATCTCTCATCTAGTCATGTAGCATATACTTAATCTGATTATTGCCCCAAGTAGCGAGCGCAGATTAGTCATTCGTTGACAGCGTTGGGACACTGCGTGGATCGCCCGCGAGGGTCCGATACCAAAAAAAAAATACTTAATCTGATGAAAATTAGGGATATATCTAGTTACCTTTTAGGGGCTTGATGTAGTTTGCTATTTATAAGGGATTGTTAATCTCTTTCCAATTTCTCTCTCACCTCACTTTCTCTTCCCTATTTTCTCTTTTAACCAAACACATTCTAAGGGATTGAATGTTAAATAGTAATAAATATCATACCCAACAAAACTTTAGGATATTGAAGTTTTCACCATAAATTTAACCTATCTTACCCCCCGCTCTCAAATTTCCGTGGGGTCTTTCCTCCCACCAAACAAAGATAGAAAGAAAAGAAAAAACTTCATTTTTTCTCTCACTTCTCTCTTATTACCTCCGTCCCATTTTATAAGTAGTTTAAGATTTTGGCACACCTATTAAGAAAAATAATTAGTAGTCTAGATTTTATAAAAAGTGTCGTCTGATTTACCTTTAAATCATTTATCTCTCTACATAGATAAATGTGAATCATTTGTTAAATGTAAAAAATTGTCAGAATTAAGAATGGCATAATAAATGTGAAGGGGATAAATTTCTCTCTACATAGATAAATGTGAATCATTTAACCAGTAAAAGCGTAAGCGTATGGGGTTCGACCCCGCTCTCTCCTCCCTCTTAACAATTAAGACACTAATTTCTAACCACATTGCTTATAAAAAAAATGACAGATAGTGATGCAAAACTCGATACGGTAAGGTAATTTAAAAAAAAACTGTTAACATTTTTTTTGGTGAACAAAAAAGCTGTTAACATTTTTTTTTGTGAACAAAAAACCTGTTAACATGTGATATGCAGTATTACGTTTATAATGTGAATTTTTTCCATTAGTACTCACTATAGTAGTTTAGCTCACGCTTTATTTTTTTAGGTAAATTCATATGCTTTATGAGAATAGTTGTATCCAAATGGATTTTATTTAGAAATAGTTGTATCCGATTTAATTTATTGAGAATAGTTTATATTGAATCATTAGACTTTTCAAATATTTATTAGTCAATTCATGAAAAATGTATAAGACAATAAATATATATATATATATATATATATAAGAGTATAATAGTCACATGTACTTAAATAATGCACTATCTTTCTTGTGCTGTCTCTATCTTAAAACACATTTTTCGGTGAAAGCGATTTGTAACATTCAAAGAAAAAATAGATTGCTTGATGCAGAAACAATGCACTATCTCAACTTCCATGCCACTTTCACAACTTGACACTAGTATCGGGTTCATCAATGAAAAATATAAGCATGACAGAGCTTTTTTTTTGTGAATTTTTCATCGTCCATCCGAAAAGGAAAAAACAAATGTATGATTTCACTTCCAATTTCCAACAGCCGAGGAACCCCCAGCAACTCCAAATAGCTGCAACGTTTTTGGTTTAGGGAAAAAAAGTAACTTAATCACATTGAGGTGTCTACATCCACAAGCTTCTATTTAAGATTTAGTTTAGTTCCATGCAGATTTCTGTTCCCCATAAGATCGTCAAGACATGGATGATGGAAATGCCTTTTAGACATTCCGAAGGTAAAGCTGGGAAAGAAAACTTTGGCAGGCCATAAGAGAATCAAGAAAAATAACCAACAAGCTATGTGATTGCCAAAAGCATTGCTGGTTTCTAGTAGAAGATATCTACAAGGAACGTTAGTGTACAACGTACATATCATCGTCTTTTGCATGATTGCATCATTTGTTACAATTTTATATATATCCCTTTCTTGTGGAGGAAACCAGCAAAAAGACCCCAGAATAAAATCTCAACTATTACAAAGGCCAGTGTACCCCACTTCTTGGAATGTAATACGTTCTGTATTAAAGCTTCACTTGCGTCAACCTGCATATTGAATAATCAATTAGCCAAATCCAACAAGTATCGAAAGGTCTTTTAAGTGACAGCAATGCTTCTCTCCCTAAAAAAAATAAAAATACAGTCATTGTAACAATAATATTGGTGTGCTTGGAACAGAAATTCTTTTCTTTCTACTAATTGTTGCATGGTAACGAGTGAAAAACCTTTCGACTATTGGAGTGGCTAAATGTGAAGAGGAATGTATATATGACTTTCACTCTTTCAGCCTTCTCACATTTTTGCAATTTCATTCCAAATTTTCCCTGTACCTCCGAAAAAACCATTTCGATATATCTTCTTTATATAGACAATCAGACTAGACTTGCTAGTTGGATAATGGCCCAATGGCTGGGGCCGCTGGGCCATATCAGTATAACCATTTAACCTCCAAACAGGTGCTGACAGGAATCTAGGAAGGGAACTTAAACTCCTATTTGGTAATAAATTGATCTTCATGAAACAAGTTCCAGCTTAAATATTTTATACTGAAAGAGGAGATATTATAAAGAACCATTTGAAAAGAAACATTACCAAGTTATTTTCAGGAGATCGCCAATAGAAACCCTGGATGACAGCTGGGAAAATTTCACAAGCAGCCAATGCATATACGATGAGAGCATTCATTCCCATCCATTGTAGTAAAGCTGTAGGCTTTCTGAGATGTATAATATCAACCTGCAAGAAAATATGTTTGGGTGAAGTCGCAGGTTTTTAATCATTTGCAATTTTGCAATCAGAGTCACTGATATTACTCTTAACAATGATAAATAACATCAGTCAAGAAATGTCAGGCCAACCAATATATATCACAATGTCATACTCAAGTCACAGAAAGCCAAGTAACCAACAGATTAATTTACAAATTCGGAAGCAGTTTTAACTAGCACATACGCCTTACAGGAGATATGAAACAAACACCAAAAAAATAAAACATCACAGCCCAAGTCTAAACCAAGCTAGAACCAATTCACTAGTTACAGAGTTATGCTCAATCTCAGCTATTGAGATCAAACTGTCACATTTTTTCTACTTTTTTCCTATGCGTCCCTTCTGTCCCATGTGACCTATATGTAGGGCTGTTCATGGTTCAGTTCACAAGGAGAATTGCACTAAACTGAACCGAACTATTTAGACAGTTCGACCGAACTGAACTGAACAGTGTTAGCAGTTCGCCGAACTGAACTGTCTTAATAGTTCAGTTCAGCAGTTCGAGTTCGAACCAAACTGTTTAAATTCAGAACTATTTTTTTCGAACTGTTAAACCCGAGTTGCCCAAACTGTTAAGCCCGAACTGTCGAAACTGTTATCCAAACTACCCAAAATATTCTTTTTTAAATAGTAACGGTCTTTCACTCTTTTGCACTTTATAATAAACTTTTTTGTTTGTCAAAAAAAAAAAACTGTGTTACTGTTTTGTCCAAATTTTTTGTACCCGAACAGAACTGCTAACGAAACTTTTTTATAACATGTGCAGTAAAAAATGAAATCAATATCCCTTTATAATTTATTTTTTTCATATCAAGTTGCGTTAATTAATATGTTTTTTCATTATTGGTGATTTGATTAATATTTATTTGTGGCACTCTTACAAGATCATTCTGAATTCCTAAAAAGATAGCACGGTGTGAAAGGTGAAGCAGCGTAATAAAAAAAAAGTTAAATTAGTTCTTTATAAATCAATTTAGGCTCTCATAGAATAATCTGGAATTGAATAAATGCATCAAATGTGAGACTAGCATTTTATAAAAAAATAAAATAGATAGATAGTGTTGATTGCTTTCAAAAGGTAAACCGTAAATGCATGATAGATGGACAGCTGTCATTATAAAAGTGCAGGCTTACATTTTCCAGAACTTAGCGACAGAATAGTGTACGCAGACTAGTAGTTTGCAGTTCACACGGTTAACTGAACCATATTGATAAATAAGTTCAGTTCATGAACTGAACTTAATAAGTTGGTTCAGTTCGAGAATTGCCATTAACAGTTCAGTTTTTTAAGTTTGGTTCAGTTTAGTTCTACAATTCAATTCAGTTTTCTGGTTTGTTTGAACAGCCCTACCTATATGAGTGCACGTCTAGCTTGGATGTATGGGGTGATCCCAATCTGTGGGCCTCCACTTTCATGAGAATCAAACGTGAAACACATGTACATTTGTTCCTCATGAGATGAGACAGCCTGTTAGCCAATTATCTGTTTTTCTCCCCGGGATATCATTTATCTCTAATTATGACAAGAGGATGAACTTACAATGTAATATATAGCAGTTAAGACCAAGCCTGATGCCCCCGCGGTGATGAACATGAAGCTTAATGTGTACAGTGCTTTTGATAAAGGAATTCCTAAAAGACTTGACAGTTGTTAGTTGGATAACAGAATGTATCTTAATCTTGAGAAATTTAAATTAGATAGTACCTAAAATCTCCAGAATATATCCTATGATCAATAGACAGAAGGAAAACACAGACCAAAGAAGTACCCTCTGCTTGTGGGCCTGAATGGAGAAGATAGAAGTTGATATCACAAATAATATGAATAATTATTCACGCACACACATCAAAGACAAATTTTACAAATTCCATCTTCGAAAGAAAGGCACTAGAATTTGATTCTAATACAACATAATAAATTAATCATAATCCAGACCTGAAAAAGTACAAGTATGTGCCCAAATTGCAATCCCAAGAAACAGGTAATGGCAGCCATCAGTGAACTGGAAGATTGATAAAATCAATTAGCAATCAATGCACTAATAAAAATTTAATTCTATAAAAACTGGTCAAACTTGAAGGGTCAGCTCAAATAGCCCAATATAAAATATGGGATGGTTGGCCCAAGCTAAACCTCATCCGAACTGAGCACAGTCTGAATGTGGACTGGCCCGTAGAAAATTCTAGATGACCCAGCCAAGCCCAAGGTCAGAGCCCTAATCCATAAATCACCAAAAATTTCATCTGCGTTAATTGTCTATAGTGGATGCTAAACTAATCTAAACAATATAAATATCCAATACGTGAGAAAGCAGCGAAGGAAAAAAGATGAACATCAGACAAGCCAAGTTTACTGCACAACTCAATGAAATAAATATCTTGAATATTAGCTATTCAAATTATAAAATGTAGCTTTTCATTCCCACTAATAATAATATAAAATAAAATAAAATAAAATAAAAAGATAAAAGGAGAGAGCAGAGAAAGCTTCTTAACCTTAAAATACCCTCTGGGTCAAATGGTGCAAGGCACCATCCAGGTGAATCTGGAGGCAGGGGTCCATAATCGGGAGAATTCACACTGCACTCCTAAAAATGAAAAGGAGGTGAAGAATAAGATAATTTAATGGATGCAATAAATGAAGCTTGTGGTGGCAATAGATTCAATACATGAGATACACGAGAGGGAAAATAACCTTTGTTCTTCTGTAGACAGGACGCTGGTACATATGATCTTCACCAAGAATTAATCTATCAATAAATCCCGCAGCATTACAAGGAGGATCAAGACTGCCCCTCATTTCACAATGAACCTGATGAACAAATATTATAGGTCGAGTTTATTCTCCATGAAAAAGAAAATGCAAAACAACAACATGAATCAAAGCCTTTCTTTCCGTTAGGTGGGAAGAGTCGTGAAAATAAAAAAAGAAACATAAAATTTAACAAAAGTAAAGATAATAATAATGAAAACTTAGATGACATAATACATGAAGCATGAAAAGAAATACCAATTTTCATGATGAGTCACTACATGCATCCATTATGCATACATCCATATCCTCTAATATTTGTATCACTTTACATTATTATTTTCCCAGTCCAGCAGAGAAACACTTCATTGTGCTGAGATAGACCGAGCATTCATACTAGCTATGCGTATTCATCAATTTATGAAATGCAAACCTAAAAGTTACATTCTAAACTCAACCAGAGTGACTAAACCATGCCAACTTACATTTTGAATAATTGAGTTTTGACCAGACCAGAGCATGTTAGAATGTTTGAACTCCCAATTTGGAACATAAAGGCCGTAGAGCAAGCAAAGATACACCAAGCAAAGTAACATAGAAAAGGTCCTGGACGAAGCAACAACCTGTTAGCACAAATAATATCATAACGTTTTCCCCAAAAAAATAAAAATAATATCATAACGTAAGCAAAACTGGTGCCCACAAAAGTTCAATTATTTTCTTTATTTATTGTTTGATTTGTTCGTGTTGAAGTTATAGGGTTAATCTTTAAGGTATAGAGGGAAGAAAAAGGAACCACCAGGGTCTAGCGCAAATGGTTGGTGGGCTGCGTGTTGTGAGTGTTGTAAATCTTGGGGTACCAAGTTCTATTCCTACTCATCAAAAAAAGAGGGAGAAAAAGGAATGCTCAAAACAATAAAAATGTATTGATATATGTGAAAAATACGTTTGGATGTCGGTATTACATAGGGCGAAGTACTCATCCTTATTTGCTAATACCAGTGTTACCAAACCCGGGCCGACCCGATGGCCAGACCGATACGACTGTGACCCGTCACACAGCCAGGTCGACACACGTTGCAGACCGGGCATGCAATTGACCCTGATCAACCTGGGCGGGTTAGCATCAACCCGATATCATGAAGCCCAAAATCAATCCGATAGCAGACAGGGCATGCAATTGCACGATTTTTAAAAACTAAAAAAAAAGCCCAAAATTACATTGTTATGGAGCTTATGATTATGGATTTGATAACATGAACTCTTGAATTTGAATAATGAGTTGGTGAATTATGTTAATATTGTGTTGAGATTTATTTTAGATTTCTAAGGGATGGTAAAAAAAATTGATGGTTTTGTGATGTATGAATTTATACTTGTCATGCCTATTTCTATCATTTTTTAGTAGTGTCCAGGTCATGCAGTCCAACCACTAACCCAGTGCCCTGCTCGGATCAGGGTTAATAACTATCGCTCATACTAGACTCCTTATCCTAATGAAATAAGAAAATATGAAAACCAATCCTAAGAGATAATCCAAATTACCCCAAATTACTCTAAGATGCAATCTAGCTAGTAAAAGATATCTATCTTATATTCTAACAGTCTGTTTGGTTGCGAAACAAAGTAGCTTGAAAAGTTTAAAATATAAAATCTAGTTTATAGAGTGATGGCAAAATGGGAATTTTTTCTTATTTTTTATCGCAAGAGACAATCTAATCAACAAAATTTGAAACCTATTCAGAATACGTAAGAGGTCATATCTTCAGCAAGTTTTGATCTTAAAATCCAGCATAGTGAGCCACATATCCAAACAGAACCCGAAATAATATGCATCTTTTTATGATTCAGGTCTGCAAAATTTGGACAGTATCTGCATCAATACGTGATACGAACCGATACAAAATAACTCGTCCACAACAATATAAACCATGATTGAGAAAAAGTTAAAGAAACACAACATCAGTGTGTATATTTTTTAGTCAACATAGAAATGAAAATTTAATTCTCGTGCTCAGCCCCTTGAAAGCATTAACCACGGGAAAAGTAAACTAACCACTGAATGGAGTATTTCCTCACAAACACTGCTGGTGAGTCAACCAGAATATTATTGTTCACAAGCCAAATCTCTGACATTGAGGCCAAGAAATATCCAATAGATATCCTCTGCGTGCCATGCAAGGAAATTGTGTCAAACAAAAAACACGTTTAAAAAACAAAAGCAATACGGAACTGACTATTCTCTTAACTGTGACTTCTCTCAGTTGTAATTACTATGTCTTACCATAAAAGAACAAGAGGGATAAGATCAAATGAAATACGAAATTAACCAGTCCAACCGTTGAATTCAAAGTTCATATTAAGTAGATCCAGCTTATGAAATTTTATACAAATCAAAAATTAATTGATACTTCATCGTGCTACGTATTTGAATGGATAGTATCTTATTTAAAATACAAGTCGATGTTCATTATTAGATCACATACCTAAAAATATACATTAATCAATACACAGGCACCGACATTATTATAAAGATGCTCGGACGCTCGGTGCATGTTTCTTATTCATGATAGAATCAGACCAATGAGAGACTGCATAAAGCATAACTAAATTTGAAAAGATTAATTATCAGTGACACAAAGTAAATCACGAGAAAACATGTACAGTAATAACAATAATATCAAATCTATTCGATTAAATAAAAATAACAAGAACAAAAGCCTTTACCCACTAAGGGGTCAACTACACTGACTGAACAATGCTATAACATTCGGAATTGGAAATGAAAAAGAAAAAAGCCTAATAAATTTGATAGTAAGGATAACTATACTAGTTGTAGTCACCTGGAGTACACCAAGCCAGCGTATCTTGCTCAAATCAACTCCATAAGTTAAATTACTGTGCCCATGGAAATACCCTCCTATGAATAAGTTTCAGAGAGACAATTTAAACAATAGTTGAAGTGACTCATCATTCACTTTAAGGGGAAAAGTAAGGTATCTCAAACTGTTGATCTTATCAATAGTTGATATGCCTTCCTTTTCCACTCCATTAACAAAGCATGGTGAGTTATGCATATTGCAAGTAGATAGACACAAATCTGGGATGTAATTACTATGAATAAAAAGAACAAGAGAATACAGAATTTTGCTGACAAGTTTCAACTGGTTGCTAACGTAATTAAAGAGAAACAATCAGGAGAACATACCTTGTAGCAAGAGCCCCAAAAGGAAAAGCTTAATTGTCCTCAACATGACTTTTTTTGTGGCATTTGGTTTGCTAGATACTTTCTGAAAGGCTATACAAGAATTAGAATTTCTTCTAACTGTCCTCACTCCTCAATATTATTTGTATTTGTTTTTTTGATAAGAAAACCACCAACACCATAGAATGTCTAAAGTTAAACTTCCCAAGTGACTTAAACAGTAGCAACAAAGGACAATGCCCTTAAAAATGGTGGGAACAGGGTTTGGAAGAATTTGTACCTTGAATACCAGACCGATTGAAACACCAACTCCAAAGAGAAAAAAAGGCACTACAAAATCAGCTAGTGTCACCCCAAACCATGGAGAATGATTCAAGGATGGGAAAGCTCTTCCCACATCATCAACTAATATCATCAACTGCATCAAAATTTAATAGGTTTTAATGCAAGGAGGAGAAACCAGGTTCCAGTTACTGCTGACTAATTCAGCAAAATCACAGGTTGGGTAAATCACTAATTGACAATCAAGGTGCAAAAGTATATTCAAATGATTATTTATTGACTACTCTAAATGATTCATCGTTTCTTGAATGAGAGAAAATAATCTCCATTGTATATTGTATATGAAAATTTAATTGAATCAAAATACATGAGAAGTATTTATATGGGTCCTCTAGTCTAGTGAAGTAACTGTAAACTGCTACTAATTAAATGCGGAAATGGTTGAAAAGGAGGACGAACCGCAACAGTTAGGCCACGGAAGACATCGAGAGAAGCAAGGCGTTGATTAGGAGCAGAAAGAGATGGTAAAGATTTATCAGCGTTGTCGGGTGGCAAAGGAAAGATTGAGTCTTCATTTTGATGGGGAATGACAATCGAGGAATCAAAATCGTGATCAATAAGAGGTCTTCTTTCTTCTTCTGCAACTGCAACATCGTGTATCTGGTGCTCAGTTGACATTTCCTCGTACAATCGGTTTGTTCGCCGTCGCCGATAAGGCTATTTTAGTATTTTTAATCCCTTCGGTACCGCCCCGGCGCCGCCTTTTTTTGGGCTAAAGGCCATTCTTTCATATTTTTTCTGACAAACTAAAGGACATTCTTTAATTGGGAATCTATTATTCCTACGTCTAATATTAAGTGTCGTTTAAGGTTATGCGCGAGTATTAAGAAAATGATTGGATATGCTAAATTTTATGGTAAAAAAATGTGGTAGGACTAAAACACCCTTACACTTTTCTTGGTTGGTGCAAAGGCACGGTTATTGATATTTTAAAGTAATGGTATTGTTGGAAAGTAATAATAAATGTTGTATTGAGATTCTAAAGTGACAGATAATTTGAGACAAAGAAAAATGACAAACAGGATACTTAATATGAGATGGAGGGAGTATCTATTATGTATCTATATATTAAATATTAAATTACTTCAAGTAATTTATGATAATCAAACGTTTGAAAATCGCTTCAAAGTTTGTGTTCCTCTATGTCAGTCGTTAATAGCAACTTGATTGGTGTTGATTCCGTCAAAAACAATAAAAAAGAATGAGTGCCTAAACTAAGAATTGCTAGTTACTCTTCGCTTTTTCGTCAAACTGACATTAATCAACCAAACAAACATAGAAACGCAAACTTCTAGTTATGTGTAGCCACGCAGATGTCGGTGAAATTTGGGGTGATTTTTAAGCATTTAACTACCATAAACTATTTGAAGTGTCAGACCACTCTAGGCATCACCTATCTTCTACTTAGTTCTAGAGTTCTAGTTCTAGAATTAAATTCTTAGGCTAGTGAAAATACTTAAGTACCCTAAGTTAAAATTTTGTCATGAGTCCATCTTTTCTAAAAACCTAAATAGAAGCTCTTGTCTTCCCCCTTCTCCCATGCGAATCCATTACCATTGCCACCTTCTAGGTACTCCACCAACGCGCAACTTTTGGCCAAATTAATTGCATATTAATCATCCCCACAACCTTCTCTTTCCTAGTTTGATTTCTGAAGTGAGCAACTCCAAAAATGGGTCGCATCTCGGGTACATGTTTTCCAACCACCTTAGACCTCGAGTGTGAAAACTAATCTAACTTAAAGACAATCATTGGGCTAGAAATATCCTCCCGCGCATCAAAATGTTGAGTCATGGCCATTTCTCCTTCCTTCTTTTGTGGTGAGTTGATTATTCACTCCTTATTCCATTCTTCTCAACTCTGCTGAAAACCTTAGTTCCTGAGTTCATCCTTCAATCCAAATTTTGATTTATTAATGTTATTTCTCCACCATTTCTTACACTTAAATTGCATTTTTATTTTCATAGGTACTTTTAGGGTTAACACAAATGAAGTTAAAAGGTCAATGAAGTGTTGCGACCACTAATTTATAGATAGCTTCTTTGCACCACACTTACATTCATGTGAACCTAAACGTGATATAAGGGAAAATAGACACAAAATGGACAAGAGAAAGGTGCGAAATTACTGTGACAAAAAGGTGGGAAAAAAAATCAAGATACGAGTTGGATTTCTTGAATAAGGTGTAAAAAAATCATGTTAGTGGATTTCTAGAAAGTGGATTCTCTCTTTCAATTCCTCCCTATATCAATCTCTATCCTATCTATCACAAAATTACATTCTCAATGATCGTTATCTCTCAATTCTTCTCATCCTTATATTTGGCGATTAATCCAAAAAAAGTCGGAAAGGTTTGACGGACAATGCAATGCATGGTCATAATATCTTTTTACTTTTGATAATGATAGGTTACTCGCTAGTCGTAGCTTCAGAGACTATAATATAATAATGAATCAACACAAGCTAGCTTCTTTTCACATCTTGGTCCAATTAATCTGTAATACAAGCTTAATTAATGAATCCCAACAAAACTTTTGTATCCTCAATCTTTATAGTTGCTCCGTAGCCCATTGTTCTTTCTGCCATACTAATAAAGCGCAAGATGCCCTGCACCATCCAAAAGCTTACCCAGTCTTTCTGAAACCAGAGCCAAAGTTGCCTCGCTCTTGCAAAATGCAAACCTGATATATCTCTTTTGATAGTTACAACTTGCATTGGAAATTTCAATTGGTGACAAGTCTGTATGAAAAAATCCTTGTCCTGGAACAGCTACCACCCCGGCTTCTACTATTAGTTTTTTAACAAATTCTACCTGCAAACCAATAAATATTTGTTACTAAAAAGCAATAGCAGAATAATGGAAAAATCCCTACTCAAGTGCACATACATCAGAAAGGGGGCATTTCTCAGGAAGCTCGGCAAATAAGAAGAAGGAACCCTGAGGTATAAACTGTATCTTAAAACCCACTCTCTCAAGCAACTTGATGATATAGTCTCGCTTTGATTGATAATCCTGGATTTGATTAAAACATCGGGAAAAACACAAGTAAGAAACATTAGTACTAATACCAAAGTTCTATTTTTTTCTAGTATATTGAATGAACATTAGTACAATGTTTACTCAAATGTATTTTTGATCTCTTACTCTTCTCAGTGATTCAAAGTATTCTGGGGGGCTTCTCAAAGCTGTCAAAGCAGCTTCCTGAAAAGGAGCTGGAGCAGAATCTGCAATTTTTACATGAATGTTTCTGATAGCAGACGCAATAAAGGTTGGTGCAATTGCCCATCCGACCCTCCAACCTGATAGATAAAGACCAATAGTGAGTTAATGCCATTCTTATTAGCAATGATGGGAAAATCTATAAACTTCCAGTGCAGTTTGGTTTGGTTTCATGCAGCTTGACCTGTTACCTGTAACACTAAACGTTTTAGACAAAGAAGATGTTATAATAGTCCTCTCTTGCATTCCTGGAAATGAGGCAAGGGATGTGTGTTTCTGGTTATCATAAGTTATATGCTCATACACCTGCACATAGAATCCAGAAGAAGGTAAAACATCACATTGTTCACAGTAATTTCCTGTGCATATGCAAATTCATGTCGAGAAATAAGATAATCAAGATCAAAAGGAAATAAGAAGCAGCAATTTTTTTTGTTTACAAAACCAATTAATAGTACCAAATTAACAATCACGGAGATATTTAAAATGTATAAGTTGGAAACTGATTTAAGCAAAAATTGTGGCACACTAAAACCATATATTTGTGCTCTAGCCTCTAATGCATTTTCATTACACTCAATACAATTGAAGAAGTAGCAGAAGAAGATTCTCATGGCGCATAAGTATCTGTTTCTATAAATATCTAGTTTAAAATCTTACAATTGAAGTTCAATGAGTGGATAGCATGGGAGTGTCATACTTCATCTGTTATAGCCAGGCAATTTTGGCTGTGGCATGCTCCGGCAATAGTCTCAAGTTCATCTTTTGTGAAAACTTTGCCAGTTGGATTGTGAGGACTGTTTAAACTTTGTGTTAGTACTCTGTAATTCATAATGTGAGACTAAGCATCTCTTTCAAAGATTTTGATGCATAACAAAAATAAATTACAGAGTGAATGTCTTTAATGTGTTAGTCATTTCATGCATCCAACCCAAAACAATTAAAGAAAGTAAAAGCATCTCCTTAATGCTTTACTCTTTTTGACGCGGAATCCATTTGAAAAAGAGTAGAAATTTGAACCAGGAAAAAATAGAACATAAATGGCACACCAAACTTCTCCTAGGATTGCAAATTACCCTTAAGAAATTTGACCATGTGAGTAGCTGACCTTTGGGAATAACTGACATCAGAATACATAAAATGGATAATGAAACTCTTATAACATTTATAATTTCAATAGATTATGAGTTCAAACCATAAGTGAGAGCAAATGGTATTTCATATTCAGTTTATATCTTTTTTTACAAAATAAAATAAATTAATAAAATCATTCCAGTGCTGCTATATTGGTTTTAGAATGTCAAGAAGACTGATCTGAGGATTTCCATGACGAGGATGAAATCTATCTAAAATCGAGATCCTAGTGATGTATTCCTTTTGGTATTTGTTCTTGATTATTCGATGTAATGGCATTTGAGTGCCCCTAATACTCAATACTATATCTTATGAAAAAAATATTTTTGCCTCTTCAAAACAACTGAATTTGGGTAATGAGTAATGACTAACCTGTTCAGTATTATGGCTTTAGTTCTCTCAGTAATTGATCCTAACAATTTGCTCGCATCCAGGGTCCATTGAGGCGGGTCAAGCGGCACGTGTACCTGTCCAATTAAGTTCACAAAAACAAGGGGACATTAGATAAAGGGAAAAATGGTGAAACAACACTTAAAAGAGACATCAAACACGTAGGATCTACACTCAAATCAATGAGAAGCATACAAATTATGTGCACAAAAGTTTTGACTTAACAATGCAATACTGCATAGATCTATTCTAGACAAAAGATGAATTTAGTAATGTAGAAACATTGAGTTTTTCTATCTGAAACGTGTTTGTCTGTACAGCATTTGTTTTACATAGAATAGCTGGAAACCGTTTAGTTATAAGGACTTAATCTGAAAGTTGCACTATTGTCTACTGATATTTGTTCATAAATTGTGACATATGATACAGACATAAACAAGGGTTGAGAATTAAGTAAGATAGGTGGTAATCAGCTTACAGGGACACCCCCAGCCAAGGTAATACATCCTTGGTATGTTTCATATGAGGGGTCAAAGAGTATAACTTCGTCACCCGGGTCAATTGCTGTTTCAAACAGAACATACCATGTTAGAAAAAGCACCACACTATAACACATAATTAACTCATAATTCTGAAGTTTGTAAACTAAAACAAGAATAAGAATTCATACTTGCAAAGATTGCAGCGGCAAATGCCTCGGTTTGCCCACAGCAAATAGCTACATCCGTAAGAGGGTTAATGTCTAAACCATGCATTTTCTTTAGTATCTTGGCCAAGTGATCGCATATACCTTGCACGTGCCTAAAGGTACAAAGAGTAAATAGATTCTATCAATTGAGGGGGGAAAAATAACCAAAGCTAACCTAAAGGAGAAGCTTGTGTTGTGTTGTGTTGTGTTGTGCTGTGCAGCTACTAGTTTTAGTTGTGTGAATGGAATAAAAACCTGTACTGGTTGAGGTCGGAATTGATTGCTGAAACGGCGGCGTTTTTAATGTGGAGAGGTGCGGGGAAGTCGGGGAAGCCTTCAGCGAGGTTGACGGCGTTGCATCTTTGAGCAAGGTGAGAGAGTTCTTGAATGGGAGACGATGTTAGTTTCTTTGCCGCGCGCGACAACTTTCCTTCCATTATTTTCCTTTCTTTCAAATTATTTCAAGCCTTATCTTTATCTCTGCCTCTGTATCAAAGTGTGAATAAAATGGTTGCATTGCATTTGCATTACTATGAAAAGTCCCCGTGTCATATCTATCTCTGCAACTACTCAACCTGTTGCGCCACCGTAACTGTGTAGTGCCTTTGTTCATCTAGATTGGGCTACATATATGGACTGTCTTTTTATCTTCTTGAGGATACTTCCTACACCCCTTTCTTCTACTTGCATCGCCTCCCCTCTTCTATAATTATATACACCTAAAATATTCCCCCATCCACCCAAACAGCAAATGGATTCTCTAACATTAGGGCAGAAGAGTCATCCTGAATACAAGACACCTGATCAAAGGATGATTCGTAGAAAAACAGGAAAAGGTTTAGCAAATGGCACAATTGTGAGTTGTGACAACAATAAAGAGAGTGTACTTTTTCTGCAACACTTTAGTTTTGTTCTTATGGAACAATCTACAACTTCAACGACTATTTCCTTCATCTATGATGTATATCAACTCCAGAAATGTGTGGAATCAAAGTGTGACAAATTACTGGAATCTTTCTTCTCTATACAAAACATTTCATAATTGCTACTTTCTCAAAACTTTGGGATTCTCGTCTTGAGTGCATTTTAACTGGATAAAATTACTGAAAAGATTGTATTCATTATGTATTCAAGCCCTTTTTAGTATCCAAATATCCTTTATACCTTCAATGTGTAATCCCTATCTTGTAACTTCCATCAAACGACTTAGAGTGGTGAGTGGTGGTGAGAACATTCCTAATAAATATTGTTTTATGAAACTAGAAGAAAGTTTCTAAAAGTGTAAGTTTAAAAACTATTTGGAAAATTGCGGAAACAATCACAAATAAATGAGGAGAGGAAGTAGCCACAATTGGGTGAACTTCTACAACTCAACTACGTTTTTTTACGAAAACTCGAATGTGTTATTTACTCATGATTTACTAACTAGAGAATGTCTCTGGTTTTAAAAGTGTATTTCAGGTTAAAAGTTTAAAAGGGTCTATTAACATTTGAGAGACTTCAAGGAAAAGGAATGAAAACAATTTCATTATTGAAGAAGAAAAGTTAATTGACTACAATGAGTTTGATCTTATATATAGATCCAATCGACCAATCTCACCTAACTAATCTATAACAAATTAGTAACTAAAAAAACTAACTCTAACCGAATTATAACTACTAACAACTTTTCTTAACTACTTAACCAACTATGATATTTCTAATAGTCCCCCGCTAACTAGAAGTTATTCACGATACTTCTAACTTGGAATGAACAATACAAAGTTACATCAAATCAAAAGAAAATTACATCGAGAGATGTCGAAAATACATCGGTAGAAATCAAAGCTACAAGAACAAAACGAAACCGGGTCCAAGAACAAAATCTAAATTGTTGTGTTGGAAGACCTATGTAACATTGAGAAAGAGATGAAAAATTCAGTTGTTGAGGATATAACAAACGATGCCCAAAATTAAATTAAGCGCTCCAAACTCCAAGATAATTGCAAGAAGTGACAATAACTTGTTATGATGACAAAGTGCACAAAACAAGGCAATGTATATGGATGAAATTGTCAACAACAAAGGCCCTGGAAAAGAAATGCACTCAGGAGATGAAACACTTGAAATGAGTTGTAGGAGGTGATATCACATTCTGAATCTGAATGTAGTAAGATTTCCAAGCGAGGCAATTCAACCAACAGCTTGAATGCTTCTTGATATATAACGCTAACCAAAATTGAACCGGTGACAATGATAGAGGCAACGCTAACCAAAATGAAAGGTCGCAAGAAAATAGTGAAGATTGTGACATGAATCACAAATCAAAGAAACTGAATCACAAAGTAGAGAAGCAAATCGCAAAATCAAAATAACGAAGAAATGCAATGCAACAACACTGATCCAAAAGAATGGCGAACGCGAAACAGAATCGCATAAAAACATTGAACTACAAGAATCGCAAAACAAGATGAAAGAAATTTAGACACTTCAATAATCAAATTGGAGAAGGCAAATTGCAGAAATAGAGACACTCTCAAAGAAGCGAGAGGAAGGAGAAAACGGTCAAGGGAAGATTAACTGAAACCCTAACAGAGACGAATTTGCGAAAATAAAGAGATTTTGAACATGAATTGAAGAGCAAAACCAAATACCGCAACAGAAATAGGAGGAGTTTCGAACAAAAATTGAAGAACGAAACTGAGATGAAATCGAAGTCAAGAACCAGAAAAAGAAATGATTCAAAGACGAAATCGAATAGACGATAAGCGAGAAAATGAAGATGAGAAAAGAATAAAATGAAGATAAGATTAAGGAATTTCTTGTGATATCCAATGAGTCTCATTGTTCATGAATCGCAAAATAGAAGAAGAGATTCACTAGAAGGCAATGGAGGAATCATTGAGAACAGATGAATGCGGAAGCTACATAATCGCTCTGATACCATATTAACATTTGAGAGACTTCAAGGAAAAGGAATGAAAACTATTTCATTATTGAAAAAGAAAAGTTGATTGATTACAATGAATTTGATCTTATATATAGATCCAATCTCACCTAACTAATCTATAACAAATTAGTATCTAAAAAAACTAACTCTAACCAAATTATAACTACTAACAACTTTTCTTAACTACTTAACCAACTAACTATAATATTTCTAATAGGGTCATAGTTCAATCTCTTCTTGTAGATCTTATTCACTTCAACGTATTACTAGAGCATCTATTGAGATTAGTCTTTTCAAAACCTTGAATTCAACAAAATCACTCTCTATAGGCTTAACTTTAGAAGGCTCATTCACGATCGGGGTGAAAAAGGCTGTAACTTACACAAAACTAAAAGTTGAGGAACATGGTTGAATTTCAACCGACCCAGTACGACGTAAACTTATTTTTACTGTGGCCCAACCACACTCCACACTAGTGCAAGGGTAACGCGCCAAAATGTAATTCAAAATTGAACTTCGAACTCAATTTGTTTTGTTTGGTGCTAAGTTAATCTAATTAAACACTAATTTGTGTCACTGGGAAACACAAGCTACTACCAAGATATTTTGGTCTCTCCCCTCTTGAAAACCGAAAGTCTCATTTTTCATTCGTGAATCGTCCGTCAATAATGGGTAAAGCAAATGCTAAGAAGAAATCTCCCTCCACCACCCTCTACCCTCCTTACTCAGAGGTCTCTCTTCATCTCACAACCACTTTCTTTCTTCCCATTCTCATATCTCAACTAACTTCACTATCTATTTTATCAAACGGTTTTGTTTTGTTTTGTTTTGTTGTGCAGATGATAACAGATGCGATATCTACATTGAAGGAGCGCACGGGATCAAGCCAACAAGCAATAGCCAAGTTGATCGATGCAAAACACAAGAAACTGCTCCCTCCTAACTTCAGGAAACTGCTTTCTGTCCAATTGAAGAACTTGGTCAAATCTCAGAGACTCTACAAGGTGAAAAACTCTTATAAACTCTCCTCCGCCACCAATAACAAGGTCACTAGTTCATCGCCGAAGAAGATCGCAGAGAAGATCAAGACGTTGAGTCAGGTGAAGACGCCAGAAGCTCTCAAGAAGAAGACTTCAACAATCAAAAACAAGAAAGATGCAACTGAGAAGAAGAAGTCTGTGAATGTGGCATCTTCGGGTGGGAAAGTGAAGCTTCTAAGTGAGGTGAAAACTCCTGAAGCAATGAAGAAGAAGAATCCTAATTTGATTCCAATGAAGCGTAAGACTCTTGTTCCCAAACCCATCGCGTCGTCGAGGCCTACAAAGAAAGCCAAAAAATGAAAGCCCTTCTTGTGCTTGATTATCTATTACGTGTTTATTCTAGTATTCTATCTGTGTTATTTAGTATAGTGTTATTATTGTGATCAACTTGGGGTTGTTGACGGAATATGCAAACTTTATATCCATGCTAGCTAGCTATTTCACTCATCATTTTCGGTATTTACGTTTCTTTTAGCTTTCACACACCCAAAATGAGTTCCTGAAATTGGAAGCAATAATCTCAGTTTACATGTGAATTAATTTATTTTGCTTAATTTGCCTGTTTTGTTACGAGGAGGTTGATGATAAACAAACGTTCACTTGAGTCAGTTTAATGGTCAAAGCTTTGCCAAACTTGTTTCATAACTTTTGAAAAATAATAAAATTTATTGCGTTTATTATTATATTGTACGTTTTACTCTCTCATAACTTGTTTTTACAAGTACTTGTCAAGATCGAAACTCCACTTTCAACAAATCGGATCAACTTTAATCACTCCACAAATTCGGATAAACTCCACTCTAGACATGCATTCATAATAGTGTGTACTAGAATCCTTTCACATTGCAGTTCTTGCATAATTATTTATTTATTTGGATTCCCTAAGCTATATAAGTAACTTCTTTTCTTTGACGTTACAATTGAAATTTAAATATTAGATTTGAGATGATAGTGTAGTCATTGAATTTTAAATTTTGGCCTTGTTGGATACTATTCATTTATTGATAGTTGGGAGTATTAGAGATATAGTTTGTTAGTAGTAGTAAGGGTCTATAAATAGGCTTAGGTAAGCATTTTCCTTTCAACCTTTCTCATATGTATCACTTTTACATGATCAATATAAAAGTTCTTTTTGACCAAAAAAAATTCTTTGAAGCTTTTCTCTTTTATTTCTGTGGATGTCATGTTCCTCAATAAGGAGCTCATGGTCGGCGATGTTATGGCTGAGCCACCTATTTTTACTTTGGTTACCTCTCGACTTTCACCAAAATCACCTGATGGGGATAATTTTACTCTTTTTGGGATCCAGTTGTTTGATTTTAGATGGACCAGTTGTTTTCTCTTGAGATGCTTTGTGATTTGTATCGAGCATGTAGTTCATATTTTGGTTGATTCTTGTGGTTGCATCTTCTCCGCTTGCTCAAGAATGGCTTTCAATTAATTATTATGTCTTTGTCAAAACAACGCATAGTCGAACTTAGCCCTTACTAGCCATAGAAGTGATCCTTAATTAGAAAAGAACTAGGACCATGCCATCTAAATTTCTCTTAATCTTTGACAACAATAAGACGCTATCAACTAGTTGGTGGATATGATATAGAATATAGTATGATGTCATTCTCGTTCATGCATGATGAGATCTAACATGATCTTCAAAGGATGAATTTAGAAAAGTGCAAAATCAAGTTGATTCTCACAAATCTTCAAGAACAGATGTTCATGAAATTCAAAAGTAAAAGAGATGAAGAACTCAAGAAACACAACACAAATGAAACAATACTTACATGAAGAAGAAGAAATGAAAGTGGAGACCAAGTCCACCGCTTCTTCATTGGGAAGATAATAAGGGCTACACCATCATTGAGATCTCCTAGCCTTAACGTTGTATGCTCAAGGCTCTCATCTCAATAAACCTTTGAGAATTCATGATGAAACCTTCACACTCAAACTAGCAATGGAACTCGCCTCACCATCTCTTGGTTTCGTGGCACTTTCTCTTTTGCTCAATGTGACAAAATGAATTTCGTTCATCCAAATTATAGTTTTTACAACAAGTGGAAAAATATTTATAGTTTGGACTATTGGATCTTAGGCGCAACACACACAATCCACTTAGAGAGAGCAACAAGGCCCATTTGGCCATAACAACAAAACAAAGGGTCGTAGCCTCCTAAACCCTAAACCAAAGCAACAAAGGCAACATGGCCCAAATTGAAATTATTGAAGTGAAATCCTAAAATTATTGAAAAAAATTACAAAGAAATAGGAAATAGGAATTTCCCAAAGTATCATTGGTCATCTTTAGTGTCTTCTTGTCATAATTGTTAAAGTGAGCACACTAAAGTCTCTTCCATTTTCATGTTGAATCTCTTTTTGGTCATTTGAATTTTTATCTTTGTGATCTTCATCTGTTATGGATTGGCTTTTTGCCATATACACCCCCTTTTTGGCATCTATTCACACCACACAAAAGCCCAATATCAAAGGGCCCAGTCCAAACATCAAGGGCTCAGATCAAACCACCAGATCGGACGGTCCTGATTCATTGGAATCAACCCCACCCCACTCTATAAATACAATATTCATTGCCTCATTAATGGTAAGCATACTCGTATTTATCACTTCATTAAGACTATTCCACTGACTTTAGCATCGGAGTAACTTTGCAGGTACAACACCAGCAGGATCGGATACGGTCATTGACTAAGGATATCAACCACTAACTACCTCGGATCGCTCTTCAAGGTCGGAAGTACAGTGCAGAACATTGGCGACCACAGTGGGAGGTCTCAGAACCAAGATCTTCTCCCCTCGCCTTAATCAATGACGACTCGAAATCTTCGTTCCAAGGCAAACAGCCACACAGTGGGAATCCATCCCGACCCAATCCTGAGACCGGTCATGCCCCATTTGGCCGAACCTCAGGCAACCCCGGACGGATTCGTTCAGAACCTTCCAAACTCCGATCAAGGGCGAGCCCAACATCAAATTCCGGACCTCGTTTTGGTATCCGGAAGCTCCGCAAGGAACCGCGTACCTCCTCAAAATCAACTTTCTGTCCCTGCCGATGCTGTCCAACAGCTCGTCCTACTGCTCAATCGACATGAATTGGCAAACCAAGAGAGGAGTTACCGATTTACGGATCTTGAAGCACAGGTGGCGGAGCTCCGAGCTCGAAATATTCCGGATCAGGTCTCGCCCGACCGAGATTCCCCCAAAAGAAGAAATCCGGCTCGGAAGCGCCATCGATCTCCCCCCAGAAGGCGACACTACCATGGCTCTCCTCCTCGTAGGCTCGAAAGGAAAGTTTCCCGTTCGCCATGCGTCGGTAGGGCAGACGCCGATTCTTCACCCGAAGTTCATTCTTCTCTGGCATCCTCTTCTCCTAGGCAACGATCGAGGAATAGAGAATATTCACCTCAAGGATATCGCCCTCATAATCGCAGGCACCCGCACCATCGGCACCGATCTCCGCCACAGGATCAAACAACCGAGCGCAAAGGCCCTTTTACGGAAAAAATCGACCGTTACCCGGTGCCCAGATATCTCGAAAAACCTCCAGAAGGATTGAAGACCTACGACGGAACGGGCGACCCAGACAGACATTTGAGTTACTTTGACACAGTAATACAGTATCGGAACGTCCCCGTAGAAATGAAATGCCGAATTTTCCCCCTAACATTGGAAAAAATAGCATCAGAATGGTTTGAGACCCTCAAATCAAACACAATCTCCTCCTGGGACCAACTGGCCAAATTATTCTCAGCTAATTTTTCCCATTCCAAAAGCAAGCCAAAAAACAAAAACGTCTTAGCTTCCATCAACCAAGGGAGCTCCGAATCTTTAAGAGAATACATAGAAAGATTTAATAAAGAAGCAGTTGAAGTTCGAAACCTCGACGATTCTTTCCGAGTTTACTTTATGGGGATGGGCTTACGCCCTGGGAGCCCATTCAAGAAACACATAAATACTTGGGAACCAGAAAACCTCCAACATTTCCTTCAACTATCCCAGTGTTTCATCAATGAAGAAGAAAGTACCATGACCGGAAAAGAGCAACACCTCCAAAGGTAAGGTTCGGAGGATTTCCTTTTTGTCCAAAGTCTCCAATTTGAAAGCACCTGTGCCGGTCTTGGCTTTGATACAGCGTTGCAGTGGTTGGTGTCATGTCCGTTGCTCCGGTGATATCGACAATATTTATTGGATCGTTGACCAGGTCTTTGGGTGAGTGATTTTGGGAATTTCCCGTCTCTAAACTCTGTGTTCCAGCACTCGCCCAATATCTGGGACTGATCGACGTTGAGTTCGGTATAGAATTAATGACGGTTTCGAGGTCGGGGATCCCTGTTACCTCGGCTGCCACCCCTTTGTAATGCACGCACTTACCTTTTTCGATCCCATCAAAAATATAAGTGTTGCCTTTCTTATCCCAACAAAATTAGAAAGCAAAATATGACCGCCTAAATGTCTCTTTCTTCAGAAGAAACTCTTGGACCGATCTCGTAAGATCTCCATACGTGGCCAAAGCAGTCGCAACCCTTAGGGGCGAGTTCAATCCGGGCCGAGTCCTGGTAAACTGCCCAAAAGGTACGAAAGGTCCTTTAAGGATTTCTCCTTAAATCGATCATTGGCCTTAGTAGCCAAGAACCCTAATGGACGAGTTAAATCTGGGCCGAGTCCTGGTAAACTGTCCTTAGGCCCGATCTTACGAGGGTTCTCAACAGGTCTTCTCTAAAATCATTTGAAGAGCTCCTCTCAAACCTTTTTAAAACCTACGAGAATTCTCAACAGGTCTTCTCTAAATCGTTTGAAGAGCTCCTCTCAAACCTTTTACTACCTACGTTCCACGCTTATGATTTTTGATCCAATCAAAATTATGATCGGAACCGCGTAACTACCTACGTTCCACGCTTATGATCGGAACAGTGTAACTACCTGCGTTCCACGCTTATGATTTTTGATCCAATCAAAATTATGATCGGAACCGCGTAACTACCTACGTTCCACGCTTATGATCGGAACAGCGTAACTACCTGCGTTCCACGCTTATGATTTTTGATCCAATCAAAATTATGATCGGAACCGCGTAACTACCTACGTTCCACGCTTATGATCGGAACCGCGTAACTACCTGCGTTCCACGCTTATGATTTTTGATCCAATCAAAATTATGATCGGAACCGCGTAACTACCTACGTTCCACGCTTATGATCGGAACAGCGTAACTACCTGCGTTCCACGCTTATGATTTTTGATCCAATCAAAATTATGATCGGAACCACGTAACTACCTACGTTTCACGCTTATGATCGGAACCGCGTAACTACCTGCGTTCCACGCTCACATCAATAGCTTCCAACGCACGCTCACACCTACCAAAGCGTCACCATCATTAGCCGCCATTAGGAAACGCGCTCTGACAGACGCAATAAATGCAAATGCGCCAATTCAAATTTTCTTCTTTTTTATGATCGGCGAAAACTTCGCCACCTTCAGAGACCAAGTTTTAACGTCGGTAAAACTTCGCCACTATCAGAAACCATGTTTAAACATCGGTAAATAGAAAGCTTCATATCCGAACAAGTCAAGATCGCCTCTAAAGACGACCTGACTTGGGGGGCAACTGTTATGGATTGGCTTTTTGCCATATACACCCCCTTTTTGGCATCTATTCACACCACACAAAAGCCCAATATCAAAGGGCCCAGTCCAAACATCAAGGGCTCAGATCAAACCACCAGATCGGACGGTCCTGATTCATTGGAATCAACCTCACCCCACTCTATAAATACAACATTCATTGCCTCATTAATGGTAAGCATACTCGTATTTATCACTTCATTAAGACTATTCCACTGACTTTAGCATCGGAGTAACTTTGCAGGTACAACACCAGCAGGATCGGATACGGTCATTGACTAAGGATATCAACCACTAACTACCTCGGATCGCTCTTCAAGGTCGGAAGTACAGTGCAGAACATAAGCTCAATGATTAGACTAGACATGCATGTGAGTTCACCGCTCACATCAAAACACCTTACATGTCTATCGTTATTGATGCTTGAATTGTTAGAGTTGGCCTTATTTTTGGATGGGGACTAACCCTACACTATTTTTTTTTCAATTTGCCTGTATTGTTCTTACTTACATGAATCAAGCTTTTACCGTAAAAAAAGGAAGTTGTGAAGAGTAATCGTAGTAAAATATTTTCAGCTCAATATAATAATGTTTCTTTTCCTAAACATCAATCGAAAATATTACATGCACCGTTATGAGAATCAAAGCCAAACTAATTGACCAGTCTACCGGTTGATTCAACCTCAATTGAATCGTAGTCGGATTGCCCAAAATTGAGTTGAACCAAAGTGAACCAACCCCGACAACTGAGTCAGTTGAATCATTCGAAATGATTTTTTGGTTTTTTATTTACTTTTTTTCAAAAGATTTAATACTTTATTTATTTATTAATCATCAAGTTCAACCATTATTATATTGAACCAAATGAACCAATTAATGTAAAAAAAAATGAAGTGAACCAATTGGACCATAGGATGAAAGTCTCATTTGTTTGATCTCCGAGTCAATTTTAAAAATTTGATTACATGGTAACACTTCAAAAGAACTTCAAATCGAATTGCGATAATTTTAATTTCAATGTTAATTTAGAAAGAGTAATTTTTGCATAAAAATTAGGAAACTAAATATAAATACAATTAGCCAGTTGTGATTTGGGGAAAAATAATGTCCATGGTAAATGCATCTATCTAGGCGCCTGTCGCATTTAATGTACCGAACCTCTGTGTCCCCTTTTGTTGAAATTAACGTGTGACACTATTAAATCAAAGGATTCTTTTTTCGGTGCTGAACTGGTGGAAATCAAAGGATTCTATCAACAAGCTTATAAAAAAAAAAGGATTCTATCAACAAAAAAAATCATATGAGCATTTTATATTAATTTGAAAAATAAAAATTGAATGCAATACTAAAAAATATATTTTAGGGGTACATTTTATATTAATCATAGCAGTTTTATATACTTAGATGATATAACAAATAAATATTACGTGCCTAAAATCTATGTACAAATAAATTTCCTTGTGTTATACTTTTTCCAAAATATTTAATACTTTATTTATTTATTAAAATATGATCTTTCCTGCACTTAAGAAAACCATCAAACTTACACCCCATTCTCTTTATTTTACTGCTCGGTATTCTTATTCTTTTCTCAAAATGAGAAGTATCTTACTAGTATCTTTTTTTCTCTCTTTTTAGAAAACACACTGATAAAACTAATTTCTTGTCCCTTACTTCTATTTCAAAACATTAGTTTATATAGAAGTTATAGTCGTTAAAAACGTAAGAAAAGGAGTTAACATAGTATCATTACCATGTTTAATATTTCAACGGCTAATTCTCAATAGTTCCAAAATAACAACTGTATATATCATTAACACCATTTTATGAGTCAAAGAAATTAACACCATTTATAATAGAAAGAGCATAACATATAAAATTTTTAAAACTCATAATGAAAATAATGAATATAAAATGAAACTGAAGAATGATTTATCTATAACATTAATAATTATAACGTTATAATTTGTTTGAACAGAAAAAAAAAGTTGAATCAATTAAAATATTGATTTCTCAAAAACATTTAATAAAACATTTTATTAATTTTAAATAAAACATCACAAGAGTTATTATGGTGCAACATAAACTCTTGGTTGTAGTCATCGAGAACAATTTGTAATTTACATGTCATTCAAACCAAATCGATCAATTAATTGAAAAAACCACCTGAACACATCCATCCAAATCAAAGTATTTTTTTTAATTTGCGTTTTTTCAATTTGGGTTGGTTTGGACTTGAATAACCTTACGTGTCACAACCTTAAACAACTACCAAAATACTATGAATGAGATACACAATAATGAGTTAATTTAGTGTCTAATTTCCAACACTAACAATATTCTTATTAGTCCAAACATTTTCAAACGTTATTTAATTTAGTCTCTCAAATTATGAAAATCACATTGGTCAATGAGATTTACAACTTAATATCTATTTGGCCCCTGATAGAATAAAATATCAAGGATCATAATGATACTAAGTTGTAAATATCAAGAAATAAACATGACATTGAGAATTTTAATAACTAAACTGAATAACATTTTAAAAAAATTAGTATTAATTAGAGATATTATTAATATCAAAAACTAAACTTAAATTTTATTATATTTGAGGTCCAAATTAGATATTAACTCAAACATTAATACGAAATAGAGAGGTCTATGGAAACCAACACTGCGAGGTCGGACAAACAGTATTTTTGCCGCTGCGACGAATCAGCATCTGACAAAATAGAGAGGTCTATGGAAACCAACACTCTTGGCCAGTGGCTCAATCTACCTTAGGACACGGGGGTCGATCCGGTGCTCCCAGGTTCGATTCCCACCGTGGACAAACTCGGTGTTGGTTAGTGCGAAATTTAATTCTAACTCCGTGAGTAACCACTGATGCTCCGAACCAAAAAAATAGAGAGGGCAATTATGTACATAAATAAAATGAGGATATAATAAAATTGTTATTTTTTGACAATATAATAAAATTGTTCTCGTCGTATATATGTTGTTACAGCAAAGCAGATACCGTCCGTCGATGCACATGTGTAATTCCTCTGTCTGCATGTGTACCTAACTTAACTCAACTCTCTCCCTTCATTAACTCTCACTCAACCACTCCAGCTCCATTTTCTTATTTCTTTCAGCAAAAGAGATCAGAAAGAAGCATTAAACATATATGGAGGGCATCACGGTTAGCGCCTACAAGGGTTTGAAGGAATACTGGGAAAGAAAAGGATACCAAAGAATACATGGGTCAGGTCGTAGAAGGAGAAACAACAGGGTCGAACTTGGAAGCACCCAGACCCGGAAGGGTCGGTTCTGGAGGTGGAAAATCAAGCTATCACCCAAGATCCGAATCAACAGAATCCCTTCACCGAAGAAGATGCTTATATGGGTGAGAGACGCGTACGTGAAAATGATGATGAGTTTAGCTAACTCACGGGTCATGACTATGAGTGGCTCCGCCTCTGGCTTCGGTGGTGGAGCCTTACCGGCTGGAGGATACAACGGAGACAGTGGGTTTGGGTTCGGGCGGGCCCCACTTAAGGAGTATGATGAGAAAGTGATCATTCAGATCTACAAATCTATTCTCGCGGCGCGTGGACCATTAGAAGTTGCTCCTCAACGGTGACGGTAACCTTGGTTGGCCTCTTTGGGCTTCTCAGCTTCCTACACTGCTCATTAAATCAAATCACCTTTTTATTGTTTTCTTGTGTTAGTTTCATTTTATCGGTTTTTAATTTTAGCTATGGTTGTTGTGTTAACGTGATTCTATCAAGTAGATAGATTAGATTCTTACCAGTTGCATCTAAATAACATGTCAACGTCACCGCAATATACTCGCAAATTTGTAATATTAGAAGTACTCTCCTTTAGATGAGAGTTTCTATAGCAATCAACTATGCAATTGCAAACTGTTTGAATTGACGGATAACGATCCATAACTAAGTTTTTATTACATCTTTAATACTACATGTCTTTATGCGGAGTCTTCTATACTTCAAACAAAATCTTATATCTTTGATTGACACATATCTACTTTGAGTGAGATAGGAGATAGGATAAGTAGGTGCTCATAAAAAAAGACAGATTGAAATCTTATATCTTTGTTTGGAGTAGTATTTTTTTCAAGTATAGTTTTTTTTATAGGCAAAGTGGTTAGAAATTACTATGTTAGTAGTTAGAGGGGAGGGGGAGCGGGGTTCGAACCCGTACGCCTATATTTTCACCAACGATATCTCTTTCACTCAACCACGTGAGCTACCCACTGTCGAGTATAGTTCATATTGGGATTGGCTGAAACTGCTTGGGGAGGTATGTTGTACAGTTCGGGGGTATTGTTGTAATCGAAATCAAAATTATTATAAGTACCTATTCTAACACCCTAATTTTATCAAGCGATAAGACGGAACTACAGTTGTTATCTAGTCGCAAGCGTAGGCAAAGATTGACCGTATTGCGTGATTATTATCGTGTCTCCTCTTCGTTTTCATTTTTATTATCTCTTCGTTTACTGGTTATTGTTCTAAGAATTAGAAGATGTCTAACTCTAGGGTGAAATTCAAAGTAGAAAGGTTCGACGAGACAGGCAATTTCATATTATGACAAAGGAGGCTTACAGATCTGTTGGCTCAACAAAGTTTACAGAAGGTGTTGCAAGAGACGTAACCGACAGACATGGTGGACGACGACTGGACAGAGATGAAGGAGAAGGCTACGGAACTGATACGTCTATGTGTTTAAGGCGAAGTGATGTATCACATCCTAGACCTAACAACTCTGAAAGCAGTTTGGGATAAATTGGAGAGTCAGTGCATATGAAAGACGTTGATGAGCAAACTGCTCGCAAACAATTATACAGCCTGGAGATGCAGGAAGAATCTGATTTGGAACAACACGTCGTTCCCTTTAATAACGTAATCGTCGATCTGGTGAGGCTTGGAGTGAAGGTCGATGACAGAGACCTGGCTATTATCTTGATGTGCTCGCTACCAGGTTCTTATATGACCACTTTGTGACTACTCTTACCTATGGGAAAGTCACTATCAGCCTCGATACCATTACTGCTATACTCTTGTCTCATTCTAAAAGGAGACAAAGTGTAGAGGAAGGAAGACGACATAACAGTCTGTGTGTGAAGGGGAGTCAAAATCGTGGCTGAAATAAAGGGTAAAGTAGGTTCTGGAAGGAAACATCAGAGTGCTATGATTGTAAAGTGGTTGGGGTCTGAAAGAGGACTGTCCAAACAGAAAGAAGGGCGCATCCACTTCCTCAAATGTGGTTCAAACCGATGACTCTGGCAGTAAAGGGATATTCTTTGCGTCTCATCTAGTAAGTGCGTAGATGTGTGGATTCTTGGCTCTAAAGTCTCCTACCACATGACGCTGCACCGAGAGTGGTTCACCACTTACATGCAAGATAATTTTGAATTTGTTTATTCAAGTTATGATAAACCTTGTGCTATCACAGGAATTAGACAAATTAAAATTGCTATGGATGATGGTGGCGTGCGAACGTTGAACGATGTCAGACACATTCCAAAATTAGGAAAGAAATTGATTTTCTTAGGTACTCTATAGGCAAATGGTTTCTCCTACAAGTCTGATGGAGATAGGGACATCATGAAGGTCAGTAAGGATGCCTTGGCAATGGTGAGAGCAAAGAGAACTGTAAGTAAACGTCTACAAACTATTGGGATATACTAATGGAGGTGTTGTTGTGTTGGTTGAGTTGGATAACGATGCAACTAAACTTTTGCACATGTGTGTCTGGGTCATCTCAGTGAGTGTGGGATGATGGAACTTTAGAAGAGAGATCTATTGAAGGGTTTGCAGTTTCAAAATGGATCTATGAAAGTATTGTGTGCTTGGGAGAACACAAAATAAAGGGAATCATGGACTATGTGCATTCTAATGTGTGGGGGCTTAACAAAAAGCCTGCCATGGGTGGTACTAGGTATTTTGTGACTTTTACCGATGATTTTTCTCGCAAGGTTTGAGTGTATTTTCTAAAGCATAAATTCGAAGTGTTTCACAAGTTCAAGTTTTTGAAGGCAGGAAAATCAAGTGTTTGTGGTCAGGAAATGGGATTTTTTTTTTTGGTAATACAAGATGGAAAAAAAAGGAAAAAAGAAGAAAAATAAACTAAATGCGAGGAACTAGCACTCGCGAAGCATCCGCTGCGAGGGCATTCTTCAAATCTGGAGGAGGATGTCGAAACATTGTCCATGTCTCCAAGTTGTTAGCACCATGATTGACCATGAAATCAACTGCCGAATTTCCCTCTCGAAGAGTGTGATATAAGTGAATAGTCCAATCAAACCTTAGAAAATCTTTGATGTTCTGAATGATTGTTTCATAGCCATGAAGATTATTCAGAGGAGCTAGAACCAAATCAATTGCCAATTAAGAGTCAGAGTAGCAAGTAACATTCCTGTAGGTCGTTGTTGAACTTTCGGCAAGTGTACCGAATCGTGCAAGTAATAAAACCGGCAAGTACCGGGTATCGTCCTCAAGGATCGAATTTAATTACCAGTTACGTTAACAACTACTAAAGGAACCAAAGTGAACTAGGATGAGATTGATTTGATTGAGCTATGAAGCTCTAAAGTAAAGCAATAAAATATTCTTTTTATGTTTTTAATAATAGAAACGAAGAACGCGTTTGAAAAGATACGATGGAGAAGATGCTAGGGATGAATTCCTATTGATTTCACACTATTGCACTGATTTAATTTGAAGGATAAGCTCTCTCTAATTTTGCTATCAAACCCACAACATTCACTAATTCCTAATTCCTTAGGTAACTAGTCCTTTGTCGATAACTACAAACCCTAATTCCTTAAGCGATTCTAATTAACGACAAGCATTTAAAACGAGGGTTTGCAATATACAACAACTCATAGATTATTCCTAAGCTACGAATTGAAGGTATAGAATTTCAAACATTCAAAAACAAAACTTCCATTTCATAATTGAACAAAATATCATTGTATGAGTTTTCCAACCATAAAAAGCATTAAGCGTAGAAATTCGATACGCAAAATACGAGAGAGTATGATATAAATAAAATTCTAAACCATCGACAATAGTGCTACGTCAATATTCATTCATCCCTAACATTAGGGTTTAGTTACACATGATTAAGGAAAAGGAAAGAGAAGAATTACAAATTGGAGATGAAGACGAACACATGTGAAGCTTCAATCCTTGTTCCCAAGTCTCGAATCTTCAACGCCGATATCCAGAGCAATCAGTTCTCGCCGTGTACTAGGGTTCAAAATACGTCCAAAGATCCTGAAAAACGCGTCCAACGCGTGTTTTAACACGCCTGCCGCTGATTGGCGCGCCACTCGCGCTCCAGCGCCACTCACGCGCCATTTGGCTGAATGCTCCTTGCTATTGCACCATTGAGTCCATTTGCCTGCACTGCTTTGTTCTTCAATTCCACCTAGTCCCTGGGCACAAAATCACAACAAAACCCAGCATAAACCCAGCATAGCAAATAAATTTCTAATAGCACAAATTGTTAAATTCTCATCAACTTCATTGTTATTCATCAAAAACTCCAAGTAAAAATCCCTTTTTAACACTGAAAACCATCAAACCCCTATACAAACCCCTATACAAACCCATGAATTCCGCAAACAAAAATTGTCATGAACGCCTAAGAAGCCAACAAAACCCAACAACCAACTTCCATCATTGCTGCGGATCACTCCACCCATACGGCCATACCTGAAGGCCCAGGATTGTCGAAGCTACTACCATCAACATTAAGAGCAATACAATCATCACGAGATGGATTCCAAGAGACCCATTCTTTTATTTGGAATCTTAACTCTGCATCCGTGTCATCTTAAAAACCCATTCTTTTATTGGGATTTTATTTATTTTTCCTTTTTTCATGGTGCTTGGCGTTTTTGTGTAATATGAGGTTGGTGAATTAAAGGTGACTTCGGTTTACATTCCTCTGGTACATTTTTTTAAGAGAATCAGCAAAACAATAGTGATACTCGTGAGGGAGATTTGCACATGTTGAAGGGTATGTGTTTTTGAGAAACAAGACGATGAGGTTAGAAAAAAGGAAAGAACTGAAAGGATTAGTTAATGGAGATGGAGATTCAGGATATGGAGAATGGAAAAAGAGGGATTCTCATGTCATGAAAGAAGAAGAAGGAGAGGGATTTTAGAGAAGAGAAAGATGAAGAAACGCTAATTTGACTTGGGATCTCCATATCACCATTAGCAATTGGTAAATGGAGTTACTAAAAGAAGAATCAAATTGCATTTCTATTGAGCAGTCTGCTTTTGTATCCGATCATTCTATTTTAGACAATGCCATGATTGCGTTTGAAGTTATTCATTACTTGAAAAATAAGCGTAAAGGAAAGGTTGGGGAGGTTGCGCTCAAAATAGATATGAGTAAAGCATATGATAGGGTTGATTGGACTTATTTATTGTTGATTCTAAAGAAACTTGGTTTTCATGAAACTTGAATTGGATGGATGAAGATGTGGATTGAATCTGTTTCTTACTCTGTTATTGTTAACCAGGAGCCTGTTGGTTCGATTGTGCCTGGGAGGGGCCTCCGTCAAGGGGATCCTCTTTCCCCTTATTTGTTTATTTTGTGCTCTGAAGGTCTTACTTCTCTTATAAATCAGGCAGTGGCTAGAGGAGACATTCATGATATTGGGATTTGTCGGGGTGCGCCCATTATCACCCATCTTCTGTTTGCGGATGATTGCTTTTTATTTTTTAGGGCCTCTCTGAGGGAAATGAATAATATGAAGCTTATCTTGGAGGTGTATGAACAAGCTTCAGGGCAACAGATTAATTTTCAGAAGTCTGAAATTTTCTTTAGCAGGAATGTGACTCAGGGAGACAGAGAAATTATTGCCAATGGTCTTGGTGTTCATGAATGTTTAGGTACCGGTCGGTATTTGGGTCTTCCATCTATGGTTAGGAGGAGTAAGAAGGCACTTTTCAAGTTTATTAAGGATAGAGTTTGGAAAAAGATTAACTCTTGGGGTGGTCGATCTTTATCAAAAGCGGGAAAGGAAATTATGATTAAGTCGGTTCTTCAATCCATTCCGACTTATTTCATGAGCCTTTTCCTTATTCCTTCTTCTCTTTGGGATGAAATTCAGAGCTTGAGTAGTGGTTTTTGGTGGGGTGGCAGCTCTACGTCTAGACGCGACATTCATTGGCTTTCTTGGGATAAAGTATGCATTGATAAAGATCATGGTAGCCCGGGCTTTCGGAATCTCAATGTTTTTAATATCGCTCTTTTGGGCAAGCAGGGGTGGAGGTTGATGAATTGTTCTGATTCTTTGGTCACTACAAGAAATAGTGGATTTACTGTCGAAAACTTTCCGGCGGATATAAATCCGTCGGAAACTTTCCGGCGGATTTGATAGATTTCCGGCGGATTTGATCCCACGGTAGTTTCCGGCGGATTTTTATCCCACAGAAACTTTCCGGCGGATTTTTTGGACTTTCCGGCGGATTTATAATTTTTTTTTTTCTTGTAAAAATCCGCCGGAAAATTCCGGCGGATTTTTTGTAATTTCCGGCGGATTTTTTAGACTTTCCGGCGGATTTATAATTTTTTTTTTTTTTTTTTTTTGCAAAAATCCGCCGGAAAATACCAAAAATCCGCCGGAAATTTCCGGCGGATTTTTGGTCATTTCCGGCGGATTTTTTGGACTTTCCGGCGGATTTTCCAATTTTTTTTTTTTTTTCAAAACTCCGCCGGAAATTTCCGGCGGATTTTCCAATTTTTTTTTTTTTCAAAAATCTGCCGGAAAATTTTGGAGGGAAAAAAATCCGCCGGAAATTTAAAAAATCCGCCGGAAAAATTTAGAGGGAAAAAAATTCGTCTATAAATACAACTTTCTCCTACACTCATCTCATTCTCTCATTTATCTCTTTCTTTCCTTCTTATTCTCTTTTACATTTTCTCTATCTTATCTTTTTTCTTCTTTCTCATACTCTCTAATCTTCAAAAATTTCTCTACATATCTCTCTTCTATAATTCTCCTTTCTTCTTCATTCTCACTTCTTTATTCTTATTCCTTCTTCATCTCACTATTTTATTCTTATTTCTTCATAATTCCTCATTCTTATTCTCTCATATATCATTTCTTCTCATATTCTCTTTTATTCTTTCCTCTTTCAACAATACCATTCAACATTTGATTTTACTTTTGTTTTTTGACTTTTATTTAAAACACATATTAAGTTATAAAATTCAAAAAAAAATTAAAAAATTTCGTATTTTTTAAAAAAAAAAAAAAAAATGGAAAATCCGCCGAAAATTACCAAAAATCCGCCGGAAATTTTTAAAAAAATAAAATAAAATTCCGGCGGATTTTTGGTAGTTTCCGGCGGATTTTCCAAAAAAAAAAAAAATTAAAATCCGCCGGAAACTACCAAAAATCCGCCGGAAATTACCGGCGGATAATCCGCCGGAAACTGTTTGCGACGAGGGTTTTTCCGGCGCCAAAAATCCGCCGGAAAGTCCACATTTTCTGCGGATTTTGGTCATTTCCGGCGGATTTTGGTCGCCGAAAAATCCAGTTTTTCTTGTAGTGGGTGGCGAGGCTCTATAAAGCTAAGTACTATCCAAGAGGTGATTTCATGAACACATCTAGAGGAAGTAATTCTAGCTTTGTTTGGCGTAGTATCCATGAAGCTAGAATGGTTCTCAGGGAAGGGTGTCAGTGGATGATAGGAGATGGTCGGAATGTAAATATTTTCGGGGAGAGATGGTTGGCTAACCGTGTTGTGTTAGATGAAACATCTACTCCTCACTTTAATCATTTTCTGCGTGTCGCTGATCTTGTTATTGCAGGTACAAAGAGTTGGAATGTGAATTTGATCAATCAAAATTTCTCTACGGTTGTGGCGGATCAGATTTTGCGTACACCTCTTTTCCCTACTGTCTTGAAGGATTCGCGCATGTGGTGGCCGGAAAATTCAGGAACTTATTCAGTTCGAAGTGCTTACAGGTTGATTACGAATAATATTCTGGACACTGATCATCTTCATGTTGTTGGTGATTGGCGTAGCTTATGGCGGTTGATATAGCGGTTGAAGATCCCCCGAAGGTCAAACACTTTCTTTGGCATTTGCGTAGAAATGTTCTCCCAACTAGATCGAACTTACGGTGTAGACATATGGATGTGGAGGATTCTTGTCCTTGGTGTTCCCATGTTCCAGAATCTGATCTTCATCTCTTTATTCATTGCTCTAAAGCTCAAGCTTGTTGGACGAGGCTTGATGTTTTACACTACAAGAAAAACATGAATTTCCGGCGAATTTTTTCCGTCGGTACATTTCCGGCGGATGTTTGGCATTTCCGGCGGATTTATTCCGGCGGATTTTTGTAAAAAAAAAAAAAAATTTTTTTTTTTTTTACGAAATCCGCCGGTAATTTCAAAAATCCACCGGTAATTTTCCGGCGGATTTTCGTAAAAAAAAAAAAATATATTTTTTTTTTTTACGAAAATCCGCCGGTAATTTCAAAATTCCGCCGGTAATTTTCCGACGGTTTTTACCCGCGGATTTTTGAAATTACCGGCGGATTTCGCAAAAAAAAAAATTTTCCAATCCGCCGGTAATTTCAAAAATCCGCCGGTAAAATTCGGAGGGAAAAAAGTCCGCCGGTAATTTCAAAAATCCGCCGGAAAAATTCGGAGGGAAAAAAATCCGCCGGTAATTTCAAAAAATCACCTATAAATAAAACTTTCTCCTACACTCCTCTCATTCTCTCATTTCACTCTTTATTTCCTTCTCTTTCTCTTATACATTTTCTCTATCTTATATTTCTTCTTCTTCTTCTTCTTCTTCTTCTTCTTCTTCCTCACACTCTCCAATCTACATAAATTTCTCTATACATCTCTCATTTCTTCTTCATTCTTATTCATTCTCACTCATTCATTCTTTTTCTTTTTTCCTATTCTCTCCAATTTTAATACTTCTCATCTCTCCTTCATTCTTCATTCTCACTCCTTCATTCTTCATTTTCACTCCTTCATTCTTCACACTTCATTCTTATTCTCACATATTCTCTTTCATTCCTTCCTACTTCTTCATTATCACCCCAACCGGTACAAATACAAGGGAAAATTTGAAATATGGGCAAAATTTAGATACATTAACATTTAAATTTTAAAAAACGAAATTCTTATTTAAATTCTAAAATTTTTTTTAAATTTTTTTTAAATTTTTTTTAAAAATCCGCCGGTAATGCACATTACCGGCAGAAAATCCGCCGGTAATTACCGAGGGAAAAATCCGCCGGTAATGTGAAAAATCCGCCGGTAATTACCGGCGGAAAAATCCGCCGGTAATGTGAAAAATCCGCCGGTAGTTACCGGCGGAAATTCCGCCGGTAACCATTACCGACGAGTGAATTACCGACGGATTTCCGGCGGAAAAAATCCGCCGGTAATGCCCAATTTCCGGCGGATTTTGGCCATTACCGACGGATTTTGTCCGCCGGAAATTGCCGAAATTCTTGTAGTGTACAATCATAAACTTGGGAGCTAGCAAAATCCCTTGATGCTCTAACTAGAGTATGAGCAACAAGGTTGACTTGCCTCCGGGTGAAACTAACCGAATAGTTTTGTGTCGAAGATAGTAAAGCCTTTCAACTTTTCAAAAATGAGCCAAACTCGGTAAAGAATTACACACTTCTCGGATGCCATCGATCTACCACTGCTTTACAATCCAACTCAATGGTAACTCCTTGGATGCTTAATTCTTGTAGCCACTTGACTGCTAATAATAATCCCATGGCCTCTGCTTCCTGTGGTTGTGGTGTTCCATAAAACCAGGTTGACTTCGCTTTGATAAACAAACTGTCACTGTCACGGATACATAGACCAACACCGAACCTATTATCCTCAAATAAAGTCGCGTCCACATTACACTTAACAAAACCCCTGCTGGCCGAACCCAACTAGCTGCTGCAGCGGCGCTAACTGCGGAACCCGTGCGATGTTGCTATTGTACCTGCGTATGAGGAGCTCTCCTAGCCTGCTGCCAGTGATACAAATATTCCATTACACTAGTAATTGATAGCCTGGCTGGTTTAACTGTGTTTTCCTATATTTTCTCATTCCTCCTCTTCCACAAGCACCAAATAATCATTGCCACACTATTCCTAACACCATCAGTCACTGTTGCCAAAATGCTAAAAATGACAGATTTAAAGTCAACAGTACCTGCGCTCATAAATTGTTGAACGTTGTTCCAAAGACCCGCTTGTCTCCAAATAGCTACAGCTTGTGAACAACCAAAAAAACAATGTCAATCACTTTCTTCCTCATGTTCACACCACACCACACCACAGACAAACACTCCACCGAACAATTAACATGACGCTTGAGCAAATTAAAACGACTAGGAAGTACCCCCGAGCACAACGCCGCAAATGGATCTTTACCTTTTGAGGAAGTTTCAATCTCCAAATCAGATTCCACTCCCCCGAAACACGAAAAGCTAAATTATCCACCAACTCATTCATATACACATAGTAAGTGGATTTTGAGGACCTGTTTAATAAAAAAATATTTCGTCCAAAAAAGTATTATATTAATGTAAAAATTTATTTCTAAAACATGAAAATTGATACTTTTTTTTTTGAAAAAATTTATACTATCATCAGATAGTGTTTATTGTAAAAAAAAAAAATCAATTACTATAACGTGTATCCCACCAGTTAAGCAGACAAATTGTAAAAGTATTAAAATGTATAAGTTTTTTTTTTGACAGCATAAAATGTATAAGTTATTTATGTAAATAAAATATACTATCGTTAACGGAATAATTGTAAAGCGTGGCAGGAGAGTAAGCGAAGTTAGAGGGAATAGACGGACAGCTGGTTCTTAAACAAAACTAGATGGCCTTCCAATTTCCATTCCAAAATACGAGAAGAAATATTTTCCTTTTAATTGTTCGATTACATATCATAATTATCTTTTATTATAAAAAAATTATTCCTCATTTAAAAGCTAGCCTTATTGAGTTATTCTGGGGCCATGAAAATATTTCTTATGGTGCAAATTGCAATCCCAAATGCCAAGCTAAGCTAATCTAAGCTGGAAAGAAAAAGGCCTTTTTCTCTCTCCCTCTCTGTCCATCACTGTTGACTGTCCTCCTTCTGAATCCTGTGTTCTGAGTTGTTTCCGTACCGGGTGCCACTGCAACTAGCACCTCAGATTCCAATACTAATTTATTGCATTATTGGAGAGAAAAAAAGTAACGTTGGTTAGAAAGAAAGGCTAAGGCAGAGGAAGGGGAAGAGGTTAAGCAGAGGAAGAATAGAAAGCGCCGTGCGCATCTTAGCACCGCACCGGCACTTTCCATGGATTCCTCTCCGTCGTCTTCTCTTTCCTCCGCTTTCTCTTCGTCCCCACGGCATCCTTCCACTCATTGACACAGAAAACGACTCATTTTTATTATTTTTGGTATTTTATTATTCCGATTCTAATATTCCTTTTCAGTCGCCTTTCTACCTCCCCACAACACTGCCCGATATCATTATCAACAACCCAACCCTAGCCTACCTTTCGTTGATTATCACCTTCGATTTCAAATCCAAGAAAAATAAAATACAAAACGGTTCGTTTTCGAAATGCTGTGGCTCATGAGATTCTCTGGATTTTTCTCCGCCGCAATGGTGGTGATTGTTCTCTCTCCTTCCCTTCGATCTTTTCACCCAGCCGAAGCCATCCGTTCCTCTCATCTTGACCGTCCATCGCCTCTTTCCCCTTTTTCCTTCCGAAGAGCTGCTCCCTTTCGCAATGCGGATCAATGCAGTTCCAATAAAACGCCTATTTCCGTTTGTGACCCTTCCTTAGTCCACGTCGCCATAACTCTCGACATCGATTACCTCCGTGGTTCAATCGCCGCCGTCCATTCCATTCTACAGCATTCTCAGTGTCCGGAGAATATCTTCTTTCATTTCCTCGTTTCAGAAATCGATTTGGAATCCTTGGTGAAATCCACTTTCCCTCAACTCAACTTCAAGGTGTATTACTTCGATCCAAATATCGTGCGGAACTTGATCTCAACCTCTGTGAGACAAGCGTTGGAACAGCCTCTCAACTATGCCAGAAACTACCTTCCAGATCTTCTAGAAAGCTGTGTTGGAAGAGTGATATACTTAGATTCTGATCTGGTTGTAGTGGACGATATTTCGAAACTATGGAGTACTGCTTTGGGTTCTAGAACCATCGGAGCACCGGAATACTGTCACGCAAACTTTACAAAGTATTTCACAGCAGGGTTTTGGTCGGATAATAAGCTTTTAGCGACGTTTGCGGGAAGGAAACCATGTTACTTCAACACAGGAGTGATGGTGATAGATCTGGTGAAGTGGAGAAAGAAAGGGTACACGAAGCGGATAGAAAGGTGGATGGAGATCCAGAAGAGCGACCGGATCTACGAGCTGGGTTCGTTGCCGCCGTTTCTGTTGGTGTTTGCGGGACACGTGGCGCCCATTCAACACAGGTGGAACCAGCACGGTTTGGGTGGTGATAACGTGAGAGGTAGTTGCCGGGACCTGCATGCGGGTCCCGTTAGCTTGTTGCATTGGTCAGGTAGTGGTAAGCCATGGCTCCGTTTGGACTCAAAAACACCGTGCCCGCTTGATGCGCTTTGGGCTCCTTATGATTTGTACGGTCACACCCAATGATTATTCAACCACCATGCCTAGCTAGTCGTCGGTAAATTCCATCCCGGACTATTTTGTCGCTTCATTTATTTTAATTGCTCATTTTTTCTAGTTTCCTCACTATTAATTTGTTCTCTCTTCTCTTCTTTTATTTTCTCGTCTATTTTTCTTGTATTATGATGTTCATTAGAGAGACTTTATTTCTCAGGGCATTTTTTTGTATTCTATTATTTTATCCTCTATTCTGTGCGTCTTGTCTTGCTATGAAAATAAATAAAACAATGATAGACAAAAGGTCAGGTGATCTTCTAATTTATTTTGTTGTGCATTTTATGTTGAACCATGAGCTGAGCTTGTAGAGAGTGTGAACATTCAGATGAAGCTTCCTTTGATTAGTACCTTTGTGCGCTATAGTTATAGATATTTATTTATAGTTGATAAGGTAATAAATAAGCAGATGGGGGAGGAATGGGAAGAATGTTGTCGGCAGCAAATAGCCAAATAAGGCACGGAAATATAATCCAATCGGTGTGTGGTATACGTTTGCAGCTTTTTTTTTAAGATAAGCACGTTTGCAGCTAACTAAGGGTAAGTTCGTGAGAGAACTCGTGGAAGCTGTGGTTCGGTGGAATATTTGTGACCTATCTTCCCAGCTATACATTCCTTGCGTCTCTTTCTCTAGTTTTGTCCTTTACATACTTTGTTTCGCACCTCTTTCTCATTGCGCAATTCTGTTCGCGATTTTTTAATTCCCTCTCGCCCGCCACAAAACAGTAAATTGAAAACTTCTAATTGCCTCCGTGCTCACACTGTCATTGTTGGATGATTCAATTTTTAATTTTGATTGAAAAAGTAAAACAACGTTCAATTGTTCTGATGAAAGCATAGCTAGGAGGTTGAGCAAATAACGTTCAATTGTTATATGTGGTTAATAGGTCCTGATGTCATTGCATCTTGTAAGAGTCTGCTTAATGAGAGAGTGCGCGGGGACCGATTCCTCCTTCCTACTCTTGGAATCACACGTGGTCGGTTACTTGGACTCTTCTACATAGTTCCGGCTTGTATGCCTTCGATATTTTCTATAATATCTATTGCATTTCTTAAGAATGTGTAGAGAACAGAAAAAGAAGCCGTTATCTTTAATACATGTCATCGGTTATAATGGAGCCTAGCATTTTTTTGTTTTTTGCCAAATTATATAACCTAAAAATAGGTAGCTAATAATGTATCCAAAATATGCACATGTGAGCAACACCGTTGCTTTTGGCATTGTTTGCTGGGGATATAATAGTACTTTACTAGTACTTGGATATTTTATTTATGCAAGAAAGGTTTATTGTCGGTTTTAAGATAATATACTGCTAATAAAGGATTAAGACGTAGCAACCAGTGCCTGGGCCTATGACTTGTAATATGGGCAAAGGGTGAACGATCAATTTATTGACATTGACATCTAATTAGCACAATTACAATATCTAAAAATCAGTGGAACTTTTTTGATTTAATACTGTATGTTTGGACGGTTCTAGAATTTGGAGATGGAGTCACCGAAGGCGTATGAGGAGAAGGACAAGGCAGCTAGCCCCATAGGCCAATCTGACCAGACTTCATGTCTTCATTGTCACGGTTCATCATGTACCTAATATGGGCTTCTAAATTCTAATTGAATTATTTAATTTTAAGGTTCTAGTATTTTTTAGGTTTTTTATTTTCATATTTTGTCACTCGGCTTTGGCAATGGTTTCATCTGCATCAAGCGAAATAATTGTCTAAAAAAATTGCAAGTCACCGATTTTTCGGTGGGTATAGGTAGTTCATTCATGTGGGTGGAATTGGAACTTGATTCGTTATTTCAATGCTGTTCTGCACTGTACTTCCGACCTTGAAGAGCGATCCGAGGTAGTTAGTGGTTGATATCTTTAGTCAATGACCGTATCCGATCCTGCTGGTGTTGTACCTGCAAAGTCACTCCGATGCTAAAGTTAGCGGGATAGTCTTAACGAAGTGATAAATAAGAGAATGCTTCTCTTTAATGAGGCAATGAATGTTGTATTTATAGAGTGGGGTGGGGTTGATTCCAATGAATCAGGTCCGTCCGATCTGGGGGTTTGATCTGAGCCCTTGATGTTTGGGTTGGGCCCTATTGACATTGGGCCTACAGGGGGTGTGAATAGATGCCAAAAAAGGGGGTGTATATGGCAAAAAACCAATCCATAACAGTTGCCCCCCAAGTCAGGTCGTCTTTAGAGGCGATCTTGACTTGTTCGGATATGAAGCTTTCTTTTTACCGATGTTTAAACATGGTTTCTGTTCTGCACTGTACTTCCGACCTTGAAGGGTGGTCCGAGGTAGTTAGTGGTTGATATCCTTAGTCAATGATCGTGTCCGATCCTGCTGGTGTTGTACCTGCAATATTACTCTGATGCTAAAGTCAGTGGAATAGTCTTAATTAAGTGATAAATATGAGTCTGCTTACCATTAATGAGGCAATGAATGTTGTATTTATAGAGTGAGGTGGGGTTGATTCCAATGAATTAGGACCGTCCGATCTGGTGGTTTGATCTGAGCCATTGATGTTCGGACTGGGCCCTTTGATATTGGGCTTTTGTGTGGTGTGAATAGAGCCGAAAGAAGGGGTGTATGTGGTCAAAAGACTAACCATAACAGTTGCCCCCCAAGTCTGGTCGTCTTAGAGGCGATCTTGACTTTGACGAGATTACGATCATTTCTTCATGATCTCTGAATGAGCAGTGATATTTCAGACGTTGCTACGAGATGGGGAGGCGATCTTATCTGTCCGATGTCTGATGAGATACGAAGCGGTCTTTCTTACCGATCTCGAGTATGGTTTGATAGTGATGAAGTGAATTTTGACCGTTATAATAAATTCGAATTTCGAAATGGTGCCTTTGCATTTATTGCGCTTGTCAGAGCGCGTTTCCCAATGGCGGCTAATGATGGTGACGCTTTGGTAGGTGTGTGCGTGTGTCGAAAGCCTTCGATGGGATGGGTCGATTCGATTTGGGCCCAATCCAGTTCTGCGAGGCCCACTATAAATAGGGGTTAGGTTCCCTGCTTTATTCCTGATTGTCAATTTGCTCTGCATACCGATCTTCATATCCGAGTTTAAGTTCGTCGATCAGGAGGATAGCGGCTAGAGTTTCACCATTCCAGTGGGTTCAAGTGCTCGATTTTCGCAGAAGATTTATCAGTGAGAGCATTGTTTGTGCGAGGTTAGTTCTTTTCTCAATCTCTTTGCTTGTTTTTTCTTCGAATAGTCATATTTGCCCCCATTTCTTTAGTTGCCACAGGGTGGGGGTTGTCAGGTCGGTTTTAAGATCGGTACGGACCCGTTAGGTCGTTACTCCTGACTTTCCCATGCCCCCATTCCTGCAGGTTTTTAAAACTGGCGGTTACCAAAAAAACTCGTAGGCAGATTTCCCAGCAACCCCCGCAACTTGCGAGCGTGATGGCCTCTAGTGGAGAGAATGTCGATGGTCGTCATTCCGACACTGTCCCGGTTATTCCCGAAGTTCAAGATCATCCTGATTCAGCCCCGACTAGCGAACAAGTGGAGGACGATCCTGAGGTTGGTCGTCATACTTCTGATGATGGGGAGCAGTCTTCTGAGGATGTGGCTATCGTTGGTGTAAAAAATACGGAGACCGATGTCGTCGTGGTGGAGACGGCGTCTTCTGAATCGATGCGTTCCGATGATGAGCAAGGGTCTTCGCATACTCAGAAATTTGCCGTTGACTTAGCTGCCGAGGCTGACGATCGTATATCTGCTTTGACTGATGGTTATTCTAGCACTGGTCCGGGGCGAGTCGATCTTCCTATGCCTTATGACGTGAATGTTCCTCGTATTCTAAATTGGGTCGCTTCTTCTGTTACTGAAACAAGATCTCTGTACGAAGCAGGGGAAGATATGAGCACTTTTGTAAATAAGTTATCCATTCGGGGCCGACTTTGGAACGTTGAGGGAATGAGATCCGATGAGCACGCAGCGACCTGGCCAGGATCCTTGAAATTTGTCATGTATGATGTATTGGTATCCGATATGCATATTCGTCCACCGTTTACTAATCTTCAACAGACTGTTTTGGCGAGATTGGAATTGGCACCTTCGCAACTTCATCCCAATGGTTGGGCGTTTCTTCGAGCCTTTGAATTGATATGCCTTGAACTTGATCGTCCAGTGTCCGCCGATCTATTTTTTCATTTGTTTGAGGTGAATAGGAATAGAGAAAGAGGCGAGGAAGGGAACGCTTGGGAGCATGTGAGCCTTCGGTCTCTGAAAGGTGCCAAGATTTTCCGGGCTTATTCAGATTCGCTGAAGGGGAGGTGGAAGGAGCTTTTTTATTTTGTGGAACCAGTGAATAGTGAGGCAATCGACCATGTGGGGAGATTTGATTTGGATGGGCAAACTTTGGTGTCTACTAAGTTTCCCATAGGATGGGGACTCGGTCATTATAACCGATCTCCTAGATCCTATCATGTCGGCGAATCTCATCTTTGCCGTGCTGATATCCTGACCAGAGATATTTTGTTGTTTATTTCATCTCAAGTGCCCTATACCAAGCATAAATATCGAGGTATTCCTGTCGATCGTCTGGTTAAATGTGCTACCAGGAGAAAGGTTATGGGGGTTCTAGGTAGGGTCGTATTTTGGTCTGTCAATTTATCTTTTGGCAGATAATTGTTGATGATTTTGACTAATTCGTTCAATTTTTTCTTTGTTTTCAGATACGATGGCAGGAAGTAGGATTGCTCAATTGAGAAGGTTAGCGTTGGAGAATCTGGGGGTCGAGGAAGGTGATTATGTGAATCCAGAAGTTCCAGAAAATATTCCCGATTTAAGCGGTGCCGTTCATGTTTCCCCGATCAGGACCGTCCACGAGGAACAGCTGCAGGAGAATCCTGGGGAAGATCTTCAGCATCGGAAGAGAAAACCGGTGAATGAGGGAGCCTCTCCAAAGCAGGCGAAGAAGAAGAAGGTGATGATTCCCACAGATTCTAAGTCTTCCAAAGGGCATAGATCTTCTAAGAAAGCAACTCCTGTTCCCGTGGACGCGAGTTTTATGGAAAAGAACATGGAGGAATACCTTGCCGATCCAGTTAGTGCGGCCGCAAAGCTGTTCGTTCACTTGGCCGACGTTACCAAATTGCAGAGGGAGGAGATGGAACGTCGTCATGAAGGTGAGGTGTTCTATCTGGAGTTCGTTTGCCGTTCTTTTTTATCTTCCTTATTGACTTTTATTTTTTTTTCAGAGTTGGTAACCAGTGAGAGGGCCAAGTTATTCAATGCTCTGAAAGAACTGGCAGAAAAGAATAAAGTCCTGGGTAACACTCTGAACGACCTGAAGACTTTGAAGGCTTATGTGGATGATCTTGAAAAATCCCATAATTCTGCTAAATCGCAGATCGAGGATAGCACTGTTCGTATCGGTCAGCTGAACGATCGGATTGGAGTGCTTGAAGGAGAGAGGGAGATTGCTGAAGATACAATTAAAAGGTTGGAGGATCGGATTCAAGAGCTCATGGCGTCGCTGAAAAATTTCAAGGAGAACAAGGCTGGGACTAGTTCCACTCCTGAAGATCGATGCGCCGTGCTTGAGAAAGAGCTTGCCCAAACCCGTGCTGAGCTGATAAAATCTAAGAAGGAAGCGCGGACTGCCGCCGATCTCGCTTTGGAAATGGCAGGAGACGGCTTCGATCTTGCACTTGATCAAATTGCTCTTGTTTATCCTTCTCTTAATCTTGACAGAGCCGTCCTGAATGTGGATCATGAGATCGAGGGAGACCAGATTGTGAAGGTTGATATCAAGACTAGTGTGAAGACCGTGGTTCATCCCAGGTCTGCCTGATTTATGTTCAGATTCAGTTTTGTAAGAGATCCGGTTTTGATTTAGATTTTAGTTTTTGTTTATAAAACTTGAGGTCTCGGCCGTTTCCGAGGTGGTTGTAATGAAAGTAATTTTGTATTTGTCACCGTAATTATCAATTTTTACAGTCTTGACTGTATAGTTCTTTGATAAAAAAAATGACAAGTGTGGGACGTAGGTATAAAAAGGTTTTGAGAGGAGCTCTTCAAACGTTTTTAGAGAGGACCTGTTTGAGAATTTTCGTAGGTTTTAAAAAGGTTTGAGAGGAGCTCTTCAAACGATTTAGAGAAAACCTGTTGAGAATTCTCGTAAGATCGGGCCTAAGGACAGTTTACCAGGACTCGGCCCAGATTTAACTCGTCGATTAGGGTTCTTGGCTACTAAGGCCAATGATCGAGTTAAGGAGAAATCCTTAACGGACCTTTCGTACCTTTTGGGCAGTTTACCAGGACTCGGCCTGGATTGAACTCGCCCCTAAGGGTTGTGACTGCTTTGGCCACGTATGGAGATCTTATGAGATCGGTCCAAGAATTAGTCTAAATGTTTATGTAGATTTATAGTGGTAGGGACTACCGTTACATAAAAATGGCACACGCAAAACCGTCGTGTCCTTAACTGTAATAGCTTTTCAACTTTGTGGTGTTCCAGCTTCGGGGGATCTCCTTTTTGCAAAGTGTTTCCAATTTGAAAGCTCCGGTACCGGTCTTACTTTTAATACGGTAGGGTCCTTCCCAATTGGGTGCTAATTTTCCTTGCGAAGCATTTTTCAAACCAATGTCAGCTCTTCGAAGGACTAAGTCGTCGATTTCGAAATCCCTGGGGATGACCTTGGCATTGTATCGAGTTGCAACGCTTTGTTTGACGATGGCTTCTCGAAGTGTGGCTCGTCCTCGAACTTCGTCGATGAGATCGAGGTTTTCTTTTAAAGCTTGGTAATTTTCTGCGGCTTTTTTGGGATTCGCTACTCTCCAACTTAGCTCGCTGATTTCCACTGGGATGACCGCCTCGCTGCCATAGGATAGCCGGAACGGCGTTTCTCCCGTTGAGCTTTGAGGGGTTGTTCGGTAAGCCCAGAGAACATATGGGAGTTCTTCTACCCAATTACCTTTGGCGTCGTTCAGTCTTTTTTTTAAACCGTTAAGGAGTATCTTGTTGGCTGCTTCTACTTGACCGTTAGTTTGAGGGTGTTCTACGGAAGTAAAATGATGATTGATTTTGAAGTCGGACATCACTTTCCTGAAACCTTTGTCGGCGAATTGAGTCCCATTATCAGTGATGATCGATTCGGGGATCCCGAATCTGCTCATGATGTTTTTTTTGAAAAATTTCAGACAGTTCCTGGCGGTTATGGTGGCTAAGGGCTCTGCTTCAATCCATTTGGTAAAATAATCAATTGCTACTATGAGAAATTTGTTTTGGCCTGGAGCAGTTGAAAATGGACCTAGGAGATCTATCCCCCATTGGGCAAAGGGCCATGTGGAGGATAGATTTCGAAGTTCGGATGCTGGGGCGACGTAAACGTTGGCGTAGATCTGGCATTTTTTGCACTTTTTGACGTAGTTTTTGGCATCGCCTTCCATGGTCGGCCAATAGTATCCTGTGCGTAGAGCTTTTCGAGCTAGGGAACGGGAGCCAAGATGTTGCCCACATATTCCTTCATGAATTTCAGCTAGGACGGAACGTACTTGTTCCCTTTCAATGCATTTTAATAATGGTGAGGAGAGGCTTCTTTTGTACAATGTATTATCTATGACTGAGAAGGCGGAGGCTTTTCTCCTGATGATTTTTGCTTCTACCGAATTTGGAGGTTCAACTCCTGTCTTGATGTATTCCAATATTGGAGTGATCCAACTTTGGTCCTCCTCAATCGTACAAATTGCGGAACTATAAGTCGGGATAAGGGAGATACTGGGTCTTCTAAGTAGTTCTTGGATGATTGTCCGGTGATTACCGGCGACCTTGGTGCTGGCGAGTTTTGATAGGATGTCCGCCCTCTGGTTCTGGGATCTGGGGATGTGCTTTACTTCGGCTGTTCTAAACTGTGTGAGTAACTCTCGGATTCGGAGCTGGTATTTCAGCAGGGTTGGATCCTTGATCTCAAATTGATTGTTTATTTGTGAAACGACCAAGAGTGAGTCCGTGTAGAGATTGACCTGAGAGACTCGTAGGTCAATTGCTAATCGTAACCCTGCGATGCAAGCCTCGTATTCTGCTTGATTATTAGTTGTTTGGAAAGCGAAGGTAAGGGAGACTTCAATGATTACCTTATCCGGGCTTTCCAACATTAGACCCGCGCCACTTCCTTTGGGGTTGGAAGATCCATCGACGTGTAGAGTCCAGACGTCGTTGATAGGATCAGCAGGAATCATTTCTGCTACAAAATCTGCTAGAACTTGGCCCTTCATCGTCGTACGAGATTCGTACTTGATTCCAAATTCGGAGAGTTCTACCGCCCATTTGATCATTCTTCCGGCAAGGTCGGGTCGGTGTAGAATCTGCCTTATTGGATAGTTGGTGCGTACGACTATCTGGTGTGCCACAAAATATGGTCGGAGGCGTCGAGCTGCGACGACTAAGGCGAGGGCGATTTTTTCTATTTGCTGATATCTGCATTCGGGTCCCTGGAGTGCTTTGCTTACAAAATAGATCGGACTTTGACCAGTTTGTGTTTCCCGGATAAGGACGGCGCCCAAAGCTTCTTCCGAGATTGATAGGTATAAGTACAGAGTTTCTCCCTCGTATGGGCGAGTAAGAATGGGTGGTTCTGAAAGTGCTTTTTTGAGTTGTTGTAAGGCTTCGTCTTGCTCGTTTGTCCAGTTGAACTTTTCTTCGTTGTCCTCCTTTTCTTTTTTCAAAAGTTTGAATAAAGGGAGAGATTTGAATGCCGCATTTGACAGGAATCGTGATAAAGCGGCGATCATTCCATTGAGTTTTTGGACCTCTTTTTTGGAAGTTGGAGTCCGCATTTCAGTCACAGATCGACATTTGTCGGGGTTTGCTTCAATTCCCCTCTTTGTTAGATAGAAACCGAGGAACTTTCCAGCTCGGACCCCGAAAGTGCATTTTTCTGGATTTAGTCTCATGTTATTTTTCCTGATTTCAGTGAAGATTTCTTGAAGGTCTTTTACGTGGTCGTTTTCCCGCTCACTTTTTGCAATCATGTCATCAAGATAGACTTCAACGGTCTTGCCTATCTGTTTTTGAAAAACTTTGTTCATCATTCTTTGATAAGTGGCTCCGGCGTTTTTTAAACCGAAGGGCATAACTCGGTAGGCGAAGTTGCCTTGGTCCGTCATAAAAGCAGTCTTCTCTTGATCGGGGGGAAACATGGCGATCTGATTGTAACCAGAGTAAGCGTCCATGAAAGAAAGTAGGCGAAAACCGGAGGAATTGTCGACGAGGCGATCAATACTTGGGACTGGAAAGGCGTCTTTCGGACAGGCTTTGTTTAGGTCGGTATAATCGATGCACATACGCCATTTACCGTTGCTCTTTTTAACTAGTACTGGATTTGATAACCAAGTCGTGTATTTGACTTCTGTTATAAAGTTTGCTTTGATTAAATCTTCGACAGTTTTGGTGGCGGCGATGGTTTTCTCTCCACTCTGAGCCCGTCTTCTTTGAGAGACCCATCTTGCTTCTGGATTGACGGCGAGTTGGTGACATGCTACTTCTGGCGGGATTCCGGGCATATCGTTCGCCGACCAAGCAAAAAGATCGGAATGATCTTTTAAGCAGCGAGTGAGTTCGATTTTTACTTCTTCGGATAGGTCTGCTCCAATCTTTACCGTTCTGGTAGGGTCGTCTCCGAGTTGTATTTCGATGGATTCTCCCTCAGGCTGGGGCCTTCTCATTTTCTTTTTGAGTTCTCTGGCCAACTCATTGTCATCTTCATTTTCCGAGCTGTCAAGGTCGTATCTTGCATCTAAATCGGTTAAGTTGACTTCGGCTGATCTTCCTGTAATTTCTTTATCTTTGGTTGGCTCGAGTGAAAAACCTTCTTTATCTTGGGCCTTTTTTTCTGCTTTTGTCCATAGGAAGAAACATCTCGAGGCGGATTCAAGGTCTGAGTTTAATGTAATGACTTTGTTGCACAGAGAGTGGAATTTCATTTTTAAGTGAGTGGTGGAGGTTACTGCTCCGAGCCTTCCCAGTGTCGGTCTTCCAATAATACAGTTGTATATCGATTCACATGGTAAGATGAGGAATTTTGTTTTGATGATTCTTATCAAAGGTTCCTCACCGTAGGAAACCATCAGTTCTAAGTGTCCAAGAGGTTTAGTTCGAGACCCATTGAATCCTGATAGTGCCGATCCTCTGTAAGGAGCGATGTCTTCTTTATCGATTCCCATTCTTTCCACGAGGTCGAGGAAAATGATGTCTGAAGAACTCCCTTGATCGACCAAAATCTTTCTAATTTCTTTATTGGCGATTACCGCCGTGATAACTAGTGGTACGTGTTTGTTAGGTTTTCCATCTAGAAGGTCTTCATCTCCAAAAGACAACGGAGGTCGGTTTGAAGGCGTTTGTGCGATTGAAGTGGATGCTATGTTGAGTAGCTCTTTCCATTTTCGTTTCATTGTCTTCCCGGATTCTTCGTGGGCGAAACCTCCTGCGATCATCATCATCACGGACCGTCCTTTTGATTTCCTTGAATCAAATTCGTCGTCGTCAGACTCGGCTTTGATCTTTCCCTTTGTTCTGGGTTCCTGTTCCCGTTCTTCTTTTTTCTCGTCAGCTCGACGCTCTGGTTTGTTTACATAGCTGGCAAGTTTTCCCCTTTTAATCATATCCTCAATGTCATCTCTCAAGGCGTTGCAATGGTTGGTGTCGTGACCGTTACTCCGATGGTATCGGCAGTATTTGTTAGAACGCTGTCCTAGTTTGTTGGTGAGTGGTTTTGGGAATTTTTCGTCTCTGAATTCCGTGTTCCAGCATTCACCCAGAATTTGAGCTTGAGTGACATTGAGCTCGGTGTAGAATTGATGACGGTTTCGAGGTCGGGGATCCCTGGAGCCTCGGCCGTCGTTTTTCTGATCTCTTTCATTTGGGGGTTTTGATGATTCGGTGATCGGTTGTGGTTTCTTACCGACCATCGCGCTTTCTTCTTCGTTGATAAAACATTGGGATAGCTGGAGGAAATCTTGGAGGTTCTCTGGCTCCCATGTGTTGATGTGTTTTTTGAACGGGCTTCCGGGACGCAGCCCCATTCCCATGAAGTAAACTCGGAAGGCATCATCGAGGTTCCGGACTTGAACTGCTTCCTTATTAAATCTCTCTATATATTGTCTTAAAGATTCGGAGTTCTCTTGGATGATGGACGCCAAGATGTTTTTGTTTTTTGGCTTGCTTTTGGAATGGGAAAAATTAGCTGAGAATAATTTGGCCAGTTGGTCCCACGAGGAGATTGTGTTTGATTTGAGGGTCTCAAACCATTCTGATGCTATTTTTTCCAATGTTAGGGGGAAAATTCGGCATTTCATTTCTACGGGGACGTTGCGATACTGCATCACTGTGTCGAAGTAACTCAAATGTCTGTCTGGGTCGCCCGTTCCGTCGTAGGTCTTCAATCCTTCTGGAGGTTTTTCGAGATATCTGGGCACCGGGTATTGATCAATTTTATTCGTAAAAGGGCCTTTGCGTTTGGTTGTTTGACTCGGCGGTGGAGATCGGTGCCGATGGTGCGGGTGCCTACGGTTTTGAGGGCGATATTTTCTAGGGGAATATTCTCTACTCCTCGATCGTTGCCTAGGAGAAGAGGATGCTAGAGAAGAACGTATTTCGGGTGAAGAGTTGGTGTCTGCCCTACCGATTTATGGCGAACGGGAAACTTTCCTTTCGAGCCTACGAGGAGGAGAACGATGGTAGTGTCGTCTTCTGGGTGGAGACCGATGGCGCTTTCGGGTAGGATTTCTTCTTTCGGATGAATCTCGGTCGGGCGAGTCTTGGCGCACTCGAGCCGTATTTCGTCTTTCGACGGAATTTCGGTCGGGCGAGACTTGGCGCGCTCGAGCCGGATTTCTTCTTTCGGCGGAATTTTGGTCGGGCGAGATCTGATCCGGGATATTTCGAGCTCGGAGCTCCGCCACCTGTGCTTCAAGATCTGTAAATCGGTAACTCCTTTCTTGGTTCGCCAATTCATGTCGATTGAGCAGTAGAACGAGCTGTTGGACAGCATCGGTCGGGACAGAAAGTTGATTTTGTGGAGGTACGCGATTCCTTGTGGAGCTTCCGGGTACCAAAACGAGGTCCGGATTTTGATGTTGGGCTCGCCCTTGATCGGAGTTTGGAAGGTTCTGAACGAATCCGTCCGGGGTCTCCTGAGGTTCGGCCAAATGGGGCATGACCGATCTGAGGATTGGGTCGGGATGGATTCCCACTGTGTGGCTGGTTGCCTTGGAACGAAGGTTTCTGTACGTCATTGATTAAGGCGAGGGGAGAAGAACTTGGTTCTGAGATCTCCCACTGTGGTCGCCAATGTTCTGCACTGTACTTCCGACCTTGAAGGGTGGTCCGAGGTAGTTAGTGGTTGATATCCTTAGTCAATGATCGTGTCCGATCCTGCTGGTGTTGTACCTGCAATATTACTCCGATGCTAAAGTCAGTGGAATAGTCTTAATTAAGTGATAAATATGAGTCTGCTTACCATTAATGAGGCAATGAATGTTGTATTTATAGAGTGAGGTGGGGTTGATTCCAATGAATTAGGACCGTCCGATCTGGTGGTTTGATCTGAGCCATTGATGTTCGGACTGGGCCCTTTGATATTGGGCTTTTGTGTGGTGTGAATAGAGCCGAAAGAAGGGGTGTATGTGGTCAAAAGACTAACCATAACAGTTTCTGATAGTGGCGAAGTTTTACCGACGTTAAAACTTGGTCTCTGATGGTGACGAAGTTTTCGCCGATCATAATAAATTTGAAATTTTGAATTGGCGCATTTGCATTTATTGCGTCTGTCAGAGCGCGTTTCTCAATGACGGCTAATGATGGTGACGCTTTGGTAGGTGTGAGCGTGCGTTGGAAGCTATTGATGTGAGCGTGGAACGCAGGTAGTTACGCGGTTCCGATCATAAGCGTAGAACGTAGGTAGTTACGCGGTTCCGATCATAATTTTGATTGGATCAAAAATCATAAGTGTGGAACGCAGGTAGTTATGTTGTTCCGATCATAAGCGTGGAACGTAGGTAGTTACGCGGTTCCGATCATAATTTTGATTGGATCAAAAATCATAAGCGTGGAACGCAGGTAGTTACGCTGTTCCGATCATAAGCGCGGAACGTAGGTAGTTACGCGGTTTCGATCATAATTTTGATTGGATCAAAAATCATAAGTGTGGAACGCAGGTAGTTACGCTGTTCCGATCATAAGCGTGGAACGTAGGTAGTTACGCGGTTCTGATCATAATTTTGATTGGATCAAAAATCATAAGCGTGGAACGCAGGTAGTTACGCTGTTCCGATCATAAGCGTGGAACGTAGGTAGTTACGCGGTTCCGATCATAATTTTGATTGGATCAAAAATCATAAGTGTGGAACGCAGGTAGTTACGCTGTTCCGATCATAAGCGCGGAACGTAGGTAGTTACGCGGTTCCGATCATAATTTTGATTGGATCAAAAATCATAAGCGTGGAACGCGGGTAGTTACGCTGTTCCGATCATAAGTGTGGAACGTAGGTAGTAAAAGGTTTGAGAGGAGCTCTTCAAACGATTTAGAGAAGACCTGTTGAGAATTCTCATAGGTTTTAAAAAGGTTTGAGAGGAGCTCTTCAAACGATTTTAGAGAAGACCTGTTGAGAACCCTCGTAAGATCGGGCCTAAGGACAGTTTACCAGGACTCGGCTCAAATTTAACTCGTCCATTAGGGTTCTTGGCTACTAAGGCCAATGATCGATTTAAGGAGAAATCCTTAAAGAACCTTTCGTACCTTTTGGGCAGTTTACCAGGACTCGGCCCGGATTGAACTCGCCCCTAAGGGTTGCGACTGCTTTGGCCACGTATGGAGATCTTATGAGATCGGTCCAAGAGTTTCTTCTGAAGAAGGAGACATTTAGGCGGTCATATTTTGCTTTCTAATTTTGTTGGGATAAGAAAGGCAACACTTATATTTTTGATGGGATCGAAAAAGGTAAGTGCGTGCATTACAAAGGGGTGGCGGCCGAGGTAACAGGGATCCCGACCTCGAAACCGTCATTAATTCTATACCGAACTCAACGTCGATCAGTCCCAGATATTGGGCGAGTGCTGGAACACAGAGTTTAGAGACGGGAAATTCCCAAAATCACTCACCCAAAGACCTGGTCAACGATCCAATAAATATTGTCGATATCACCGGGGCAACGGACATGACACAAAAGCAACGGACATGACACCAACCACTGCAACGCCGTATCAAAGCCAAGACCGGCACAGGTGCTTTCAAATTGGAGACTTTGGACAAAAAGAAAATCCTCCGAACCTTACCTTTGGAGGTTATGTTCTTTTCCGGTCATGGTACTTTCTTCTTCATTGATGAAACACTGGGATAGTTGAAGGAAATGTTGGAGGTTTTCTGGTTCCCAAGTATTTATGTGTTTCTTGAATGGGCTCCCAGGGCGTAAGCCCATCCCCATAAAGTAAACTCGGAAAGAATCGTCGAGGTTTCGAACTTGAACTGCTTCTTTATTAAATCTTTCTATGTATTCTCTTAAAGATTCGGAGCTCCCTTGGTTGATGGAAGCTAAGATGTTTTTGTTTTTTGGCTTGCTTTTGGAATGGGAAAAATTAGCTGAGAATAATTTGGCCAGTTGGTCCCAGGAGGAGATTGTGTTTGATTTGAGGGTCTCAAACCATTCTGATGCTATTTTTTCCAATGTTAGGGGGAAAATTCGGCATTTCATTTCTACGGGGACGTTCCGATACTGCATTACTGTGTCAAAGTAACTCAAATGTCTGTCTGGGTCGCCCGTTCCGTCGTAGGTCTTCAATCCTTCTGGAGGCTTTTCGAGATATCTGGGCACCGGGTAACGGTCGATTTTTTTCCGTAAAAGGGCCTTTGCGCTCGGTTGTTTGATCCTGCGGCGGAGATCGGTGCCGATGGTGCGGGTGCCTGCGGTTATGAGGGCGATATCCTTGAGGTGAATATTCTCTATTCCTCGATCGTTGCCTAGGAGAAGAGGATGCCAGAGAAGAATGAACTTCGGGTGAAGAATCGGCGTCTGCCCTACCGACGCATGGCGAACGGGAAACTTTCCTTTCGAGCCTACGAGGAGGAGAGCGATGGTAGTGTCGCCTTCTGGGGGGAGATCGATGGCGCTTTCGAGCCGGATTTCTTCTTTCGGTGGAATCTCGGTCGGGCGAGACCTGACCCAGAATATTCCGAGCCCGGAGCTCCGCCACCTGTGCTTCAAGATCCGTAAATCGGTAACTCCTCTCTTGGTTTGCCACTTCATGTCGATTGAGCAGTAGGACGAGCTGTTGGACAGCATCGGCCGGGACAGAAAGTGGATTTTTAGGAGGTACGTGGTTCCTTGCGGAGCTTCCGGATACCAAAACGGGGTCCGGAATCTGATTTTGGACTCGCCCTTGATCGGAGTTCGGAAGGTTTTGAACGAATCCGTTCGGGGTCGCCTGAGGTTCGGCCAAATTGGGCATAACCGGTCTCAGGATAGGGTCGAGATGGACTCCCATTGTGTGGCTGTTTGCCTTGGAACGAAGATTTCGAGTTGTCATTGATTAAGGTGAGGGGAGAAAATCTTGGTTTTGAGATCTCCCACTGTGGTCGCCAATGTTCTGCACTGTACTTCCGACCTTGAAGAGCGATCCGAGGTAGTTAGTGGTTGATATCCTTAGTCAATGACCGTATCTGATCCTGCTGGTGTTGTACCTGCAAAGTCACTCCGATGCTAAAGTTAGCGGGATAGTCTTAACGAAGTGATAAATAAGAGAATGCTTCCCTTTAATGAGGCAATGAATGTTGTATTTATAGAGTGGGGTGGGGTTGATTCCAATGAATCAGGTCCATCCGATCTGGGGGTTTGATCTGAGCCCTTGATGTTTGGGTTGGGCCCTATTGACATTGGGCCTACAGGGGGTGTGAATAGATGCCAAAAAAGGGGGTGTATATGGCAAAAAGCCAATCCATAACAAATGCCAATATGGATTCATCGCAAACCAATTGAAGGTAAATAAAACAAGCTCATTTCAGGTAAAACTGTGTGCAACTTATCAAAAATTTCTCACGCATTCTTATTAAATCTGAACCGGACTCCGATGGGGAACCAATGGTATACTCGGTGGGTCGGTCCGAGTAAGCAACTGGATTGGAAATGTGTCTGGTGTGAATTGGTCTATTTTGTGGTCGAACTGATAACTTTGTCGAAAGTCGGTCATGTTAGATGGCCAAATCAGTTACCTAGTGTGTCAGAGCAATTCTTTTCATGCAACACGATGTTATTTCACCCGCTTTGATGTTGTTTGCATAAAAATAAGAGTAATGCTATTTGGACCAAAAAGTGTACCAAAATACCAATGCGTATGAGATACGGAGGAAATACGCGTATAATATATTTATTTTTTATTTTAAATTAAATATATTATACCCATATAACACTGAACTTAATTTAAAATAAAAAAATAAATGTATTATACGCATATTCTCTCTGTATCTCACACGCGTAAGTATTTTGATACACTTTTTGGTCCAAATAGCATTACTCTAAAAATAAAACTAGACTAGAAGTCTAGAAATGATGTTTTGCTTGCTGTGTGAATGTTTAAGTTATGGTAAGACTTTTTTTAATAGTTTTTTGAAATGTTAAATTTATAAATGTCATTAATTATTTGATTTTTTTATAGTGTTCAAGTCATGTGGTTCAACTAGTGATCCATAGATTCGACCGGTGACTCTCTAACCAATTATTTGACTTAGATGATGGTCGGTTCGAGTTTAATTAGATCGGTCTCATGGTTCTTCTATCAGCATCACAGATCAAAGTAACTGAGAAATACACATTTAGAGATTATTTTCAATATTCATATGTCCAGAAATTATATTCTAACACTTTCGTACACTCTGTGACTGAATTGGTTGCCCATAATTTTTAGAGATGCTTATTACAAATATGACTAGACCCATAACCCGTGCGATGCACGGGGTTGGTTAAATTCTATCATATAATTAAATCTTTTCGAAAGACTAATATCCCATCGTGCTTGAAAGTAAATTTCGCACTGGCCAACACAGAGTTTGTCAACGGTGAGAATCAAACTCAGGAGCACGGGATCGACTCCCGTGCCCTAGGATAGCCTATCCCATTGGGCAAATGGTGTTAGTTAGCAAAATATAAAATCTAATAACTGTGAATAAAACTTAAATATAAATATAAATTAAATAAAAAGATTATCAATTTTAAAAGGAACATTAACAAAGACACACATCCTCCATAGATAAAATAAGAAGAAAATTTTAATAATATAATTCACACTCATCAAATGCAAATATAAAAAATTAACCCATAAATAGACAAATAAGACAACACAATTAAAAAGTGAAACACGATGGGTATCATGCATGGTTGAAGGAAAACCCATGATAAAATAGAATAGTTTTAATACCCGTTGGGGCGAAATGACCAATATAAAAAAGAAAACACAAATAGAAAATGAAACACGTGGTATCGTGTTGGGTTGGATAGAAATTACCAATAAAATAAAAGCATCTATAGAAAGTCGAAAGTGTGCGATTGAGGGATCTATTGTAAATGTAACTGAAGCTTCCGAAAATAAAAATTAAATTAAAACTATAAATTAAATAAGAAGATTATTATTTTTTCACAAACGTATTTTTTCACAAACTTATTATTTTTTACCAAACCGGTTTATATACGAAAAAACTTCTGATATTTGAAAAGTTAGTTTTTTTTTCGAATCTCAAAGTATCTCAAAACACACTGCTTAACATTTCACTTTACGTATTTTGTTACAAAATAATTTTTTTCACCATCAAATACACCAAAGCATACTTTTTAGCATATCACTTTACGTATTTTTTTATGAAATTAAATTTTTTTCCATCTAATTGATTATTGAAGAACAAAATTTGCATATTTAAACATTTAAAATTTTTCGACACTGTAAAGTACTTCTTAAAATACAAAAGAAAGAAAAAAAACTAAAGCAAAAAACAAAAAGTAACCAGAAAAAACTGAAAAAAAGAAGAGAAAAAAAAAGAAACAAAAAGCAAAATAAAAAATCTGAAATAAAAAAAAAACAAACAAAAAACTTGTCACTTGCGTGCATTAGATTCTTAGATATACAAGTGAGTAAAAAAAGTATGATAGATATTATTATTTTTTATATGACAATTTTATCATTTGAACATAGATTAAGGAAGACTAGACCATAGTTAGGGATCACTTTCACCTCCATTATTAGCAATCTTAAATTTATTGGTCCCCATCTTTTATTTGCTCTTGGTTTTGGATTTCTTACTCTCTTGTTCAGAAGTCATATCATAGGATCAGGATGACATTTAAATGGAAAAATTGCAACAACGAGTAAATAAAATAAAAATAATACTACAAGTTAGGATCAAAGAAGGCTCCATCAATCATTACATGTTGAGAATAAAATTAACAAATAACTGCTATTCAAATATTTTGGTAAGCTGTCGACCAAATCTTGTCTTTATTTTGAGTCAAAAAAAAAATCTTGTCTTTATTCGAGGAGACTTACTTAGAAAAGAAAACTCATTTTGTAATAGAAATTTCTTACAGCCTTACATGAACTATATAATTTCAGGTGCAATTGTATGAACTATGAAGGACCAAAATCCTTGTTTTTGATCATATTTAATATTGTTTTTCGTAGAAGTGGGAGGTCCGACTTTTTTAACAAGTTAGGATTTTGTGTAGAGAGAAGAATGCGTGAACCCCCATCCTTAGTGGGGGAACTCCCTTAAATAGAGGTCTCCCAATACATGGATTGGATATGATAAATGGACTAGGTTACTAAAAACTCCTCATAAGCCACTTAATTGAATACAGTACAAATGTGTATAAATCTGACAAATTTGGGTACCCCATAAAAAGTTTGAAAGAAATCAATTCCAAACTCATTCTAATGATTCTCTAAATCATTTTCTTCATCTATTATAGGATGTTGTATTGTTGTTGTAACCAATTTCTTAGAGGCAACGTTTACAGTAGTAAAAAATTAAACTACAAGGGTATGAGATTAAAGCCTCATAAATAGAGTTGGTAGTACTCTATTTTCCAAAACTTTTTCAATATTTTAGATTATTAACAATAAGCATTTAAGAAATTTATTGTAGATAGGAATTATATGTTACACATAAACTCATATTTCTCCATTTTATACAATAGTGGTTACTATGTTAGATGCAATAGTCGGAGGAGCAACCAAAAGGCCCAATCTCCATAATAGGTTTGTAAAACACAATACTTATAAATTTTAATTGAAAGTACTTGTCGAAGAGTCGTGTATCTCCATTCTTCATAGTACGATGTAACATCACATTAAATAAGTTCTTGTTGAGAGGTACTAAATAGGTAGCGTGCATGTTAGCCACATGTTTCAAGGTAGTAGAGAAGGTTCAATGACTTAATATCGACATACGTCACACTCTTGTCTGCAAAATTGGTGACACCCACTTGATATGGGGCATTTTCTCTTCTTACATACACAAGACGGTCCTTCCTACCTTGTTACTAGATGCAACAAGTTGAAGCGCACACAAGCCTCTCTGGTTGAATTGAACTCCATAAGCCTCTTTGTCAATGGGAGCGTATGAAATACCTAGTGATGTAGGCTTGAATCGTTGTCCAAGATCATGGACATCTTTCCCTACGGGAGGTGGAGGTAGTCGATCTCCTCCCCCCACATCATTACCCAGGCAGAAAACTGGCAATTGTTGATTGTGTGTGACAATCATCCATTATTGCTAATGGTCATATCTATCAGTTTGCTTTATGAGTGGTAACCTTCAAAGGGACAAAACTCTACAAATTCACAAAAAAGGTAATCTTTATTTAGTAATAATCGAAAATGAAAATCCAAATAACATAATATAGTTAACTCACCCTACCATATATGAGTTTCAAAGTGGTTTGAAAACTATTGGAGGACGAAAATACCCTTCCACCCTCTCACAAATGACTTTAACGTAAGCATGAATACCTCTGGCGATGGTACAAAATACCTCCATTGTTGGTGTCACGTCTTGCTCCACTTGAGGTTGTTGTGGACACAGTTTGTTTTAAACTAGCATCCAACATTCCTAAAGAGATAGTAATGACGACTAAGCTAGGAAGATGAAGATGCCTATGCAGGAAACCTTGGGCAAAATTGTGAAGATGTTGTCTATGGAAAAATTTGGTGATGCAAATTGCAAAAATTAAGAATGAGAGGACAAAAAAAGTGGGGGCAGAGAGGTGAATCATATCACTGTAAGAAATTTTAACTGAATTCGACTTAAACATATACATTAACAATGTTTAAATCGCTATAGCGGAAGCAATATTAAATAACATACTAACCTCCAGCCATTGCAATTCAGTTTCGTACTTCACACCACGGAGAACTCGGATTCACAGTCGCCGCCAACGAAGAACTCTGTTACTGTTTCCAAGAACTCTATTACTGTTCCAAACCCTCACTCACTCTTAATTCGATGGTGCAATTTTTCTGAATAGAGAAGCAGGTTCAGTGACCAAAACAGAGAGTGGAAGCGGTATTTATAGAGCTCTGTCCATCACAGAGCTCAGTAACTTCCAACTACACGTTAAAAGGGCTTAATTTTAGGAATTGGGATCATGGGTTTAGTGGGAGTGAAAAATGGACCGAGTTAGTTTATTTCCACCAAAATAGGAGCAAATGCAGAGCACTTTTCCACTCCATAAAAATAGGAAACGTGAAACCAAAAAACTAACATTCTCCCACTTGGTCCATTTAACCCATCTCAATCATAACGAGGAACTTAATAAATGAATCATGGCGATAGGTCCTCTAAATACGAGTATTATCTTCCATGTATTACGATATGTCAAGCATCTCAAAATAAGTCCCTAACTTAATGAATAAACCACATGTTTATTCAAGGTCAAACTTAAATGAATTTCCTCAAATTTAAACAAATGTGTACACAAACATATGAGAAAAATCAAACTAAACATAAGAGTTTCATCAAAAGCGATAAATGTACGTAAAATGAAAATCACATCATGGAACCAAGTCCCATGCGCACTACATGATCCTTAAAATTCTTTGGTGGCATGCCTTTAGTCAAAGGATCAGCAATCATCAACTCTGTGCTAATGTGTTCAATAACCACTTTATATATTTTCCTTAACACGTCCCCTTATGGCTAAGTATTTAATGTCGATATGCTTGCTTCGACTTCCACTTTTGTTATTCTTAGCCATAAATACCGCAACAGAGTTATCACAGTACATCTTTAGTGGCCTAGAAATAGAGTCAACAACTCTAAGTCCAGATATAAAACTCTTCAACCACACACCATGCGAGGTAGCCTCAAAACAAGAAACAAACTCAGCCTCCATAGTGGAAGTAGCAGTTAGTGACTGCTTTGCACTCCTCCAAGAAACAGCTCCACCGGCTAGCATAAAAACATAACCCGATGTTGATTTGCGGGTGTCAATGCAACCGGCATAGTCTGAGTCAGAGTAGCCAATTACTTCCAAGTTGTCAGTCTGTTTGTACATGAGCATGAAGTCTTTTGTACCTTGAAGATATCTCATCACTTTCTTTGCAGCTTTCCAGTGGTCAATACCTGGATTACTCTGATATCTTCCTAAAACTCCAACAGCATATGCAATGTCAGGCCTGGTGCAAACCTGAGCATACATAAGACTTCCAACAGCTGAAGCATAAGGAATATTCTTCATGTGTTCCCTTTCAAAATCATTTTTCGGGCATTGACTCAAATCGAGTTTATCACCCTTCACAATAGGAGCTATACTTGGTGAACAATCTTTCATGTTAAATCTCTCTAGAACTTTGTTGATATAGGCTTCCTGAGACAAACCCAAAATGCCTCTATTTCTATCTCTATGGATCTTAATGCCAATGACATAAGATGCCTCTCCCATATCCTTCATATCAAAGTTCTTTGAGAGAAATTGTTTCACTTCATATAACATACCCTTATCATTTGTTGCAAGCAAAATATCATCCACGTATAGCACAAGGAAACAAATATGACTCCCACTGACCTTCTGGTATATACAATGATCCATGACGTTCTCTTCAAAACCAAATGAAGTGATAACTTCATGAAACTTTAAATACCATTGGCGGGAGGCTTGTTTTAATCCATAGATGGATTTATTAAACTTGCACACTAAGTTCTCACCATCACTAGAGGAGAATCCTTCAGGTTGTTTCATATAAACCTCTTCCTCTAGATTGCCATTAAGGAAGGCCGTTTTCACATCCATTTGATGTAACTCAAAGTCAAATTGAGCTACTAATGCCATAATTACACGAAGAGAATCTTTCTTAGATACAGGAGAAAATGTCTCGGTGTAGTCAATTCCCTCTCTTTGAGTGAATCCTTTGGCAACAAGTCTTGCCTTATGTCTCTCAATGTTGCCTTCTGAGTCTCTCTTTGTTTTGAAGACCCATTTACATCCAATGGCTTTTACACCATTTGGCAGCTTGACAAGATCTCAGACTTGGTTTGATGCCATAAAATTCATTTCTTCTTTCATAGCATTGTGCCACAAATTTGATTTTTCAGAATTCATGGCCTGTGAAAACGTTTCAGGATCATTTGCAGCTCCTATGTTATAATCTGATTCTTGTAGATACACTTGAAAATCACTAGTAATTGCTGGCCTTCTAGCTCTTGTAGACCTTCTTAATGTTGCTTCAATACCTTCTTGAGGAACTTGCTGTCCAACCGGTTCATCAACAGGTTGTTCAACATTATCTTGACGTTCTTCATTAACAACTTGATCCACATGATCATTTTCAGCAACTTGTGGAACTTCAGCAGTTGGTGGTCTAACACCCGTTTGTACTTGAGGGGTGTGAATGACAATCAACCTATCACTTGATTCAGAGGGTTGAGCTTCATAGTGATCCATTTCATGAACGGTGTCTTGAAACTGATCACTCCCACTAATCAAGTCACTTTCAAGAAATTTGGCATTTCTTGATTCCACAATCCTAGTGCTATGTGATGGACAATAGAATCTATGCCCTTTGGACTTTTCAGCATATCCAATGAAATACCCACTAATAGTCCTTGAGTCTAGCTTCTTTTCTTGTGGGTTATAAATTCTCACTTCAGACGGACATCCCCAAACACGTATATGTTGCAAACTTGGTTTCCAACCTTTGAATAACTCAAAAGGCGTCTTTGAGACAGCCTTGGTTGGCACTCGGTTCAAAATATACGCAGCCGTCTTTAGTGCTTCAGTCCACAAGAATTGAGGAAGATTTGTGTTACTCCTCATACTTCTTACCATGTTCATTAAAGTTCGGTTTCTTCTCTCTGATACACCATTCTGATCCGGAGAACCAGGCATAGTGTATTGGGCAACAATCCCATTCTCTTGAAGAAACTTCGCAAATGGACCGGCAGCTTGCCCATTCTGTGTACCTACCATAGTACTCTCCACCTCTATCAGACCTCACGATCTTAATTTGTTTTCCACATTGTTTCTCTACTTCAGCCTTAAAAATTTTAAAGGCTTCCAAAGCTTCATCTTTTGAACGAAGTAAGTAGAGATACATATATCGTGAATAATCATCGATAAAGGTGATGAAGTATTTCGGACTACTTGCGTCCATATCAGGACAACATGTATCTGTATGTATGATTTCCAATAGGTTTGAGCTCCTCTGTGCACCCTTTTTAGACTTGTTAGTTTGCTTACCCTTAATGCAATTTATACAAGTCTCAAAATCAGCAAAATCCAAGGTACTAAGTACCCCTTCATTTACTAATCTCTTAATTCTTTCGATTGAGATGTGTCCCAATCTTCGGTGCCATAACATTGAGGATTTTTCATTCACAACACATCGTTTCAAACCAGCAGTGACATGCATAGAATCGTAAGTAGCGTCGTTTTGTAAATTAATTGAATAAAGACCATCGCGTATTTCACCAAAACCAACAATTCTAGATTTATCAGCTAAAGTAAAACCAGAATCCATAAATTTGAATGGAAAACCCAAAGGCTAGTCTTGAAACAGAAATCAAATTCTTAGAAAAACTAGGAACATAAAAAGTTTTTTCTAAAATCAAAGTAAAACCGCTACTTAAAGTCAAACTGCATGTCCCAATGGCTTCAACACGTGAACGCATCTGACTTCCTGAATAGATGTATTGTTCACTTCCCACTGGTTTCCTTAGGTCTTGCATACCCTGCAAGGTATTAGAAACATGGATTGTAGAACCAGAGTCAATCCACCATGTGTTATGATTAACATTAACCATATTAGACTCATAACAAACAAAAGCAAATGGAATACCTTTCCTGTCAAGCCAGTTCTTAAACTTCAAGCAGTCTTTCTTCATGTGCCATTTCTTCTTACAGAAAAAACACTTTGACTCTTTCTTTATGACTTGCTCAGGAGGAATGTTGCCTTTGTTCTTGGTAGTTTCCTTCTTCTTCTTTCCATGAAAGGTCAAGTTCACCTTTTCGCCCTCCTCCATCAGCAACCTTTCCTCTTCCTGAACACACATGGTCAGCAATTCATTGATTGACCACTTATCCTTATGTGTGTTGTAAGAGATTTTGAAAGGGCCGTATTGATGAGGCAGAGTGCACAAAATGTAGTGAACCAGGAAAGAATCAGACATGGTCACCTCCAAGGTTTTCAGCTGAGCCGCTATATCCCGCATGCGCATTATGTGATCACGCACGCCTTTCACCCCTGTTAGCTTTGTTGTGGAGAACTTAATGATCAGAGTGCTGGCAAGGGCTTTGTCAGATGTAGCAAATTGCTCATCAATAGCCTTCAGAAGCTCCTTGACATTGGTATGCTGATCGATAGAGGCGCGGATACCAGCAGATATTTTGGTCTTTATGACCATCATGGAGAGACGGTTGGATCTCTCCCACTTCTCATAAAGATCAATGGCATCTGGAGTGCTGATTTCAGTAATACCCACTGGCTCATCTTTCCTTATAGCATAGTCAATGTCCATCCAACCCAAATGAAGAAGAATTCTCTCCTTCCAAACCTTATAGTTGTCACCACTTAGTTCGGGAATGTCACACTTAATATCAGAGAAATTCGCAGAATTAATGACTGCAAAATTCAAACATACATGCTCATTATTCATAATTGAGCCAAAAATAATTTTCATGTTTTACCAATGCAAACATGTCTTAATTTGTGAATCTAGTGACATAACACTTGCCTGTGGGCTAAAGTCTTACTCAATTAGACTCATCATATAACTTAATGACAAAACTATCAAATTATGTTCTAATTCTTAATTCCTGTGGGTAGATTAAGAAATACAATCTGATATTTTATCCTAATTAACCATACAAATAAAACAGAATTCCTGTGGGTAGATTCTATTATATCACGTATGATAAATTACAACTAATGTTTCTAACGTGATCTTAAAACTAATATATAATCCTAATCAATCAAAGATGCTGTGGCTATTCCTTAATTAGCTAGAATTATACTGATCACAAACATTGTCAATTATCTATAAGGAGCTAAATAATTGCATGGTATTCCAAATAATGCAAATTAAATAAATAAAGCTCCCTAAATCTTAATGTGCATAAACAATTTTAACATAACATTGCATGTTTAAATAAATACCCAATTAAACATTCAATATTGTTACTCAAATAAATAAATGAGCACATTAATATAACTTAATAAGAACTAAGACAGCATAGATAAATAAAACGTAAAGGGGGCTGTTCAGGAATCGAACTTGAGACTATTTCTATGCTAAAAGTTATACTTACGCCGCACTACCACTAAACCAACCGTATAAGATGTGCTACTTTACGAAGACGTCTAATATATAACTACATAATTTAGCGCTGACAGAAACAGCATCATCTTCTACCTACAGCCGGATTAATTTGACCCGGTTAAAACCCGCGAAAAGGCTTACGCGACCCGACTTATTTTAAGCGAATTTCAACATCAAACCACAAAATAATATCCCAGAATCACTATACGAATTATTCCCTATTGGTTTATGATTTTAATTTGCCTTAAAAGGGTGTAAATTAAAATACCCTAAACTTAAAATTCTGAAACCTATAAGCAAGGCAGAGGTAACAATGGCTCTGATACCAAATGTAAGAAATTTTAACTGAATTCGACTTAAACATATACATTAACAATGTTTAAATCACTATAGCGGAAGCAATATTAAATAACATACTAACCTCCAGCCATTGCAATTCAGTTTCGTACTTCACACCACGGAGAACTCGGATTCGCAGTCGCCGCCAACGAAGAACTCTGTTTCTGTTTCTAAGAACTCTATTACTGTTCCAAACCCTCACTCACTATTAATTCGATGGTGCAATTTTTCTGAATAGAGAAGCAGGTTCAGTGACCAAAACAGAGAGTGGAAGCGGTATTTATAGAGCTCTGTCCATCACAGAGCTCAGTAACTTCCAACTACACGTTAAAAGGGCTTAATTTTAGGAATTGGGATCATGGGTTTAGTGGGAGTGAAAAATGGACCGAGTTAGTTTATTTCCACCAAAATAGGAGCAAATGCAGAGCACTTTTCCACTCCATAAAAATAGGAAACGTGAAACTAAAAAACTAACAATCACCGCATATAAAAGGGACCAATATTGAATACAATTTGAGACTGTATCTACCATGCTTAATTGAAAGTAGGTGCAGAAAACCCTCATGTTTGTTTCTACCTTAAAACTTCGTGTGAAACAACCTAGACAGTTAAGATGCTTTTTTTAGTGCACAATAGTTGGAAGAATACTTAGGATTGTACCTAAACATTTTTAATAATTTAAATGGGGTGGGGAAATTTTGGTTTTGTTCAAGAGTGTCTTAAGAATGAGAATGCTAGTGGTGTGTGAAAAACGTGTGCAAGTATACACAGTCACAAGTTATAGTATAAAAGATCGAACCCATAGAGATTGGATTAACTCTTGTATATGTTGTTGAAAAGAGATGTAAACTAGTGCAACTACACTATTCAGAATGTTTGGTTTTGTTCAAGAGTGTTTTAAGAACGAGAATGCTAGCAACACTAACTTTAACACTCTCCTTATGATTGGATGAAATTTCTTGTAAAAAAAATTGCTGGATGAAATTCACTTGGATTCCACCAGTGGGGCCTATTTCCAATGTGATGTGACCTACATGAATTTTATCGCGCTATAAAGAAAGCGTTGGTAAGAGAATGTTAAAGTGAGTGTTTCTAGCATTTTTCTTTTAAGAATAAGGTCTATTGACCTCCAAAGATTATATTGTCATATTTCTTGAGCTCATGCCCTTTGGACATATGCACCATTTCTCAGCCCAGATTATATCCGGGTGTTCATGAGTAATGGGCTTTCATCAGAGCAGCCACATTAGAGACTTACAATCGACCATACTTCATACAACCCTCTCCCTACTTAAGAGACACCCTCAAACCGCCCATATCCCCAAAATGCCCCTCTGAAAATTAATTCCTCATTTCTTAACTCTCCTCTCCTCTCACACTCCCCTTTCCACCCTAAACCCATTTTCTCATATTTCTCCAATTCTCCATATCAATCCCTCCCTTCGTCTCTCACACACACTCCATTTCGCTTCCCATTTTATTTCCTTTCATGTTTGCCCGAAAATCTACGCTCAAACAGGTATGAAAATCAACCCATTTCATTTCATTCATTTTTTTTTCTGAAATTTGTATGGTTCGGGCCTTTAGGTCCGAACTTGTATACTCGACACTTTAAGAATGAACTGGTTCGAACTCAAAGTTCCGGACCGATTCGGTAGTTAAGGTCCGAACCTGACCAATATTGTTGAATGTCTGTTTTGTGTATTTTTTTTTCAGATATGTAATTCGTTGTTGTTATCCAACGAACTGACACTCACATCAACATTCCGCGAAATTTTTTTCAGTAGATAGGCAACACATTGCCTCACAATGTTGTCCTTCAAGTCGATAATGGAAATGTCTTTCCTGTTGTTGTCAACAGACATACCTGCAATATGACAACTGATATACATGCTATCTGCACTGCATACAAGGGTGTGGACAGTGTTGAAGTATCAACTAGGTATACTCAGGATGATCGTTTCAATGTTGTCAGAATATTGCACGAGGAAAAAGATCCTTGTTCCAACTCAACTGATTCGGATTATTGGGCATTCATTGCCAATTATGTCTCTGGTGATGAAGTTAGTGACAATGAAGCAACAGAAGTCTCAATCAGTGGATAGTCATTTGGTGAAGATGACAACCGATGTCGTGCTGCTTTATTTTAATTTACAAACTGTTGTTATTTTATTTGGGATGTCTTAATTTAACGGATTAGGTGTCTCTTAACACTATATTCTACCTTTATTTGAATAAAGATCTAGCAAAAACGAAACAGTCAATCTCTATTTCAATTGTTTGGAACATAACGAAACAAGAACGACAAATGCATGACAACTAAAGCGATAAAAAGAAACATAACGAAACAACTAAAAAACTAGCGATTATTTGGAAAGTACATGTTCTAGAAGATAAATTATCTCTTCCGAAGTGCACATTGTTTTGACAAACAGCTCCAGGATACTACGCCCCATTGGAACATTAGCACGGGCTTCCATCATTGCACGAACGTACTTGCGGTAACGTAAACGGGCTTCCATCATAGCTGAATAACGGATAGTCCTGTCATCTCCACAACTGTACTTGCGGTAACGTAAACGACTTACGTCTTTACGCCACTCTCCCTATTGGCAAACCTTCATCTCTGCCTTTTCCTTCAACTCAGTGAATGTTATATTCTTATTCAACCTACAGAAGATAGGATTGCGACAACGAAAATACACATCATCGTCCCTGTTGGTGACACTTCCACGGTGATGAAGGATGATTAGAAATTTGTCACTTGAGTACTGGGTTGGCACAACTGCCATTCCATTTCAGCGGATGGGGTTAGTGTGTTTGTGAAGAAGCAGAGAAGATGAAGCAGAAATATGAGTATGGTGTTTGTGTGAAACTTAGTGAAATGTGAGAACCTATTTATAATGGGTGTGATCGAACAGGAGCCATTGATTTTGAACGATCAAAACCGTCGAAATTCTATGTGTTGGGGGCACAATTTCCAAAGGAAATATTAGCCACTCGTTTTTGTGACACGTTTGACAGCTTTTTTTGATTGATTTTAAGCCGTTGATGATAATGGACGATGGAATCTGATTCGTTGAAAAATCATAAAATATCTGTCGTATGTTACAGTGGTTCGGGACTTAAGTGTCGAACCAGTTCGATTCATAAGGTCTGAACCTGATAAAAACAATTTTAGGGGGGTGTCTCTGAAGATACAATGCTCGATGGTGAACATCCGAACCGGTTCGGTTCATAAGTCCGAACCATCGTAATCTTCAAATAAAAGAGAAAAACACGTATTTCATTAAAGTCATTTTTGTCTTTTTACTAATTTAGTGGGGTGTCTGTCTAATAGAGGGTATTAGAGGGTTGTACGAGGTATGGGCCTTACTATTTGCATAGCAATGTGTACATAAAAAAATTCGATCGCTTGACCCAAAAAAAAATATCGATCGCTTTTTGAGTAATTATCGTTCCATTTCTACCTTCTTCTGATTCGGGTTTCGATTTTCCAATCAATTTTTCTCCCGTTCTCTGCTAATTCGATTTTCTTCAAATTTTCTGTTGCCCCAGGTTCCTCAGTCGCTGGTCACACTTGTCCTTCGCCGAATTTCAACCCTTCTATAAAATCCTATTTCTTGACTTCATTCCTTTTCGAAAACCCTAGTTTCTTCCATGGCGTCGAAGAAGAAGCAATCAGAAGGCATCGCCTTGTTGTCCATGTACAACGATGACGATGAAATGGAGGACGTGGAAGAAGACGAAGAAGAAGAAGGAATGCGCGAAGATCAGCAAGAAGACGCTGCCGGAAATGCGAGTGTAGAAAATTTGGCGGCCTACTCAGATAAAATGACAGTCGCCGATTCCGGTAATGAGGTTACCGGCTACAGTTCCACCCCAACGGAGAAAAGTAGCACGCCGCAGTTGAACAGGTTGTTTTCACCGCCGCTGGAGCAACAACGGGTGGTGTCGTTGGATACGAGGATCAGTAGAAGTGCGACGCTTACGATAGTTGACTATGGTCATGACGAAGGAGCAATGTCACCTGAGCCTGAGGTACTTTCCATCTCATTGCGCGTTTTCTATTCTCTTGAGTTAGATATATTATGAAATGTAACTAGTGGGTGTTAGTTGGTTCTGGTTGCAGGAGGGAGAGATAGATGGTAGTGGTCGAGTCATGTTTGGGGACCAGCTTCATGTGACAAATGGTAAGCAGTAAGCTGAATTTTCGCTCATCACTGTAAATAGGAGGGAGAGATAGATGATTCCCTTTAACAATTTGTCTTGCTTAGAAATGGCAGTGTAAGTAGGAATGGGAATTATAAATAGGAGGTTTATATTCATTATTCATTATTCAATTTTAAGTAGGTGATTTGCTATTGTTTTTAAGTGCATTGCATATGTCCATTACTGCAGGTGATTTGCTAGATAGAACACCATCAGGAATAGTCCAAGTTTTGACACCTAACAATCAAGCCAACACTCCTCAATTTTCTGAGCCGCCTGATACTTTGAACAACGATCCTGCGATTAGACCCGATGATGTAGACATTGGAGAAGCAGATCAAGATGAGCAAAAATCTGTAGATCCATTGGATAAGTTTCTTCCCCCGCCACCCAAAGCTAAATGCTCAGAGGAACTACAAGTAAGTTCTATTATAATGGTTTAATAACTATAGTCAATGAATACCATTTGGATCCCTTGTGAAATTCCATGCAATTGCCGGGTTAAACTGGGTTGCTTTGGTCCCGTTATAGCATTCAGTATATTTTGTAGGCATTGAATTCGATAACAAAAGTTTTGGCGATTGGAGGGTTATTTATATTGCGGTTGTTTTTGCCCAAACTGAACATAGATTAGGATTGGCTTGTGAAATCCTAAATTCCATTTTGTTGTTTTTGAAATGAAGATCTATACTATAATCGAAAATGGACTCCCTACTTCTGGTTTGCTTGGAAGATGTTAGTTTTGGGAAAAATAATATACATATTCAAAGGCTCTCTCAGAAAGCTTTTTTTAACGGTAAATAAGCTAATTAGCATGCCTCTGTCTCTATTCTACGTTACCTAGAAGCCCAATGTTCATTTTTCTCTCTATAAGATGAAGTATAAAGAAAGAATTTTTTTTGTAGCAATTGTCACTTACCCAGTCTCACATTGCAATTTTTTAGGGACTCACTTTAGAATTCCGTGCTTTGTACTTTTATATCGGTTTATTCACATTAGATATTCAGATTTAAATTTTAAAATGAAGGGAAGTATCTAGTCTGAAAAAAACGGGTTTCCTCCTGACAATGGCATTTGTGCTTCTAGTGCTGTGAATGTGGATGGTTGGTGGCCGGTACTCAAATGTGGAAAGAGGAGTATGGCGCACCACTTATTTTAACAAACAAAATTTATGCATTATTATTGAGTTAAAGAAATATTATTGTTTGTTTCTACCTCCTTTTCCAATTTAGCAAAGCAGGAAAGGAAGGAAAGCAAGACTTCTATTCTACCCCACCTTTCATTGTAGTTCAGTAATTATGTAAAGTTATATTACGTCGGAAATGATTCATGTAACGTAGGTTTGACAAAATTTTACATCGACTGTCTAAGGCTTAGTGAAATGCTACTTTCCACTTGGCATGGGACCGAGTATGTAATGCATGGTAGGCTTTACTCCATTGCGTGATTCATACAATCGAATCGACCCCATCTAGTAGGTAAAACACTAGTTGTAATCAAGTGAAGTTTGATATTCAAGGTAGTTGGTATGGTAGGATGTTTATTTTTCTAAATTGTAGTATTCTCTTTGATGGTGTAGTAGCTTTTAGACTTTGCAAATTTTTGTTTTCCCTTGTCAACTGTCATCATTGTTTTTAAATTAATGTTATTGCAGAGAAAAATAAATAAATTTCTGGAGTATAAGAAGGCTGGAAAAAGTTTTAATGCAGAAGTTCGCAATAGGAAGGACTATCGAAATCCCGACTTTTTACTTCATGCTGTGAGGTACCAGGATATTGATCAAATAGGGTCGTGCTTCAGCAAAGATGTATTTGACCCTCATGGATATGATGCAAGCGACTTCTATGATGAAATAGGTCCTCAATTGCTTCTTTTCTGACTTCTTGTTGTTCCAGTAATTATGTGTTATTTATTACCGAGAATTTGGTTATTATTTACTGTTTATTACAATTAACTGACAGCTTAAATTTAAAGCGTATAATATTGCAAACCTACTATCTATTTTGTATTCCATTATTAATGTTATTTTTTTATTGTAGGATGTGTTTTTTCCTATTCTGAATATAACTTTGAGGTTTTCATTCAGGCTGAAATGCACGGTTATTGTACTAGATCTTGTGTTAGTGTAATTAGAATTAATCAGGCTAGTTTTTTGAATATCAGTAAATTTTGAGAAATCATAACTTCTTTTGGTTCGCTACATTAAGGATGACTCCAATTTTGTTTTTTTACCATCCTTATAACCTGTCATTTATGTTAAAAATTGTGGTTCTTGACGTGGCAATTGAATATACGCCAAATTTAAACTTCTATTGTTGGTATGCCAGGAATTTGGCATGTTTTCTTGCATCCTTCTACTAATTAGTTTTAACTCAATACAGCAAGTACATTTTCTATGGGAAAACTCAATTGAACTAGCGTTGTATAAACCGGCTCAGACTAGCTGGTTCGACTCGGAACCTGTCCTGTCACCCATTGGGTCAAAAACATATGATAACTAATAAAAACTGGCTTGACTTTGCAAGTTTATTGGTCAAATCGGTTATTCGGCTATGCAATTATATATGAACTTAGGTCTTAGATATATGAAATCAGTTTAAAAAAATTAATAATTATAAATTTTGTTCAAGTGATTACTTGTTTTCGTAAGATGTATAATAATTTTTTTTGATGTTCAAAATTAGAACCATGAAGTTAAAATTTAATTTTTTATTGTCTTTTAAAGTATGCTATGAATTCTTAAATGTGGTATAATTTTTAAATTTTTGAAAGTTTGTTTTTAAGTTATAGTTTTTGGAATTTTTTAATTTATACTGGCTAACTAGTTCTAGTTGGACATGTTGACCCATTGACCTAGTATTTTACCCGAGTCGATGATTGATCTGAGTTTTATAATATTTGTTTAACAGATTGGTATTATTAATGTTAGTGATATTGTGGTTGTTACTAGTTTTTCCATTATTTACTCTTATTTGCTTTTGTCTGTTATATGTAACAAAACAGAAGCTGATATGAGGCGGGAAAGTGATAGGAAAGAGCAAGAGAAGAAGAGAACACAGAACCAGAAGGTGGAATTTAATTCTGGGGGTACGCAGCCAGGAATTGTGCTTGGTGCACCCAGGATCAGCATGCCTGTTACAGGTTCAGACATCACAGTTTATTTGTTCAAATAGCACCTGTTACAGACCTGACATCATTTTTTAACATAATATGCTCTATTCTTATAGTACTTCTATGTCGATTTTTTGCCATAGGTGGTTCCGCTGCAAATACAAGTGGTTTGCATTTGATGCCTCATGCAGCTGATTCTATTAATCGGGACGGTAGACAGAACAAAAAATCAAAATGGGACAAGGTATTCATCTAAACGAATGCTAATGCTACTTCAGTGACACTCATCATTGTGCTTACTAAATTCTAGTGAATGATAGGTGGATGGTGATCGGAAAAATCCTCCGCCCTCTGTGGGGCAGGAATCTGTATCTACTGTAGGGGCTCATGGAGCAGTTTTATCTGCTTCTAATGCTGGAGGTGGATACTTGCTATTTGCGTAAGTGGATAAAAAGACCTTGAACTTCGTTATGCATTCTATATATCTTTTGATCTTGACCATGCTTTGAATTTCCAAGATTTGATTTTTGCTTGGCACTTGCTCTAGTATCCAGACATCTCAAGATAGAATCGCGTTTTAACTCGTAAAATCATCTGTTTATGATTTTTTTGGCCCTAACGAATTGATAGTCCAGTTAAAATTATTTAATGTGGAATTGGTGAAATTGCCGCGTATAATCGTGAAATTGTTGAATCTTTGTGTTTTTTTTTGCATGAAAATGTTACTGAAGTCTAAATTAGTATTGTCCACAAAGGATTAGTAAACTCTAATATTAACTATTTTTTTAAAAAAATCAATCTTACTATAAATTAATCTTGAACAAATATAAGTTTATAGGAATGGATTAAATCCTGCAAATTTGCGATTATGATTTACTTTTCACATGCCTTAGAGGTCTAGTTGTTCATGTGTTGGGGTTTTGTATTAACTTCCTTGTTTTGTGACTCGTGGTTTATAGGGTATGTACTACTTTATCGATTGACTTTTTCGTCCCTATAAATTTAGTTTAATAAGTATTTGAACATTGAAATGTGATTTAAGTGGGCAGCTTGTATGTTCCCTTGAGTTCTACATTTCCAGTTTAATGTGTTGCCTCCTTGTTTACAGTCAATGTTCCGTGCAAACTAGAATTAGCTACTAAATTAAATGTTGGATACAATAACAGCTTGGTCTGCTGTTGGACAGGCAACAAAAACGACGTGAGGCAGAGGAGAAAAGATCCACCGAAAGGAGGTTGGAGAGAAGATCATGAGCCATACACTTTGGTCTGTTGTAACTTAACAACAACGGGTTGAGGTTTTCTGCATAGCATTTTTGTCTGTTCATTAACTTCTATACGCTGTGTATATTCTGAAACATTAAAAGAAATAATCTCCTTCAACTTTTAATATATCGTTATAACATCAATGTTGTCTGTATAATATACTGTTCATTTTTGACAGACGGAGTATCTCTAATCATTCTTGTCAAAAAAATGTATCTCTAAGCATTCCTCGGCAATAGTTGACCGTGATTCGGTTGGTTTGTTTGTTGGGGATCGTTTTATGATTCGTTTTATGATTCGGTTGGTAGCAGTTTGCGCTAGACGTGAATAGATGGATGCTCGTGTGAAGATGTTCAGTTTTGGCCCAATATCTCTATGTTGAGTTATATTTTCCCCTAACCGTCTTCATTCTATAAATCCATCTTATGGTCACTAATCTGGTCTATCACGAGGACAGAGAAGACCCTCCATTGTCTGTGCAAGTTCGTTGACTGGTTTATTCACCTAAAGCACATTTTACCATGTCAGGCAACGTAAAAGAGATTTTTGCTCTTTGACCGCAACCCTTGATTAATCGAGTCACAAAACAAAATCTTAATGAATCAGTAGAAAACTAAATGATCCTATGCAAAATCGTATGCGTTTCAGTTTCCTCATTTTTCTCACCATTAGGATTTAGAAGTTTTTTTGGACTATAAAATTTCAATTCATTTCACTAAAATTAGTTTCTTAATTACATGTTGGGATGTCGATAAAAATGGGAGAACAATCATATTTGCATTTCTCGCATCAAACTGCACATTAATGTTTCTACAATAAGAACAAAGTAAGTCCTTACAATATGAAATAATCTCGATTTCACTTGCACTTTTACTTGGCCTCTCCCACCGTCAACAACTAACTTTGAAACCATTGTTGACTAACTTTGAATCAATTTCGAAAATAACATTTTTAAATTCAAGCTCCTTCACCCATTCAATGGCTGGCTGGTTGTAATCTCATGGCCTCTTGTGCCTTAACATGAAGCATAGGTGATAGGTTTCAATCTATTGTGCTTTAGCTGCAACAAAAAAGGACAAAAGTTATACACAGTTTCATATGTACAGTTGGAATTGTTTTCCAATAAAATTGCAACACGTCATCTCAAATAATTAACACTGTTAACATTGTGACTTTAATTTTGGGAAACAAAATTGAGAATTGATTTGTGGTTTCTAATGGTTGAGAGCGACAAGATGTGTTTGTTGGGTTAAAATGTTTGTTGAGACTAACGTTAGGGTTTGAGGTTTCGATGAAGGCGGTTTGCAAGGAGTGCGTCTGAATTGGAATTTTGATAGTGATTTTCACGACAAGGTGGTTCGGGCAGAAACTTGCGGCCTTTCTCCTCTCTCCCTCCTTCACCTTTGACTTGTTAGGCTTCTAGTTTATTGTATTGGGTTCTTATTTTTTCAAGAATAGAAGTGACAGAAGAGGGATCAAATGACTTTGGCCTTACTAGAGTTGGTCTGTGGGTTTGTGGTTTGCAATGAGATAGATTTTGAAAAATTTATATTTCTGGGTTGTTCAAAATGAATGGTTACTAGTTTGTGTGAATTAGAATTTGAACACAAATCAAAAATTCTTATGAAAATATTTACAACCCAAAGCATCTTTTTCATGGATTCAGTGTTTGTGATAGGGGCAACCCTATTTTGCTACCATGGCGGCTAGTTGGTTACCCTTATTTTGAGCAGAATATGTTAACGCCGTGAAATTTGAATCGGAAAAACAATACATGTGTCCTTTTCGAGAATAGTTTCAACAACACATATCTGTGTATACCACATTTTGTTCTACAAAAAATCACAGTTAATCCCTTAACCATATGCACCTATCCCAGGTTTATTTTGTGCTTGAAAAAAGTTCCACCAATGTTACCTTCAAGTTTTCAAGTGGAAGCTTATTCCATCTAGGTATTGCTTTTTGACTTTTATTTGTGTTACTCTCCTTCAATACTCTTGTTTAACTGATGTGGCTTACCTCATCAGTGAAGTGAGGTCCACATCAGCAAATTGTTTGACCCAATTAGAGGGGGACCTTGATTTTAGAAATTGATAAAATAGGGAGACTAAATTCGTGAAAAAAAGTTGCGGGACAAATCGAGAGTTGGTCATAATAAGGGGACCAAAGCTGTAATTAAGCTTTATTTTAAATAACTAAATCATTTTCTAAAATAGGGGGACCAAAATTGCAAATTTAGTAAAAAAGAGTACCAAAATTGCACAAAAATAAATAGGGGGATCAAAGTTGCGTATTTAGTAAAATAGAGGGACCAAAATTGCCCCAAAAAAATAGGGGGATCAAAATTATACATTTAGTAAAATAGGGTGACCTTAAGCCTAGATAATTTTACGCACTCTACTTATCATAATTTATCAATAATTTTTTTTCCTCATGCGATCTTTTTTTGACAAAGATTAACTAAGGATTTTTATTTCATTTATTACCGATGAGCTTTTTTAAGTATATTTATTAATCTATCTTTTTTTTTGACAAAATTTATTAATAACATGACATTTTGGAAATTTGGTGAGGACAAAACATGCAAAGAAGCACAACAACCTGTGTGCAGAATCACTATGCAACCACTAATTGTAGAACCAACAACATCACCCACAAAATCAAGCCACTGTCAATCATTGAGAACAATTGCAAATATCTCCTAACACCTTGAGCAAAGCTGAACCACATGTAAATTGCTTATGTTATTTAAATCAGGTTAAGAATATTTTCAATCATTGAATTCCTTTCATCTAAAAAATATATTATCAATTTTTTTGATAGGATCCACCTTTGAAACCTTTTACTTTTGACCTATTTTCATTAAAAGCTTCTTTAGAAAGTATTCCATTGAGGAGGAATTTCAAACATTTTGTGAAGTTTTCTATTGAAAAAATTTAAGAAATCATTTTCAAGAAAAAATTTCTATTTAATTTTTTTTTGAAATAATTTGCAATGTTTAAAGCAGTATGATACATTTTAAGGTCCTACGTTTCAATTATTTTGTATGTCTTGAGTAGTATATCAAATGTTCTGAAGAAGATAGATATTTTGCAGATGGATTTTAAGTGAGATGGTTCATATGCTTCATATGCTTCATATCATAGGTTTATTGTTTTGAGAATTTCTTGCTATGTTTAAATTAAGTATTAAGTAGTATTGTACATTTTAAGATCCTACGTTTCAATTAGGTTGACGCCGTAAAATCTGTATATTTTGTGTGCATATTTGATGGCACAAATATTGATGTATATTATTGTTTTTAATTGAAAACAACTTAGATTATTTATTATTTAAAAAAAGAAGAAGAATTAAAACACCAATTTTATTAAGCAATAATTGTTGTAAAAGGATAAGTAATGACACCATTTTTATCTAATAACCGATGTTAAAATGCCTCAATATAGTGAGATATTGAGAACATTAAAAGGATTGTTTAACGATGGTTTTCTAAAATCGGCGTTAAAAGTCTAACTTACTATATCAGTAGTTACTACACCCACAACATATTTCGTGTTAAAAATCACGTTTAACCGACATTAAGTGCCTAAATTGCACTCATGTTTGGTCCAAAAATGAACCAGGTCTTCACAAATGACTTTTATACTTTACAAGCTCAAGAGTCTAGGTGGCGAGTAAGCTAGAACAATGTGTTGGTAATTTTTCCAAACTCCTAAATTTGCAATTTTTAACAATGCACTGTGTGCTTTACCTAAGGAGATAAGTCTAATACTGACATACTAGAATAGGTGAAATAACTTCTAGATGATTCTAGAAATGTTAGCAATTGGGAGGAGATTCCCTCTAGTGACCTTTTCACCAGACACTGTAAAGTGTTAAATCTCTACCATTCAATCTCTTCTCTCCATTTTTTAATATTTTTATTTTACTCTAAGTCTTATTCAATGAATAGTTAAGATTTCATTGCACATAAAGTAATTGGAGGGGATTCATTCTCATCTTAGCTTATTCAAGATGATAAAAACCTATGTTGACAATGAAGAGATAGAATCTTGATTCTGTCAAGAGACTAAAAAAAACACTCTAACCACAAGATCTTGGTTCTACTAGGATGCCCACAGAGATCACAACAGATCGTGATCAACCCAAACACTATATGTAGGGAGGTTGGCCCCATGCATGTATGGCAACTCCTAATCTTCTATCCTTCTAACTCTAATAATCTATTCATAAGCTTTCTCATTTAAGTATCGAAGTGTCTTTGGAGGTACTCCTACCAAATCTATGGAGGACATCTTTTATATATAAAAGTAAGAAACAAAACTTATCAATTAGGCGTGAAAAAGTCTGCCACAATTGAGGTTACTTTGGTAATTATGTGAGAAAAATTCTGCCTAATTTGGGGCAATTTGGTCATTGCAATGAAAATTTGAAATTTAAACTTATTGAACCCTTTGAAAGACAGAAAGGGGAAAAGTCTATTAATATAGCATCGTGAAATGCAACAATTAATAGCAACCCATTGTTTTCCAATGCTCATCGACTTCCAATAGCACCAATTATGTTCAAATTTAAAGATAATTAATACTATAGCATCGTGAAAGACAATAATTAATAGGACCACGTTGTTTTCCAATGCTCACCGACTTCCAATAACACCGATCACTAGTGGAAAAATGACTTTAGAAAGCATCATTTAGCATCGGTTGTTTGAACAGCCGATGCTAAATGTGGACGCGGTGGCAATTTTGCAATTAAGTGCAACTTTTCATTTTTCCCGCGTACCTTTAGCATCGGTTGTTTAAACAACCGATGCTAAAAGTACATGAGTCAGAGCTAATTGTATGACTCGTGTACTTTTAGCAAACCGATGCTAAAGGTCCCATTTTATTTCCAAAATTCACGCATTCTCAGTCTCTCACTCTCATTCTTTCGTTCTCAGCTCTCAAACACTGAAGCCTCTCAGTCTCTCACTCTCATTCAAGCGTTCACCCTAGCATCCACCGTCCTCCCTCGCCGTCGCCGTCGCGGTGCTCGTTCACTGTTTTCGTTTTTGTTCACTGTTTTCGTTCAGAATCTTCAAGCTCAGTTCGTTCAGAATCTTCAAATGGTAAGCATTTTGGCTTTCGTTCTCTTCCTCTCCCTTTGTTTTCGTTTTCGTTTTCGTTCTCTTCCTCACCCTTTGTTTTCGTTTCCTCCGCTTGAAACCCTAAGTTCGTTTCCGTGTTCTTCGCTTGAACCCTAAGTTTGTTTCGTTTTAATCTTGGTAAGTTTGGGCGGTGGTGAGTGATAATCTTGGTAATATAGTCATTCTACCCCAAACCCTACAAAAAGTCTCAAATACAGGGCAAGCTAATCCCCAACTATTTTGTAACATAATTACACCTTTGGTTAGTTTAAGTGGCTTGAAATCTAAACTATTTTGTAAATATGCCACTAATGTCTTGAAATCCGTAATTAAATAAAGTTAATGCATTATTTGTCAATTTTAACTCATTTGAGGACTTATGATTCTTGCAGTTTTTGTGCATATGCGGGAGAATTAGAGTTAGGGTATCTAAATATAAAGCAAAAAAATTGAAAGCTGATAAGTTATACCTGAATAATGAGTATTGTTGACCTTGATTATTAGACTATGAGCATGATATATATGCTGGAAGCCTAGAAGGATACATCGAGTCTTTGAGTAACTTAGAACTTTAAAAAAATCGATAACAATAAAAACTCTGCAAGAATGGTGGTAGTTATCTTCTTTGATCTCTTTTGGTTCATATTGGTTAGCAATATGAGTTGTTATTACCCACCCTCCATTAACTTTTCAGGGAGATGCTGATAAGCATAAGACAACTAGAATAGGCTTCATTATTTTAATCTTCAATTTATTTTGAGATCATTTTCATATCATAGGTGAACATCAGAACATTTGATGAAGGAGTGGTGATTGGTGCTGCTCTCTCTCTCTCTCTCTCTCTCCGTCATCTTCTGCATTTATCATTTTATTGCATTTGAAGTATCTGTAGTACTCTGTGATGCATCTTTATTAACTCTACTTATATTTCCCTCTTCTTTACTTTTGGCAATATATTTTTGTTATGGTATTTTTTTCCTTCAAATTTCCAATATTAAATCACTATGTTTTATGGATAATACTAATTTATGATGGTGTGTAATGTTCTTTGCTACAGATTCAGCTGCAAAACATGATTGGCTTAGAAGGCTCATTGGGGTAGATGAGCGGATTGTATTTGGTGGTTTTGAGGTGAGCTGCTGCTGATATACATTTTTGCTTTTTATGTTTAATTAAATTTATGTTTCCAATCAGTTTTGGAAAGTCATTCTACATCCTCTCAATTTTGGACTCTAATCTAATCATCAATTGAATATGATCTACCTCTACTTGAGTGATTTGTCTTTTCATATCTTCAGTTAAATTGTCTTTACATTTCTTGAGACGAGAATTTTCAATCACAGTACGAGCATGCCTATTCTGTATTTGTTGGAGTATTACGTTAATTGTCATCTACCCCAAACCCTAAAACTGTATTTGTTTTCAGGGCAAGCATTACTCCAGTGGGACAGTGCTGATTCTTCTTGCAGGGAGATTTAAGGGAAAGAGGGTTGTTTTTCTGAAGCAGCTTCCATCTGGTTTGCTTCTTGTAATAGGTGTGTATGTGATGCCTATTCTTTTGCCTACTGTTTCGACAAGCTTTGCTTTGTGTTTGGCTAGAACTTAAAACTAATTTTTGAGAAATAGTTACCTTTTCCCCTCAAATTTATGATAGTATTAGTATGATTAAGGCAACTCCTGCTGGCGAGTACAACATAGCTTCGGGTAAACTAATAATATGATGACAGTGCTCAACCAAGAGATTAACCTGCTGTACTAGTTGCATATATGTTGCTGCATAAATTGCTTTATTTTTGTTTTATACTTGTCCTTTTTTATTTGTTACATTCCTCATTCAACCACCAGTTCAAGTATGAGTGAGTAATTTTTGTGGGTGATTTGATATTAATATATGTCTAGTTATGCATTTGCGCTTACTGCACATATATTTGACCACAACCACCATGAATTTACTAGTTTAAGTAATTTATACGTCCCGGTAACACGTGTGTATGTTATGTTGATGAAACTAGTTTATGTTGATTTAGCTTTTTGAATAATGAACATTGTCGGTGGGCAATGATGCGCCTTGTCGTGGTCTTGTTCTATCATGTTTGTGTTCTTGTTTTACTTGTGATAATTTCTTAAGAATTGATGATTTTTGATCTCTTCATCCAACTTGGTGTGGGCAATTACTTTGTAATTTTTATAAATGTTAAATACATTTATATTTTTACTTGTTTTGATTTATGAATTTATTTTTACTATATTGGTTTGATGTGATAGTTTGATTTTATTTTTACAATACTTGGTCGATTATTTTGGAGCGTAGCCATGGATCGTAGTTGGATGAAAGTAATCGTTTGAGTGATGAGATTCTTAACTTTTGCTCAAGCAGTTCGTCCCAAAACTGGTGTTCCCAGAACTGATGTTCCTGGAACTGACGTTCCCAAAATTGATGTTCCCGAAACTGATGTAACTTATTCCTGCCCTTGTTGTAATTGTGTGAATCGGGTCCCACAACCACCAAGTGTAATACGGAACCATCTCTTTGTTTATGGGATCTTACCAAGTTATACCACATGGATATGGCATGGTGAATCAACCGACAACCCAAGTGTGTCCAAAAGTGAGAAAGTCGATGAAGATATGGATGATCGAATGGAGGACATGATACGTGATGTTGGTCCTGAATCTTTTAAGCGAGCGCATGAATATGATGCTTTGTGCAAAGACAAAGATCAACCTCTGTATTTGGGTTGCAACAAAAAATACACACGATTGTCTACTTCGTTAGAATTGATCAATTTGAAGGCGATACATGGGTGGACTGATAAGGGATTCATTGAATTGCTTGGGTTGTTGGCAGACATGCTTCCCATAGGTAACACGCTGCCAAAACGTACGTATGATGCGAAGAAGATATTGTGTCCGATGGGTGAGGAGTATAAGAAAATACATGCATGTCCCAATGACTGCATATTGTATCGGAAAGACTTTGAGAATTTTCATAAGTGCCCTACGTGTAATTGGTCGCGCTACAAAGTGAAGTCGGGTGAATCTAGTTTTGACTACAATAGCACAAAGGGTTCCCCTGCGAAGGTTTTATGGTATCTTCCAATAATACCTAGGTTCAAACGCTTGTTTGTTAATGCAAATGACGCGAAGAGCATTAAATGGCATGCAGATAAGAGGAAATGCGACGGACAGATTCGCCATCCGGCCGATTCTTTGCAATGGAAGAAAGTTGATAATTTGTATCCAGATTTTGGCGCTGAGTCAAGAAATCTTAGGCTTGCACTTGCTTCAGATGGTATGAATCCATATGGTAACTTAAGTACGAATCATAGCTCGTGGCCTGTTCTCCTTGTAATTTACAACCTATCTCCATGGTTGTGCATGAAGCGCAAATATGTGATGTTATCCATGATGATTTCTGGTCCGAAACAACCAGGTAATCACATAGACGTTTACCTTAGTCCATTGATTGAAGACTTGAGGACAATGTGGGATGAAGGTGTGGATGTGTTTGACGGGTATTCTAGTGAAACTTTCAAGCTGCGAGCCATGTTATTTTGCACGATCAATGACTTTCCAGCATACGGAAACTTGTCTGGGTATAGTGTCAAGGGGCATAAAGGTTGTCCTATTTGTGCAGAAGGAACGTGGCACCATCAACTGAAACATGGAAGGAAGACGATTTACCTTGGGCATCGAAAATTTCTCAAACCTAATCACAGATATCGTAAGTTGAAAAAAGCTTTTAATGGGTGCCAGGAAAATGACATTGCTCCGATTGCATTGACCGGTGAAGAAGTTTATCAAGTGGTTAAGGACATCAAAGTTGTATTCGGCAAAAAGCAGAAGCAGTCCAATGAGAAATGCAAGTGGAAGAAGAGATCAGTGTTCTTTGATCTTCCGTATTGGTCCAATCTTGATGTAAGGCATTGTCTTGATGTCATCCGCATCGAGAAAAACGTTTGTGATAGTGTCATCGGGACTCTTCTCAACATTCAAGGGACAAAGGATGGTATAAGTTCTCGTCTAGATTTGCGTGAGATGGGCATAAAAGAACAATTACATCCAGTGGAAAGAGGCAAAGGCACATATTTGCCTCCAGCATGTTATACCTTGTCAAGAAAAGAGAAAATGAGCTTTTGCGAATGTCTATGGGGAATCAAAGTGCCACATGGTTACTCTTCAAATGTAAAGCGACTGGTTTCATCTCAAATTAGTTGGCTTGAAGTCGCATGACTGCCACGTCTTTATGCAACAACTACTACCTGTGGCGATTCGTGGCATCTTGCCGAAAGATGTCCGACATACCATAACTAGATTGTGTCTATTCTTCAATAGTATATGTGCTAAAGTCATCGACCCGAAAAATTGGACGAGTTGGAAAATGAGGCTGCTTCTATCTTGTGTCAGTTGGAGATGTTTTTTCCTCCCTTGTTCTTTGATATCATGGTTCATTTAATTGTTCATCTAGTTAGGGAGATTAGATTATGCGGCCCTGTTTATTTAAGGTGGATGTACCCAGTCGAGCGATACATGAAGATCTTGAAAGGGTATGTGAAGAACCAATATCGTCCTGAAGCATCCATTGTCGAAAGGTATGTCACAGAAGAAGCTATTGAGTTTTGTTCAGACTACTTGTCAGAACCGAAATCTGTAGGACTACCAAAGTCTCGTTATGCAGGGAGATGCCAAGGTAAAGGTACACATGGATGTTCCACTAAGAGCATGGGTCGGGCTGGAGTGCTTCAAGCACATTTGTATGTTTTGAATAACACAGAGGAAGTTATACCTTACTTGTCTGATCATAAAAAGATAGTAAAGGCCAAAAACCATCGAATGAATAACTATCAATTATTGAACGAGCATAACAACACATTCATAGATTGGTTTAAATCACAAATTAAGAAAGATCCAAGTGCCTCTGAGACTTTGAGATGGTTAGCACATGACCCTTGCTTTAATGTCGTGTGTTGGAGCGGGTACGACATAAATAACTATACCTTTTACACAAAGTCGAAAGATGAGGTGAGTACCACGCAAAACAGTGGGGTTATGGTCATGGCTTCCTCAATGCACTTCTCTAGTTCAAAGGATGCTAATCCCATACTCGCATCCATTGCTTACTTTGGCGTCACTGATGAGATTTGGGAACTTGATTACCGTAAATTTAAAGTGCCACTTTTTAAATGCAAGTGGGTTAACACTAGCAAAAATAGTGTGCATACCGACGAAATGGGATTTACACTAGTGGACCTTGACAAGGTAAGTTATAATGAGGAACCTTTCATCATGGCTGACCAAGCAAAACAAGTATTCTATGTGAAAGATCCTTCTAACAGGAAGTGGTCAGTGGTCCTACAAGGAAAAATAGGAAGTGATGAAGATTCAAGTCTTGCAATTTCTGAAACACATTGTTTGTTAACACAAGTGCCTACTTTAGTTGATGACAATGAAGTTGACGATGAACGTAAGTAGTAAGGTTTATTTGATTATGTAAATTTCTCGCGTTTCTACATATATTAGTCAATTTGATAGTTTTTCTTAAGTGCCATTAATAGATATCTGTATCGCCAAGTTGTTGAAAATGGTGATGATCAGTATGGATTTCTGTGTCCACATAAGATGAACTTGAAAGCTGGTCACATTACCAAACAGGATGTTTTTGAATATATTCAACAAACATTGACTACTACCAATAAGGAAATATATCTGGCTCCATTTTGCCATAGGTACATGAATTAGTAATTGATCCATGGTGTCTTTTTGGTTGTGCAATTTTGACAGAACTGTTTAATTATCAATCTTTGTATCACTGCATGTTGCTGAATTTTATGTTTATCAATGTTGCAGCAATCATTGGCAACTAGTTGTCCTACTCCCGAAGCAAAATAGCGTGGTCTGGATGTGTTCCTACAGTCGCCAACCAGGCAAAACAATCAAAGACATGTTTAGCAAGTAAGTTTTTAATTGTTTATCATGCTTTATATTGTAGTATTTGAACTTTGGGTTGAAATTTTATACCTAATTTATATTTATGTTGTTATTAGAGGTGTGAAAGGGGATTCTACATCGACCGCCAAGTGGTTGTACCCTATAGTAAGTAGTTTAAATATTGGGTTGATTTAATTTTGAGTGAATTCATATATGATATATATATTATTGTTTTTTGGTTAACTTTGTTAATTCATTTGTGTAGATGCCAATACAAACGAATGGTTATCATTGCAGCTATTATGTGATGAAGTTTATGCTGACCATTTTAATTGCCGGTATTGTTGATAATTGGGAGAAGGTATTATCCCTGTCAATAATATCTCTTTGGATGCTGCTAAACATCACTGTTACTTTGCAACTATTCTCAGAAATTAACTCATATATTTGTATGAAAAATAAAGATAAAATTTTGTTTTGTCTTGACTTCTTTCCAGTGTGTCCCAAGTAGTTTGATAAAGTTTATGTTAGTTTTTTACCTTTAATTGGTAATTTGGTACTAATAGTGTCATTATAGTATGAAGTAATGTAATACTTATAAGTTACTGTAGACAAAAATTATTATTGAGTTCTTGTCAAAAAAATTATTATTGAGTTGCTTGAGTTGTTAATGTTCTGTGTTATTATTGACATGGATATGTATTTGTTTATGATTAGGGTACTGATTTTTCATCCATAGAATGTTCTGAATTTTGAGTCACTTTTAAACTTGTAGGTATTTGATAACACCCAGGCATACACCGAAGAGGAAATTAAAGAGATTCGTCAGCTTTGGGCGAATTATTTGTCAAGATACGTACAGAGCAAAAGGATACACTATTTCCAACCAATTAAGTTATTTTGAGCAAAAGGATACCACATTTTGAACAATTGTTATTTTGTAAGATATTATGTTTAATGGAATTTAAAGTATGTTAGGAAAGGGATCCTTTGAACAATTGTTATTTTGTAAGAGATTATGTTTAATGGAATTTAAAGTATGTTAGGAAAGAGATCCTTTGAACAATTGTTATTTTGTAAGATATATTTATATTTATTATATGTTGATGAGTGGAATTATCGCTGTATATAACAGGTTAATAATATGTCGGTATGGATAAAAACAAAAAAAATATTAAAAAATATTAATACATTTAGTATCGGTTATACAGAAAAAATGATAATAAATGTACTTACTTAGGTACATTTAGTATCGGTGTTTCTGTATAACCGATACTAAATGTACCTTAGTAATACATATAGTATCGGTTATACAGAAAAAAGATACTAAATGTACTTACTTAGATACATTTAGTATCAGTGTTTCTGTATAACCGATACTAAATGTACCTTAGTAATACATTTAGTATCGGTTATACAGAAACACTGATACTAAATGTACCTTAGTAATACATATAGTATCGGGTGTTTATGTACAATCGATACTAAATGTACCCTAATAGTACCTTAGTAGTACATTTAGTATCGGGTAAAAAATCGATACTAAATGATCGTACATTTAGTATTGGTCGATTTAGTATTGGTTCCACAACCGATACTAAATGTGCAAAACAACCAATACTAAATGTCAAATCTGCACTAGTGAATTATGTAGTTAATTTAAAGATAAATAGTTACAAGAACTTCGTATTTCCACCATTAATTTCATTCTCCCCGCCTTTTTTTGAACAAACATATCATTACTCATTTACAGTTACGGAAATTATTGATGTTCAAGACATGTTGTGCTTTTAGTATATTTTGATTTGATTCAAGTAGAGCCCTGTCACAACCATTGGATGTTGAAAAGTTTGTGTGATACGATTTCATGAATGTTTTAACATTGCGCATCAAATTACGATGCTTTTGCTACATTCCTTTTTTTAGTTTTGTTGTTTGTTATTGCTTTCATTAACATTGCACATCAAATTACGATATTGTTTCTATATTCCTTTTTTAGTTTTGTTGTTTGTTATTGCTTTCTTAACCTACTAAATGATGTGCAATTGAAAATGGTGCGGGTTGTGTGATGGGGGATGGATTCTGTGCTAACTGCTAAGTAATGCTCGATTTTAATTTTCTAAGGAAGATGTTGTGCGCTGGTTTGAAGGAGAAGATGATTATTTAAAATGAATCAAACCGAAAACGAAAGGAAGATGATCCGTTTCATTTCGTTTCATTTGGGTATGAAAAGATCCGTTGCACTTCGTTTGGGTATGAAAAGATCCGTTTCATTTCGTTTGGGTATGAAAAGATCCGTTGCATTTCGTTTTCGTTTGGGTATGAAGAAGATCCGTTGCATTTCGTTTTTCGTATGGTTATGAAGAAGATGAAGATCTGGGTATGAAGAAGTTCTGGGTATGAAGAAGATGAAGATTGTTCACATTTTTTAATTTTTGTAACGGTGTTAACAAAAAAACGTTAAATGGGACTACATTATCGTGTTTTTAAAAATTAAGGGACTAAATCCGGTGCGTCCTCTTGAGATTGAAGAATTCAAACAAGCTCTTTTTCAAATGCATTCCGACAAAGCGCCAGGACCGGATGGATTAAATCCGGCTTTCTTCAAGAGGTTCTGGAATTTATGTGGAGTGGAGTTGTTTAATATTGGTAGGGAGTGGCTGGTCATGGGCGAATTCCCCCCTAATATAAATGATGCTAATATTGTGCTAATTCCAAAGGTGGAGAATCCTACTGTCACCTTATCTATTTATATTGTGTGCAGAGGGTCTCACTACTTTACTACAGAGAGCTGAGAGCAGAGGGGATATTCATGGTGTGAAGGTGTGCAGAGGGGCTCCTTCTCTCTCACACCTCCTTTTTGCTGACGATTGTTTCTTGTTTTGCAGAGCCGATGCTAGAGAGAGTAGGCATCTCAAGGATATTCTTAACACCTATGAGAGAGCATCGGGGCAAGCTATTAACTTACAAAAATCTGAAATTTATTTTAGCAGGAATACTTCACAAGAGGCTCGCTTTGATGTTACAGCTATATTGGGAGTCACAGAATGTCTTGGAACGGGCAAATATTTGGGACTTCCGTCTATGATTGGAAGAAACAAGAAACAACTCTTTGGCTACCTGAGGGATCGGATTTGGAGGAAGATACATCATTGGTCGGGGAAGCACTTATCTAAGGCTGGCAGGGAAGTCTTAATCAAGTCAGTTGCTCAATCCATTCCAACTTATTGTATGAGCACCTTCATGCTTCCATCTACACTGGGTGAGGAGCTTGAAAGAATGATGAATTCATTTTGGTGGGGTACGAACCGTGGCACGAGGAGGGGTATTCATTTGTTGAGTTGGGAGAAGCTTTCGGTTAGAAAGGAGTTTGGAGGTATGGGCTTCCGTCATCTTCATGGCTTCAATTTGGCAATGCTAGGGAAGCAGGCATGGCATCTTGCTACTCGTACAGATACTATTGTAAGTAGAATCTTTAAAGCTAAATATTATCCTAATGATGACTTTATGGGGGCTCGCTTGGGCCATAATCCCAGCTTTGTTTGGCGTAGTATCTTCTCTTCCCGGGTAGTTGTGAATTTGGGGGCACGTTGGAGGATTGGGAATGGCGACAAAATTTCAGTTTGGAGAGATCCGTGGTTGAAGGGACGTAGTGATAGCTTTGTTAGATCACCTATGGCTCAAGGGATGGAAGAAATGAGGGTTAAGGACTTGATGAACCAAGACAATAGTGGTTGGAATTATGGCTTAATTGATCAACTTTTTTGTCAAGAAGAGGCTATGCTCATCAAAAGCATGCCAAGGTACAGTGACTTGGAGGAAGATAAATTATCTTGGTGGCGGAGTCGGTCCGGTCTTTATTCGGTTCGCTCGGCTTACTATGCGCTTATGGATACTCCGGAAATTATTAATAATTCACATGCTAGAATTGACGGTGATTGGATGTCCATTTGGAAAGCGGGCGTTCCACCGAAAGTTAAATTATTAATTTGGAGGCTTGCTAGGGGGTGTCTTCCTACTCGTAGTAACTCGGTTAAGAGACATGTTGATTGCACCGTTTTGTGTCCTTTTTGCGAACAAGAAGAGGAAACAGATAGTCATGTTTTTTTGGAGTGTAGCGCTGTACAGGAAGTGTGGCAGAAGCTGGACTTGTTGCTGCCCTTTCGGGTTGCAGCAGAAAACGCAGCAACTCTGCGTGATGCCATTTTTTTGATGCTGGGTTCGTTGTCCGTGGCTAGTAGAAACAGGTTTTTAATGGGTATTTGGGCTCTTTGGCGTCGCCGTAATGACAAGGTTTGGGCTGGGGTGTTACAACCGGTTGAGCAAGTCGTTCACGCCGCAAAGGGTATGTTTGACGCTTGGTTTGGAGCGCGCCAGCAACAGCACCATCCTCCTGTGCTCTCGGGCCAGCAGCTGCCACGGGTATTGAGGTGGGTTCGGCCAGTAGCAGGAGCTTTAAAATGTAACGTCGATGCGGCAATTTTTGCGGAAGACAACAAATATGGTATTGGTTTGTGTATTCGAACGTCCACAGGTGATTTCTATAGAGGCAAAACTATGTGGTTCCATGGAGTCCCAACACCGCAAGAAGCGGAGGCAATTGGTCTTAAGGAAGCATTGGCTTGGTTGGAAGCTTTGGGGCTATCTTCTGTTTCCATTGAACTGGACTGTGCTCCAGTTGTAAATGGCTTGAAGGTAGAGCCTTTGCCGAATACCGAGTTTGGTACTATTTTATTGTATTGTCGTAATAGATTACGTCTTTTTCCTAGCTTTGAGGTTAGCTATATTCGGAGACAAGCTAATCTTGTTGCTCATACGTTAGCACGGGCATCAAGATTGTTTGCTAGTTCCCACGTTTTTGATTTCATTCCAACCTGTATTGAAACAATTCTGTTTAATGAAATGAATTAAGTTTGTTCTTGTCAAAAAAAAAAAAATTAAGGGACTAAGTCGTTACAAAAAAAGTTAAGGGACTGATTTGATATTAAAAAATAAGTTAAGGGACCTCGGGAGTAGTTTTGCCTTCTTTTTAATATATTAAGGTTTTGGCTTAAGGAATACTTTACCGTCTCGAAAAATTTAAGATGTTTAACTGTGTGAAGTTTATTCTTCAATAATCGATTGGGTCAAAAAAAAATTTTATTTTATGACAAAGTACTTAAACTTAAAGTGATATGCTAAACAGTGTGGTTTGGTGTACTTTATGATTTAGAATAAATTTTAATTGTTCAAATACACAGTTTGTTCCTCGATAACCGGTTTGGTTAAAGAAAAATCGTGACAAAATACACAAAGTGCTTTATAATAATAATAATAATAATAATTTATTTTTTATTCACGGGAAATTCAGCCAAATTTACAATAAACTCCTATCATCTTCTTCCAACTTTATATAGTTACTTCTATTTTATTGGTGACTTGCATCCAACCCTATATGATACACACGTGTTTCGCTTTCTTATTGTATTGTATTCTTTTCTTTCTAATTATGGGTTAAGTTTTTATATTTACAATTTATAAATTTGGATTATATGTTATTAAAATTTTTAGACATTTTCTTTCTATTATCTATGGATGTTTAATTTTAGCGTCTTTGTTAATATTCTTTTTTAATTTTAAAATCTTCTTATTTAATTTATAGTTATAATTTAATTTTTATTCATGTTTATTTGACTATATATTTCACAAAACAACACCATTGGTCCACTGAAATAAGCTACCCTGGGACACGGGGTCGAGTCAGTGCTCCCAAGTTCGATTCCCGCAGTGGACAAACTTTGTACAACTAAAAAAAGAAACCAAGATTTATGTTTGGCAAACCTTACTCCGTTTGGAGGAATTGGGGATGACTTCTATTTCCATAGAACTGGATTGTCATCCAGTTGTAAATGACTTGATAGCAGACCCTTTACGAAATACCGAGTTTGGTACGCTAATATCTAAGTGTAGGACATTTTTATCTAATTTTACAAGCTTTCAGGTAAACTTTATTCGAAAGCAAGCAAATATTGCAGCTCACACTCTAGCAAGGGCGTCAAGATTATATGTTAGATCTCATGTTAATCCTGTATTGGCACTATTTTGATTAATGAAGTGCCATAAGTTTATTATTGTCAAAAAAGCGAAGCATGCGTAAAATTTACACTAAGGAATTTTATAATATATTGTTATTTAATTTATAGTTATAACTTAATTTTTATTCACAGTTATTTGACTATATACATTACAATCCAACACCATTGGTCCACTAACATAAGCTATCCTGGGACACAGAGTTGACTCGGTGCTCCCGAGTTCGATTCTCGCAGCGGACACGCTCTCTGTATAGTTAAAAAAAGAAACCGAACATGAATGTTTATAAGGAGGTTTGCTAATAAATGCGTAAAAAATTTAATACTCATTAACACGGAGGAATTTAGCCAACTCCGTGCATCGCACTGGTTATGCATGGGGCTAGTATGTTCTTATTTTATATGCCTTCATCGAGCGAAAGTAAAAATAGGATGCTTATATTTGATGTTTTCGTATCACTTTGTGATACTTTCAATTTTCGCTTCTATGCTTGAAGCTCTTGAATGGATGTGTTGGTTGTTGTAGCAGGACTTGGTTCACTACTAGAAATCTCGGCATTTCCTGCAGAATTTGCTGCGTAAAATTTCCGCAGGAAATATCTGAGAATTTTCCTGCCGAATTTCTAAATTTGCAGAATGTTTGCTGCGCATTGGAGTTGGCAGGTAATTTCGCAGGTAACTTTTGATTTACCTGCGGAATTTCCTAAGCGCTGTAGTTCGCAGGAAATTTCTTTTTTTAAAAAAAATAAATTGCTCTTAGAGGGAATCGAACTCCTGACTCCGGGCTAAAATCATGGATGTTTACCACTGAACCAACGCTGCTTTCGTGAAATTTTCCGGTGCAACAATTTAAAAACATTTAAAAATCTGAATTTTTTTAAAAATCTTTTTGTTTTTTACGAATTCCACAAAAGGTGGATGTTTTTTACGAAACCAGCGCTCCACTCTCACTTTCAGACGTCACGATAAACTCTCACTCTCCATCAACCCTATCCCTCTCACTATTCTCCATCAACAACGAAATCAACCTTTGTAGTTTTCATCTCTGAAATCATCGAAATCTGAGGTGTGATTCAGAAATCGTGAACTCAAAAATCAACAATCGTTCCTCGTTTCCGTGCTCATCTTCTGAGGTAACCTAATTGGAACCCTAATTGAAATATGATATTAGCATCATGACTTCAATCTATTCTCTATGATGAATGTGCATATGTAAGCAGATTTATAATTTGTTGGAACCCTAATTGAAACTATTTTGTTTAGACATTGCTTCTTTGATTTTAAATGCTGATTTACTAGTATAAAGAATAAATTCTTGAAAAGAATGTATGTTAGTTTCATTTCGAAATGCAACAGCTTGATTGATAAACTACTAGTTATTATTGAATTAATGAAATGCACCAACTAATGATATCAATCTAACGGGAAGGATAACAACTGCAACTTTAGGATTTAATTTGTGAATAAACATAACACTTTAGGACTATAAGAAATGGTTTGCTACATGATATTTTAGATTCTTTCATTTAATTTGTGGTATTCTGCTTTCCATTATGGGAAGGTAAAACCTGTCCTGATGCCATGCCTAGCCATTATGCAATAGGCATTAGATTGGTTTTAAATCTCCAATCATGTAGTTTTTGAACTTTATTACTGCAATGAAGTTTTGCGTTGAAATTTTGTTCAAAAACAGAAAGCTTATAATTTTTTTTCCACTTTCTCCTTTACTTTCCTCAGTGACATGTAGTTTGACCATGAGTGAAAAATTCGTGTCATGTATTTTACTCAGTGAATGAATAATAGCCCTTATGAAAGAAAACAATTTCTTCTGCCAACCATTTGAAGTTTCAAATCTTTTGCAGGGTAAAATGGGTCCAAGGAAACAGTCATGGCATGTACCAGTACTTCATAAAGGTTGGTAGTGTTTAGAAATATATTCCTCATTAAATTATTCTTTTGCATGCTTTTTTGACTTTCCTCCCTACTCTTCTATTTTGTTTAGATATTGCTTCTTTGATTTTAAGAGTTCCACACTATGCATATTTAAAAGTTCAGTCAATGTTCTTGATGTGGATACTGATTTAGTTTTGTTGTTTTGGAATTCAGAAACATTTTGTCCATTTAACATTGAAGGTATATGAAAGCATAGCATACATATATTAGTTCAAAAGTCTTGGCACTCATGTCCATTTAATATTTAAGGTATATGAGGTCAGGCAGCTGGGATTGAATTTTGAAAGGCACTTGGATTCTGAGATAGTTGATTTTCAGGTACTTTCTGAGATAGTTACTTTCTTCTATGTTTTTTGTAGTTGCTTGTATTAAAGTTGAAAATCATAATTTGGTTTTGTTGTGTTCTGTTATGTTGACAAATAGAGTTTCAATCATGGGATGCATTGTGAATGGCTGATGCAGACTTTGGGTATGTTGGACTTGGAGGTGCTCCTGGAAAAATGGTCACAAGTATATGCCAGTAATTGGTATTCTGCATAACTTCCCTTCTTTCTCTCCTCAATCAATATATGCTAGTAATTGGTTTTTGGTCATCATTCTCAAACACTTTTGTCTATTGAGATTAGGTGTTTCTTTTTGAACTATTGAGATTTATAAAAAAATCTCAATAGTTCAAGAAGAAACAAGAGTAAGTAATCTCATAATGGTAACATATTTGTGCAGCAGCAGTAATAGAGATTAAAGAAGAAACAAGAGTAAGTAATCTCTGTGTACCTATTGAATGTGGATTAGATATGAAATTGGCTATTTGATCAATCTCTGTGTACCTATTTTTTTCTGAAATACTTTATCATTCTAAGTTGTTGCTGATGCTTCAATATTTATTTGATTTACATGTTTATGCAAGTGCGCAACACTTTGCCTTTGTATCAACTTGAATGTGCCAGTGACACTCAACTTCCTACTTAGTGCTTTCGAAAAATCTGTTCCTTTTAGTTTCAAATGTACGTAGAATTAATTATGTTAAGCTCATTCCTTCTAGTGTTTTATATTATAGTTTTTGAGTGTGTGGGTCTTATTCCTTTGTAAGAAGTAAGAATCAAAAAATTGTGTTTTAGGGAAGCAACGCAAGATGGAATATTACAAGAAGTTTCAGGTAGACAGGTACACTATGTGTCTGTTACTTAATTTTAATCTCTCTATGTTTCAAAATTTTAAGTTGGCTTTTAGTATTTTGTAGTTTGGGATTGTGATTTCTTGTCAAGAAATCATGTTTACATTTTTCTATATTCTTACAGTACTGTGCTATGGTATTGGTTCTGTTGGTTTGTATGTTAAATGTTACTATTGTGTAAAATATTATAATGTTAGTCTTAGAAAATACTTAAGTTGTTTTCAGTTTGTCTGGAGGTATACTTTTTCCTCGATTCATGAAACCTTCTTGACTGGATTTTCCCCCAAGCATGGCTGAAGTCACAGTTAGTTCAGTTTTTTTAAGAAACTTAGAATGCAAATAGCTTAGGATAAGGCTCAGAAGTGCACATTGAAGATATTGTTGCATTCATAGGGAAATATAGATGCAATTTTAATTTGTAACTGAGGTAGCATTTCCATACTAGAATCTCCATTGAAAATTAGTATTGTAGAATCATTTTATTAGTGTCATACTATAAATTTTTACCAACAACTTGGACAACAGATTGTATTCCTTGAATTTCATTAGTGTTATCATTAATTTTCTTTACTTTGAATGCAAGAACATGAGATAATCTTTGTAAAGATAAACTGCAAGAACATGAGATAATCTTAATTTCAGCTTATTGATTATAGTCACAAATGCAGGTAGCCCTCCTATGAAGAATTCATCACAGAAACTTGGTTCCTCCGATTGGATATTGCGAAGAAGAGTATGAGCATATTCTGGTTTCTGAGTATGTGCACAATGGAACTCTACGGGATCACATTCATGGTCTAATTCCACATCCTTGTATTATTGTATAGAATTGGCTTTGTGTTATTGGACAAATGTAATGAATGGTTGTATTATTGTATGGAATTGGTTTTGTATTACTACCTAGCTATTTTATTTTTTTGTATTCCATCTCATTAATCTGTGTGTGTGTATAATATATATATATATAGAATAACAGCACAAACAAAGACTATAAATAATCTCATTTAATAATAATACTAATAATACCAGTCAATAACATTTGCTGCTGGTTTGAAGAAAAAAAAATTCTGCGATTTCCTGCGGAATTTCATGCGGAAATTATGAATTTCCTGCGGAATTTCCTGTGGAACTTTCTGCGAAGATTTCCTGCAGAATTTTCTGCGGAATTCCTGCGAAATTTCCTGAGGAATTTCCTGCGGAAATTTCCTGCCGATTTAAAAATCCGCAGGAAACAATTATCCACGAACGAAATAACTGGGAACCATAATCCGCAGAAAATTCCGCAGGAAACACGTTTCCTGCGAATTTTTAATGAAAATCCGCAGGAAATTCCGCAGGAAATGACGAAAATTCTAGTAGTGGTTATTGGGAGTGGCTCAAGATTAAAGACTACGTGTGTTCATTGATGGTCCTCCATGGACTCTGTACTACTATAATTTATTATTGATTGAAATGGTTGATGAGAGAGGCGAGAGGATAGTTGGAAAAAGAATGCTACCTTAAATAAATTGGTGTAAATGGAATCTTTCAACTTGTAGTTTTGATTTTGAAATTACTGAGTGTAATCGTATTAGTATAACAAACTTATGAAGTCTGAAGTACAGACACAAACATGGAAGACATGTTGGTGGCATATTGTTTATGCTATTGTTGGAGTTCTTAACTTCTATTAAAGATCTTAATATTGAATTTTGTTTTATATGATTAGTTTTTGGCCAAAAACATTGTAACTAGCTTGCTTTACCTTTATATATTGATACTTATAGGTCATGTGAACATATATTGATAATGATAGGATATGTGTGCATATATTGATATTAAATTCATTGTAATTTGTTTCAATTTTCTTTTCAATTTTTAATTTAAAAAGACAATTGTCTGAACAAAAAATATCTTTTATCCTTTGTTTATAAAAGTAGAAAACAAGGTTTGGCAACTAGATGAGAAAAAGTCTGTCAATACTGAGTTTATTTTGGTCATCTGATGTATTGGTTCCACTTCCCCAAAATTGTATTTATTGTAAATTTTCCATTACAAACATTCATTTCGATTATTTACGGCACGCCTGTTCCCAAAGTTGGCTCTCTTTATTTGGTCATTGACAATTAATGAATTTGCAAAATTTATTGTTTGTGTATTTGTGAGCCCCAGTACTCACATAAGTTTGATTATTTTGTCATTAATTACATAGGCACGTCAAGCAAAACGATCTGTGAGATGAGAGTTAGAGGTTGTGTGGTTGTGGAAAAGTTTCTTTGAATTCATTTGGGCTTACGAAAAGTCTATTATTATTGCAGCTCTGCACAAGGTTTGGCAACTAAGCAGGGGAAAATTCGCTAAAACTAAGGTTATTTTGGTCATCTGATGTATTGGTTCCACTTTATTAAAATTGCATTTATTGCATAAGGAACCATTACGTTTCCTGTTGCAAGCATTTATTTCAATTATTTAAGGCGTGTATGTTCTCAATATTGGCTCTCTTTTTACTTGATCATTGACAATTAATTAATTTTCAAAATTCATTGTTTGTGTTGGTATTTGTGAACCTCCATACTTACATAAGGCTGATTATTTTGCCATTTAATTACGTAGGCACATCAAGTAAAACAATTGTGAGATGAGAGTTACGGGTTGTGTGGTTATGTCAATGAACCAATTGGTTTGGCTAGCATGCGAGAAGTTTCTTTCCATTTTTCTTGGGCTTACGAAAAGTCTATTATTATTGTAGCTCTACAATTATTGTAGGGTACTTGAGCACATTAAAAGCCTTCATTAGCATGACGATAGTGAAGCATATTTCTTGACCATCTCAAAAGTTTCTAGAGCTATATATAGGCATGAAGGTATTGTACCATACCTATCGTTAGGAAGAATTCAATTTGTTACTTGTCGGACATCTCATTTCCTTCCTACTACTTACTTCTAAGTTCTAATGTGGTGTAATTTGATGGGATATCACTTATTAAGCTTATCCATTTGCAATATTTATAAGTAACTTTTGATCAATATTGTTAGCTAATACATGTTAACTTAATAATCAACTTTAATATAAAATAAGTTATGGTTATCGAACATTGACCTAGGGGTAGAATTTTTACTAGTGCGTGGGGATCCCTGCGGAACTGGCACATCAAGGTCCCCACGGGCAGGAAAATTTTTCCCATAGGGACTAGACGAGTGAGAAAATCATTTGCGGTCAATTCAAGACAGGGATGAGGACGATGTCCTCATGCAGACAAGTGCAACGAAGAAAAACTTCTCATGATGAGGATTGAGGCCGGAGAAAAGTTTGGGGCGGGGATGAGACCTACCATACCCCTGAGGGGATAGAGGCGGGGGAGGAAATTTTCCCATAATTGGAATCGGGAGCGGGGACAAGGAAAAGTTTGTGGGACGAGGATAAGGACCATGCCTTTGTGGGGACAGGGGCGGAGGAGTAAAACTCCGTATAACAGAGATTGGGGGAACGACCGGGGACAGAGAAAAGTTTGAAGTGATGAGATGGGGAGAGGGGGAGTACTCACTGCCCTTAATATATGTGAAACAACTTTTTGACATATAACTATGTGACAACCATCGTTAGCTATATCATTTGTTATTTATTTTATACAATTGTATCTTAAATAAAAATAAAACTAGCAACAATTTTATATTTTTGTAGTCTTTTGAAATATCTTTTTCTTTCACTTTGCTGTAATGTTAACTGATTTTGGTATATTGTAGATATCAAATGGAGATAGCTGGAAATCAAAAGACATATGGGAAAACACATTCTTTTACAAGATTTCATGTACATGCATTTGGGTTCAATTTGTTCTACGACATTGCTCTTTAATATTTCAGCTAGGGATGTCAACGGGGCGGGGCGGGCACGGGTAGCAACTACCCGCTACCCGCCCCATTTAGCATAAATGAGACCCGTACCCGCTTAGCGGGTCTTAAATGGGTATTATGTCTTAACGGGTACCCACGAGTACCCACAGATATTTGTATTATTAATAAAAATATTTTTTTAAATAAAATAAAAATAGAAAAATTCAGCATTGGAGTGAAAAATTCAACTTATTCTTAAATACAGTATATGCGACCATCCTTCATCCATAATCATCAATATTCAACAAAAGCCTCTTTCTTAATTTAACAAAAGCCTCAATATTTCGTTTCTCCCTCAATATTCAATATTCAACAAAAGCCTCTTTCTTAATTTAACAAAACTTATACAAACATCACAGTAACTCAGAAAAATTCAGTAAAATTCAGAAACACAAAGCCTTATACAAACGTTACAAACATCACAATAAAATTCAATTTTGCAACAACCTTCTTGAACAATTCAGTAAAATTCAGAAAAATTCATAAAGCAATACAAACCTTCTTGAACAACACAGTAAAATTCTATTTTGCAACATCCTTATATGAGGGTATTTAGGTATATTTTGTCACGGGTCCGGGTATCCGCGGGTATGGGTACCTCGCTACCCGCTCTGTTTACTAACGGGTAGTTTGACTATCCGTTTATTTGACCCGTGGGTACCCGTTTGACTGCTCGCCCCGGACCCATCGCGGGTTTTACCCGCGGGTCCGAGTTTTTTTGCCATCCCTAATTTCAGCATTATTTTTGATACATCTAACATAGTTTTGAATATTATTGTTCTCATTTTCGATAATTTAATATATAAGTCCTGTACCATGATTCCCTCTTACATTGTTGTGTAATTCTCCTATAGTTTTTTGGTAATGAATCATGTTGTATACAATTTTCTGAAAGTACAAAAACTACAATTCTTCTAGCAAACATCATAAAACTTTTGAAAAAAGAATAATTTTATTGTCCCCAACTTTTCCCCCATGCATCGCACGACAATGGTCTAGTATCAACTAATTTTTTTTAAGAAGACGGAGAGTGAAATGAATTGCAAGCAAAATAATGAGAGGAGAGAGAGAGACTATCCTGACTGGAATCAGTTCTGTATAGCCACCCTTGAAATGTTGTATTTCTATAAATTTTATTTTGTAGAAATTTAACTAATTTTGAATTAAAAGAGAGAACATTTGATGCGTACTCAACCAAAAAAAATCGTTCTCATAACACTTAGAAGTTAAAGATGTGTTTAGCAATGCATGCCAACAAAACACTCAATGAAAAAATCTAATATTAAGTTCTAGACTAGATATGATCACTTCGTGCTGGATTCGTATTTTCATTATCCATAAAGACAAAAAAAGAAATCACACTTACCCAAATAACAACTACATGGAGAACAAATATTGTTTCCATAATTTGGTCCAAAAAAAAAATATTGTTTCCATAATATGAAAAAGTTGATGATATATATTAGAACCTCGGAACCCCAATAACAAAAAAAAGGGAAAATGTTTGAGGATGGGAAAGAATTGCAGCAACAAAATTGAAGTAAATACCCTTTGAATTTATATTGGAAAATGATGAGAACACAAACAAGGTTTTGCGCATTTTCATTAACATGTAAATAAACCTAATCTAAAAAAAAACATAAAAATAAACCACAGGAAAATGATAAGATACGGTCACCAATTTATCCATGTTCCCACACAATTAAAAAGATTGACCTAAACTTTAAAATCTGAATTTCCTATGCCACACACACTCATAATATTGCCTACCAGCCTTTCATTTGAAAGACTCTGTGTATACTTAAATTTAAGACAAACCAACTTTCTATCACTTAATTTGAATCAAGTTGATTAGAAAAAAGGTTTCTAAAAAAACTACTCTAGCTAGTAGAGTACTGTGAATCAGAAGCCTCATCTCATCTTCACTTGATCCAAAAGTTGCTAGCAAAGAAGCCATAGTCATGATGATACACCTCCAAATTCCTTAGCCAATCACCAGCAGTTGTAAATAGAGACTTCATTTCTTCAATTTCTGAGTCCCCAACAGGACTAAAAATTGTGCCTTCCATCTTATAAGTAGCTAGGGCAAAACTGGGAAGAGATACTTTTGAGGGTCTTTCACCACCTTTAGAAGTATGCAGTTGATTTTTGCCTGTCACAAATAAAGAGATGCGAAATCAGCTACCAAATTAATGCTATTTGGTATTAGCATTGTTAGAAACTTAGAATGAAATTAAGAGATGATGGATATACTCGTAGAGTTGGTAGACAGAGAATGGAAGGTCAAGAAAGAAGTGTCCAAACTCTTGAGTGTTGGTCCCTGTGGAATTCTATAAATAGGATACCTGGACACAAGTTCAGCTTGTTATGACAACATAGGAAATAAATGACAACAACATAAGCAATTTTTGATAGCTTAGCTTACCACGCCACAGAAAGCCAACTTTTTGGTGATAGGTCGCAGCTCTTATACTTGTTTAGATTTGGAAAATCATGGGCAAGAATTGAAACCTGAATGAAAACAAAAAATTATTAGTGTTCAAATCAAGAAAGGAGATCTTGTAGAGTTAGATATGAAATTAATTAAAGAGATGACTTGCCATATCATGAAGAGGAGGGCGACAATGTGGCCTATCCTTTTCAAAATATTGGTATATAGGTTGATCACGTGAGTTGTTGTTGACAACCTCAGATTTATCTCTAGAAGCAGCTCCTTCATGCAAACTCAGTTTGCTGAATCTCTCAGAATTATCTGACTCGGAAGTGTTGTTCTCCCGAAGTCTCCTAATACAGTTTCATACCAATTAGAATTATTGTCAATGTCAGAGACTAATTAGAAATATTGTAGATGTTAGGGACTAATTAAAAATAAATAAAATTTGAGCAATGGCTAACAATATTATGAAGAGAGAAAGAGAAAAAGCAAGACTCACTGACCCCAGTGTTTGAGGATCGACATACAACTGAATTGCTGAGAGAGATGGAACATAATATTGCTTAATAATAGGGTCATGTTCATTTAGTATCAGCGGGACCGCTACTCCAAAAGCACTTCCCTCAATGAGAGATTCCCAAAGGTCTTCAAGGGAAAAGTAAGGAATTTCCACACACTCAGAATTCTGATTATCGAAGGTCAAACGCCGATTGCAATTCAAAGTCAAAGCATTAATTAACGACAATTTTTTGACCAATTAATTAATAACATTAACAAATAGGGAAATGAATAATGAATAATAATAATAATAATAATTTGGTCAACAAAAAAATTAATAATAATTAATAATAATAAAACTAGAAGTAGCCACAAACAATATAAGAAAAATTATTATAATTAATGAAAATGTTAAAATTAAAAAATAAATCAAGTGGTCAAAATTCAAAAGAATTCCTTCTCATTTGTGAGACAATAAACCAAATTACCTCGAGGAACAAGTCACATGAAATTAACTTGAACTCGAGCGAATTGTTTCAAAAGGTTAACAACAATAACACAAGTATTGCGAAACAATTTGATAGGCTTTGGCATTGTCAAAAATTAAAAATAAAGAGACCAAAGGAATGGATTTAGCACCTCATTTAAAAATTTAACAGGGACTGTTGGAGTGAACGAGGACAACAAGCTATGGATGTTCCTCCTATATCCAAACTTTGACAATGCCGACTCGGTATGACCTTTCGGTTCGATCGGTTCAGGCTTGTACGATCGATTGGAGTATGACATGATGATGCAATAGAATTGTAGAATCACTCACAACTTTGATTGAACCAGAAAGCACAAAAAAAGAGTTTGATTCTATGGGGGGAGGGGAGACAGAGAGAGGACACTAAAAAAGTGTTGTGTGTATGTATGTTTGTGTCTTCAGGGTTTGGAATTAGAGAGCAAGAGAGTTTTGAGATTGAGACTGAGACCGTGGAGTTGTGTTTATATAATGGAATGCAATAAATGCAGTGAGAGTGTGCGCAATGTGAAACCCGAGGAGAGTTGAATGTTTTTTTATATATTTTATTGGTTTTTTTTAAGAGTTTTAATACTTGTAGTAGTAACTCCTTTGTGACTGCTTATTAAAAAAAAAAAAAAACTCATTTGTGGACTTTTGATTTGATTTGATTTTATTTTATTTTGAATAGTGTTTCTTGATAACTAGAATTTCCAAAGTAGCCTTACACCTGAATCTGAATCGATGCATGTAAGACCCTCGACTATCCAATAGTAGTAGATTTGTAGCCTTGAGTGTAGGAGGGTTTTGCAGTTTGGCTTTAACTCAGTTACATCGCCAATGAAGTAAAAGAAATAATTTATAACAATCAACACAATTACTCCTTCCATCCCATTTTATTTGTTGTTTTAGCAAAATTAATTTATCTCAAATTGATTGTTGTTTTACATTTTTTTGATGAAATATTTAATTTTTTTCTACTCATGCCCTTCTTTATTATGAGAATTTTTTCATTCAATAAATAATTCACATTTATAGATGTAGAAAGATAAAGGGTTAAATGGTAAATTATATAAAACATTTTATAAAATTCAGACTACTAATAATTTTTGTTAAAGTGTGTGACAAAACTTTAAACTACAAATAAAATGGGACGGAATGAGTATTTAATACCAACCTCAACTCTTTGTTTTATAAGCACAAAACCTCAACTCTTTAATGGTCACCCAAGAGCGCTTGGATGAGATGGTATGGATCTCTTCCAATTTAACCTAAGTCCTGGGTTCGAATTTAGACTTGAGATTGCATCACTTGAGGGAGAGTTTTACTGTTCATTGTGGTTCTACCCGGCTTGAGGGATTAGTTTCTACAATTGCGCGTAGAGATACCCGGTTAAAAAAAAAACTCTTTAATGGTGATAGCAATGGTCATTCTTAATACCACCAATCAAATTAAAGCATAGAATTCAATGTAAATTTGAAGCATTAAATCTTTCAAGATGTATTTATAATAGTCACTTTAGTAATAGTCATAATAATAGTCACTTTAGTAAAGAAAAGTTGTCCCAAAATAATTGTCGTTTACGATTTTCAATGCAATATTAATTGCTTTTTTCCAATTATACTCTCTAATTAAAGTAATATTCATCACTCCCAATGTTTGATAAGGATAATTTGGTAAAAATACTATTCTCTCCCCTCATTTTATGTTCTTTTCTTAATATACGTGAAATAAGCTAAAACGACCATTATTTTGAGACGGATGTACGTAGTATCTACTTACTGGCTCAAATAATAAATATTGAGAAATCATATTAAATCTCATTTAATACACATCGAATTATAATAAGCTCCTTATTAATGCACTTTTGATCCCCAAGTGATTGAAGATTTTGTGGTCTTTCAAATTTTAATTGCACTAATTAATTTCTTCAGATTTTGCGATTGCGGCTAGTTGTACGAATTAACTCCTCAAAAATATCATAGTAATTGAGAAATTGTGGTCCATTTGTCCAATTGTGCTTTAAATATTTTTTTAAGCCAATTGAATGATAATTGTGTAACATAACTGCTTGCACTCCTTGGTGTACTCATTCGTTATTCCTTAACTCGCCAATTGAATTACCTATTTAATATGTCTAATTATTTAATTTAACGATGAATATGGATCACATATAGGGATGGCAGTTGAGCCCATGCCCATAGGGTACCCGCAAAAATTACCCTAAAATGGGCGGGTAATTTCCCGCACACATGGGCGTGAGTTCGGGGACGGACACTATAGTGCCCAGCCCGCTCTAGGCCCGCACCCGCATATATATATATATATATATATAGTTACTATTATTACAATTCTAAGTATATCCAACTTTAAAAAATAAATCCAAGCTACTAATATTTTGAATGTTTTTAATTAACTAAATGCTAGCATGTGTAATATTTTAATTAGTATATACAAAAAATAATAACTTTTTAAACTAAACTATAATATTTTTAATGTTATTTATTACTTTTTGTTGTTAAAGTGCGGATAATGGACATGCCCATGGGCACTTGGTGCCCATAGGGTACGGGGACAGACACTATAGTACCCTGCCCATACATTTGCGGGCTCGGGGACATGCATTATAGTACCCTGCCCATAGGGTACTCATTACCATCCCTAATTACATATTGGTGTGTTGAGCCAATCTGCATCCAACGGATGTGTTTGAAATTGTTTATGGCCTAAAGAATACTAATTTAGAAGGTTTATACTTTGAGGCCATATGTTAAAGAAAAAACATGCTTGAATAAAAAAACAAATATCACTGATTTTTCTACCCCGACACTTAGCCATTATAACCCCCCCTCCCAGCCCGGTGACCTTAGGGAAATACCCATTTTTACCTTGATAACTAAAAAAACCCTCAAACCCAACACTTCTCTCGTGCATCCTAAAAAAACCCTCAAACCCATTTTCATTCGATAAATGATTTACATTTATTTAAGTAGATAGATAAATGACTAAATAGTAAATTATACAACGCGTTTTATAAATTCCAGACTCCTAATCATTTTGTTAAACGGTGTGACAAAACTTTAAACTACAAATAAAATGGGACGAGAGAAATATTTAATACAAACCTCAACTCTTTTTTTTTATAAGCACAAACTTCAACTCTTTAATGGTACTCCCTCCGTTTCAAATTAATAGTCGTTTTAGCCAAAGTAAAAAATTTCAATTTAATTGTCGTTTTGTCATTCCAATGCACCATTAATTAAATCTTTTCAATTTTACCCTCATTAATTGTTTTAACTTTTCGCCAACCAAAGACATTACCAACACACATTTATTAATAGGTGAGGTTAATATATAACTACCATATTACTTAGTCAATTAATTGCTTTTCTAAATCTTTGTGCCGAAACCTTAAAGGACTGTATTATTTTGGAACGGAGGGAGTAATAGAATCCGTCATTCTTAATACTACCATCAATCAAATTAATAGCATAGAATTCAATGTAAAATTGAAGCAATAAATCTTTCAGTATGTATTTATTTTTGACAAAAGTAAATTTATTCACTGGCTCAAATAATAAATATTTAGAAGTCATAGTAAATCTCATTTAGTACAAATCAAATTATAACAAGCTCCTTATTATTGCGCTTTTTGTCCCCAAGTGATATAATATTTTAGTCTTTCAAATTTTAATTGCATTAATTAATTTCTCCACGTTTTGCGATTGCTGGTTGTGCGAATTGAGTCTTCTAAGGTTATGTTTAGCGCGTCTCATCTGCTAGCGGATAGCGGATGAAAGTAGCGGATGAAGAGTGCACGTGTTTGGTAAGCACTAGCGTTTAGCTTTTTTCGGGTAGCGTTTAGCGTTTTTTCAAACGCTACTTCGAGTAGCGTTTCACTTTTTTGTCATTTTTACTCTTTTTATTTTTCTTAAATTGCTTCTCTATCTTATTAAATATATGTAAGAATTAAATGAATATGTCCTTTTATGACATTTTACATTTATCAGCTAGTTCAACCGCTAGTTTTACCAAACACATCATTTATTATTAGCTAGCTTATTCTCTATCCGCTAGCTCATCCGCTATCCGCTACTTTTTACCAAACAGAGCCCAAATGTCATAGCCAATAAATTGTGGTCCCTTTGTACAACTGTGCTATAAATATTTTTTAAACCAATTGAATGATATTTGTGTAACATAACTTATCACTCATAACATGTCAATTGTACGAGATTATATAGTAACCCTTGTGCTCCCATCAATAAAATATTGTTTATCTAAAAAAAAAACCATAACATGTCAATCAAGCTAAGTTATGTGCCAGATCATATCCACGTGTGAAACATCAACATTTTCAGTGAGAAATTAACGAGAGTTGGACAAATGGCCTCTGCCTAGCCTAATTATGGAGCTTAGAAGAAGGACAAAAAAATAAAGACTTAAAAGACCGAAAAGAGTCAACAAGAATTCAAGTGAATATACTTCAATGTGCTCAACCTAATCATTAAAACAATAACACATTGAAGGTGATCGACTATGTAAATAGTAGGGAATTTCTAGATAACCAACTCTAGTGTTTCCTATGCTTTGTTTTTATTTCAATAAATTGTAAGACACTTTAATTGAGCCTGGTTGGCCATTTAGTTTAAGCCTTGGGCCTTATTTTTTTTCCTTGGACTTGAGAGTGTTGGACTTAGGATCCAAGAGTCCAACCTATATATACTTTTCCTTTCCATGTAATAGATAGAACTTGATGAATGAAATTCATTTGATACACTTGAGCAAGAGTGAGTGCCATAAAACCAAGAGAGGGTGAGGGCAAGTTTCCATTGCCAGTATAGGTGAAAGTTCATCATGATTCTCTAAGGCCCATTAGGTTTCCATTGGGTTCTCTGATTGGACAAAAAGGGACCACTTTGTCTTTTGGTTGATTTTGTCAATATTTCATATTCTCAGTTACAGATTAGGGATGTGTGTATTGATGGTGATTGGAGTGGGAGAGTTTCATAACTAACACTCCTACAGTTGTAGCAACCCCCTCAACCTATGTTTGTTAAGTTTAACGTCGATGGGAGCTGCTTTAGTACTGGTAAGTTTGGTTTTGGGGGGGCTTATGCGAGACGCTTCTGGATGTTTACTTGTGCGCACAGAAATTTTGCAAGTTGTTTGGGAGTCTGATAGCAACGATATTGTCCTCTTGTTACATGACTAGGATCAACATCTTCTTTATGTTTCTGCTTCCCTTTTGTTGCGTATCACATCTCTAATATTTTTTCTTGACTTCCGGGTCAATCATGTGTTTAGAGAGGCAAATGCTAGTACTGATTTTCTGGCGAAGCTTGCTAATAAGGAGCTGATGAGAATCATGTTTTGGGATTCTCTCCCTATTGGTCTTTGGCTTTTGTTGGCTGCATATGCTTGTGACATCTAGGCTTTCTTTAATTTTCTTATGTATGTTGTTATAAAAAAGAGTTGTGATGTACTCCCTCTGTCTCATGATATAAGGGTTCATTGCACTTTTCACGGTTATTAAGAAAAGTTGGTGGTGTAATTAATATATATGTTAAAATTTTGTATGGCTATTACTAAATTATTCTAATATTTAATGTTAACTTTCCATATATCAACACAAAGTACTATGTAATACTATTAATAAGGGTATATTTGAAAAAAGAGTAATAAATGTATCTAGAAAGTTGCTAGGGGTCTTATATTTTGAAACAAATAAAAGTGAAAAAGGAACCTTATATTTTGGGACTGAGAAAGTATAATGTTTATCTAATTCAAAAAATGTTAATTAATTAAAGGGGCCAAAAGGCCATGCTATTCTTAAAACATGAGCATAATCTAATTATCTTCTCATGCTCGAAGACAGCAAAATTTACAAGGACTTGTCGTTTCATTAGTTCTTCCCTTGATTTATAATTTTTAAAAAGAATCAAAATAATGAATCAAATGTGACTACGTTGATGGTGCATGTAGATTTATGCGGACAATTAATGTTATGATTCTTAAGGCAATCATGACATGAGATTATAACCTCATTGATAATCATCCTTATACACTACTCCATTTGTTTTACGATACATGTCTTTTTAAGGTAATATAATTTATAAGCAAAAATTATATTAAAGTGAGAGTGCTAACGGGCACCCCAACCGGTACAAATACAAAGGGTCTCATTAAAATTTCCCTGGGCCAAAACCCCATGGGAAAAAACCTAAGGAGGAAAGAATACCTCAGAAAGAATGAGGTTAAAAAACAATCAAACCGAGTTCATACAGATAATAGGATTACCCCACCAAGCAGAGATCGAACGATTAGAATTACGACCCTCTATACTTATGAACCAAGTCCATGTTATAGACTTAACATGGTTAACAACCTCCTGCGAATTACAAACTCGACCTCTAAACAAAATATGATTCTGATGTAGCCATATACACCAAGTAACAGCCATCCAAATCAAGGACTTCAATCTACGGGCCTTCTTCGAGTCCAAAACATATCAAGATGATTAAAAAAATTTGTTACTTTTGATGGAATTATTTATCATTTTCCTACAAAACATTTAACTACTTATTATTTCATTCCACATATTGTATTGTGAAACAGAGGGCATGCTTGATGACGCTCCTATGGTTGTTAGGGATTTTGATGGTGTGGTGCTTAAAAAGGTACTCTGATACTCGAATCAACTTAAGGGCAATGCAAATGAGAGAGATAACGAGAAAATGCATGTGAGAGAGATAACGAGAGAATGGTCGATCATACTTAGAGTATATCACCTTATATAATGTCTAATTGTAATGAAAAGTAAAAAAATCGTTCTTGAATTATCAATAAGAAAGTTATGTCCCCAATGCATGCATATGGAATCATAGGGCATAATTTAAGATCGCGACATTGATTTCAAGATTTGTGATGTTTATGGATACAAAAATACTAAATCTCGCGAAACAAGTTTCGCAGTCGCACCATGAATGACATGGTTTGTTCTTTTGTAGTATTACATTGTATGTTTTACAAAAGAAGTGAATTGACATGGTTTTTTCTTTTGTAGTATTACATTGGTTTGCCCAACCCAAATTTTAAAATGTTAATTCACTTCTTAAGAGATTGACACGTAATTTTGTTAGTGACTTCGGGAAAAGATTATCGCTATAAATAGCAGTTTTGTTGTGGAAAGCCATGCATGGAATATCCATTGCATTGGTTCAGAATGGTTATTTTGCATTAGGCTGTTTTGACAATAGATAGATAAAGGAAATGTTTTTAATGAGCTTGTTCTCTCCAAACAACATTTGAGCAAATGGTAAAAATTTAACTTTTAAAAGTATCATCATAAATTACATCGTATGTTTTCATTGAAATTTTAAAATTTGGGTTGGGTCTAACTCAATTTTATAAAACTGGCTTGTAGATCGCCGAGGGATGTCTTCCACTTATAAACTCATTTTCAGGCCATGTCACATCCGATGTGAGACTCTAATTAACACGCCCCTCTCACGCCCTGGATTGGAAAGCTGGAGCGTCCTGGAGCGTGACCTTAGTGACCCAATAGATCTTGGATAGGCTCTAACTAATATCATCTTAGAATTTGGGTTGGGCCTAACTCAACCCTACAAAATCAGCTTGTAGAATGAGGAATGTCTTACAATTATAAACTCATTTTCAAGCCATATCACATCTGATGTAGAACTCTTAACAACAACACATTTGTTCTGGAGTGGGCCGAAGCCCAATCCAGCGCTCCAGCATTAGATCGGCCCAACGACGATGGGCAAGAGAGCAAGGAACCATATTGACGGCTCTGATCAGTCCGTACGGCCATCCAACGGCCAAACGCGATTCACGCACCCTATATAAGCATTCATTGCGTCAATTGTCAGGTACACACTATTCACTAGTATTGATACTCTGCTCATTCGCTCTTGACTTGGGCGTTGGAGTGTATTTGTAGGTACATCCGCCCTCTTTGCTTGCCCGTGGAGAGCGACCAGAGCAGTTCCGGATAAGGTTTGATACTTGAAAGCTTCCATAAGGCGACCTCAGGTTCAGATCAACATTAACCAAACAAACACTACAAGAAAAACCTGTTTTAGCCACCAACATTTGCGACGGAGATTATTCCATCAGTAATTTGCCACGGATTTGCGACGGCATGTGTTAAAAGTAGGGGCGTGAAATTTCCCGCTGGAGTTTGCCACGGGTTTGCGACGGACTTGGAAAAGGCAGCAAATTTGCGACGGAGATCCCGTCGCAAGCCCGTCGCAAACTATAATTCAAAATATATCACGCACGAACCCTCCCATTTGGGTATCATTACGGGTTCTCACTGAGAAAATAGAAGGCTCCGACCTCCACCCTCCTCCGACCTCCACCCTCCTCCACCCTCCACCCTCCTCCACCCCTCCACCCTCCTCCGTCAACGTCTACCCTCCTTTGCCCTCCTCCTTCGCTAATCGAGCTCCACGGCGACATACATACACGCGTTCTCCCTCTTCCACTCTCCCTCTTCTTTGCGCGTCCATCCACTGTTTCTCCGCCACATCTCCGTCGCTGCTGCGCCTCTTCCCCACTTGTAGGTAATTTCTATTATCATCTTTAATTTGTCCCTAATTTCACTGATTAAAGAAACCCTAAATGTCCCAATTTTTGTTTTGAACGAAACCCTAACCCTCATCTCTTTGAATTTGTTGCAGCATCAGTCCATAGAGAAGCCTAGACTCTGTTAGTCTTACTCTCTCAGTCAGTTCAGGTTAGTGTTGATATTAATTTTTGAGTTTTTTGTTATTGATGTTTTGGAATGAAACTAGAAGTGTTGGCTGCCATTACTTTGATATCCTGTTTATTGTATTCAAATGCATTTACTATTGTCAAAATGTCTTCAATCCCTGTTGCTGCTTCTGGTTCTGCACCCCCTAGAATTCCAACGAATGCTGCTGGAAATAGAAATGACATAGCTTGGAAACATGGGGTTTCTATTGATGGGGGAACCAGAAAAATCAAATGTAACTACTGTGAAAAAGTAGTTATTGGGGGAGTTTATAGGCTGAAACACCACTTAGCATGCACCCAAAAAGATGTTGGTGCTTGCACAGCAGTACCTGATAATGTGAAAATGGAGATGTGGAATACTGTCAAATCACTACAAGAAAAGCTATTGAAAAAAGCTGATGATGAACTTGCAACAGAAACTGAAAAAGAAATTGGGAAAAGGCCTGCAGAAGATACGGCTGCGACTCTGTTCAAGAAGAGAGGAGTGAGCTCTCAAGCAACCATCAACACTATCTTCAAGCAGAATTTAAGAGAGGAAGCTTGTCAAGAAATTGCTTCTTTCTTCTATAATAATGCCATTGCTTTTAATGTGGCTAGAAGTGAAGAATATCAAAGGATGTTTGAGAAGGTTGCAAGACATGGTTTGGGATTTATGCTAAGTTATGTTGCTAAGTTATGTTGCTAAATCAATGAAAATTTGGTCTTAAATCAATGAAAATTTTATGCTAAGTTATGTTGCTACCATCTTAAGTATAATTTGGTCTATTTTGTGGGATCTTACGATCCGTGTTACGATTCCACGATTTACGATCTTTAGTTCCCTCTACGATCTTTAGTGGGATCTCGAGTTTGACAACCATGATTTTAACTACTAATTTTTTACAAGCATTTTAACTTTAAATCTAGTATCAACTTTATAACAGGAAAAGTTAAAATTCATCTTTACAAGCATTTAAAGATAAAAAATTCATCTTTATAACTACTAAAAAGTTCATCTTTATAACTACTAACTTTTTACAAGCATTTTAACTTTTTATCTTGGCTTTTCAAAAAATTCATTGCCTTAGAACTTTGCTAGTTTAATCAGCTTGAGTACAATCTTTATAAGAAAGTTGACAAAAATATAGAATTCAACTGTGATTAAACTGATGCAACTTTAAGAGATTCAATGCTAGTTACAATGATTGAAACTGGTATCCACTTTCTAATGTGTTAAAGCTAGGCTGTCATTACATGATGCTATTTGTCCCAATTTTAAAGCTTGTTGCAGATATATTTTATCTGTTTATGTTTGAATCTTGATTGTTTCTAAACAAGTATGCTTCTTTGATGATAAATCTCATCTTTATCATTTGCAATACCTTTAAGCTTTTTTTGCTAGAAAGTTTCCTTCCTTATTGCATATTAATTTTTGAGAAGCCTCTTCTCTTCGAATTTGTTGCAGCATCAGTCCACATAGAAGCCTAGATTCTTGCATTCATTTGATTGATTTGAAGGTGAGAGGGTGTAAAGTACTCACTAGTGTGGCTTTGGTTTCTATGCTTAGCAGCTTAGGTGCTACAAGAGACATCAAAATGTGGATATTGTGAACTGTTTGGGGATACAATCTGTTGTTTCTATTTGAATTTCATAAGTTAAATTCTAATAAACTCTTGTTGTTTCTATGCTTTCTACAATTTATGTTTGTGAATTGTTTTGAGCTTGATTGTTAAGTTGTTGTTTGTGTTGGATCATTGGATGTTGAGCTTGTTGTGTCAATTGTTTGCATTTTTAGATGACTAATTTGAGGTAGTTTACCTTAGGCAGATTTGATCTAATTTTTTTTGTTGATTTGATGCAGATTTATTCTGAAGCTATGGATTGTTGCTGAACTTCAGTTAGATTGCTGTTAAACGACTTGAAATCTAAGCTTGTTAAATACGTTAAGGTATTTCAAATGATGTGTTCATTGATAGTGTTCATTTAGGTCCTGACCTATGTGTTTTTAGTTTCTGATTTTTAGTAAAACTGATTTGTTGAAGCGTAAAGAGATTTTAGATAAAGCAACTTTAATTTCAAATAAAAGTAGATATAATGATTACTGGTTTACTTGTTAAAATAAGGATTAGATGTTAAAATAATGGCCAATGTATCTGTTCTGTATTAGATTAATATTTCTAGAAAATATGGCTATTCAATTAAGTGCTTATGTTCAAGTTATTAGCTGCATTTTTAGAATGACCTTGTGTCACTATTTAGGAGATTTTATGGGAAAAACAACTTATAACATGTATGTTAATGGTTCGAGGTTATATCTATAAACTCTTGAAGATGATAATACTTACAATACTCTAACTTTAACTTCAATAAAAGTTATATTAGTTAAACTTATGACATTTATGTTGTCCTTTTGTTGTTTGTTCAATTCCTTGTTGAGCTAATCTTCCTCTATATTGTTGCATTCTGTTGCAAGTATTTCAAACTTGTCCTTATAGTTGAGATGTTGCATTCTGTTGGCAAATTTGTCCTTTCTAATTTGTTCAATATTTGTCCTTTCTAATTCTGTTGGCAAATTGATTATTGAAAAGTTGAATAAATTTCTTTTATGAGACTCAAGACTGTTAGTCAATGGTAGACTCAAGACTGTTTGAAACAATATTTAAAACAAAATAATTTGAATAATAGGACTCATAACTTTTAGGAAAATTTATGCTTCACTATAAGAGGACTCTACAATATATGTGTCCAGATTAGTAACAAACACTATTAGTAACAAACACATTTAAATATGTAGCTTCTTAGTTGGTAGAAGTAGTTGATTTTGTTTTTATTTTAGCATTTTAGCTCTCGATGGGCATCCATCGTTTACATTCTTGTCTCGTTCTCTCTCTCTCTCTCACTCATTTTCTCTCTTTTATATATTGACAATTTTAAATGTGCAGAATGGAGTTTCCTCCTTCGCACCGCCTTTGGATGTATGATAGGTTGTTTCCAAAAAGAGCGGGTTTGAAACAATCTTTTGTAGATGGCGTGTGGGAGTTTATTTTTTTTGCAATGACACAAGAACAATTTAGAGTTGAAGGGGGGATTCGATGTCCGTGCGTCAAATGTGAATGTGGAAAGATTAGGAATCCAACGGAGGTCATTGATCACTTGGAGAGGACTCACATGAGGTTCCAGTTGATGTAGAAGATGAAGACGATGAAGAAGATGAATGGCCAGAAGATTAGATATATTATATAATGTGTTTGTGTTTGAATTGTGAGAATAGTTGTACCCAAACAACTTGAACGGCTTTTAATTCATGTTTGTGTTTGAATTGTGTGAATTGATGTATCCAAACAACTTGAACCGTATTTAATTCATGTTTGTGTTTGAATTGTGTGTGAATTGTTTCATGAACTTTTTTAGAAGTAAAGTTTATGTTTTTAAATTGTTTGTGTTTGTGTTTATGTTTGGTTTCCTCTGCAGCATGGCATCAGGTGGAGGTGATTCGTCGCCACCTAGACCGCCCCATGATCGTAAGGGGAAGTCTAAATTTGTCCCCCGTCGTAAGAAAAGGGTGATATGCGTCGAGGACACAGGCGACTATTCAGAGATGCCTACGACATCTACCCCTACACAGACACGCCCAGCACATGAAGGTAGAGTGAGATCATTTCAGAGTCCTCCGACACAGACACGACAGACCTCTGGAGTTAGGTCTTTAGATACGCCACAGCAGACCTCTGGGGTTAGGTCCTTACAGCAGACCTCTGGAGTTAGGTCCTTGCAGCAGACCTCTGGAGTTAGGTCCTTACATATTGGATCTAGTTCGTCACCGCGAGTTACTCCTTCACCTACTCCATCTCCCCGAGATGTACATGGTCGTACTTCATCTGCGCGAGTGACTCCTCCACCATCACAGAGTCCTCCATATTGCATGATTTCGGTACCAGGCTTTCGTGCGATACCTACTCCTACCCCTTCACCAGATGCTGTGCCTACTCCGTCCTCTTTGCCATCACCGACAGAGCCACTTTCACCTGGAGATGATCAGATGCATGATGTTGAGGGGGGTGATGATGCGATACCTGATGTTGAGGGGGGTGATGATGAGGATGAGGATGAGGATGAGATTGTGTTAGGCGACGGGCGAGTTGTCATCCGTGTTGAGAATGGAGGGTATGTAAAGTTTTTTATAACTCTGTTTGATTGATTGTTTGTTTTGTCATATATAAAATGTGTTTTAATCGTTTCAATTGTTTTAATTTCGCAGGTTTCTTCCTTCAAGGCCGGCCGCAAATGCTATCCGACTGACTATTCGCGAGTTATACACTTATCCATGGTCTAGTTGGTCAGAGCTTAATGAAAAGGAGCGAACCAATTTTTTTAACACTTTTAGAGTAAGTGTACATTTTAACATATCACAATGTTTGTCGTTTTTTTTGAGAATTTGTTAAGTTATTTGATTTGATGTAACATTTGTTTTGTAAATGTTTTCACAATGCAGAAGCATGTTGCATGGCGTAAGTCTCAGGAGGCTGCTGTTCGGGATCTTTTTCATACAAAAGCTGCTCTCCGACTCCCTGATATGCTCAGACGTGTCCGCATGGGGAGGGGCAGGCCTCTTTGGATGGGGGATCTAGTCTACAATCGCCTAAGAGATCACATTTGGAATGATCCAAAATTCAAAGCTAAGTGTGAGCGAAATAAGAAGAACAGGGCATCAGAAAAAGGTGGAAGCTTGCACACTGGAGGTTCTATCTCTATGTTGGAGCATGCAGAGAGATTGGTATATTCTTAAACTTATATTTTCCTAATGTCAATATAATTAATTATAATTTACCATTTACAAACTTAAGTTATTAATAATAGGCCAAGAAGATGGGGAGGAAGCCATATGTAGATGAGATTCATCGCCACACTCACATTAGGAAGGGCACAGGCGAGTTTGTAGAGGATCGCGCTCGCATTACTCAGGTATAAAGAAATTTTGTCATAAGTGAGTTTATGTGAATTGAATTGATGTGTTTGGAAGTTGTTAAATCGGTTATAATATTGGTCCCACTGAGCTTATTGAACTTATAGTTGGTTATGTGAATTAGAAATATAAGTTAGTTTATGTGAATTGAATTGGCGTGTTTGGAAGTTGTTGAATCGGTTATAATATTGGTCCCACTTAGCTTATTGAACTTATAGTTGGTTATGTGAATTGAAAATATAAGTTAGTTTATGTGAATTGAATTGGCGTGTTTGGAAGTTGTTGAATCGGTTATAATTGGTCTCACTTAGTTTATTGAACTTATAGTTGGTTATGTGAATTGGAAATATAAGTTAGTTTATGTGAATTGAATTGGCATGTTTGGAAGTAGTTGAATCGGTTATAATTGGTCTCACTTAGTTTATTGAACTTATAGTTGGTTATGTGAATTGGAAATATAAGTTAGTTTATGTGAATTGAATTGGCATGTTTGGAAGTAGTTGAATCGGTTATAATTGATCTCACTTAGTTTATTGAACTTATAGTTGGTGTGTTTGGTTATAATTGGTGTGTTTGTATTGAATTTGCAGGATATTGTATTGCAAATAGATATGAGTCATTTCAATGTTAAAGACATTTCTGTCTATGTTATTAGGAATGTGTCTGAAAAAATGTCTCATTTATTTTGATTATGATTATGATTATAACTTGTGCATTTGATAGGAGGAGTTTCAGCGGCTGTTGTCTCAGTCAGATATACCAGTAGACCCCGTTGAGTTGGCTAAGTTGAAGCGTTTGTTGTGGGAGCAGGCTGCTGGAGGGCCCTATAAGAGTCGTGGTGTGTATGGGACAGGAGGCATATATGATAATATGGTAGACTCTGGAGCTTCGACGAGCGCGAGCCTGTCTCCTGAGGCCCAAAGGATCATCCAACAAATGTCACAACAATTTGCAGAGCGGTTTGCACGACAGCAGCAACTAATTGAGTACGTATTTAACCATTCTGGGATTCCAATGCCTCCACCTGATTGGCATCCGCCCGAGCAGGACCAGTCCGCCCAGCAGGGTCAGCCCGCCCAGCAGGACGAGAACGAAGATGCAGATGATGGAGATCACGGAGACCACGTTTATGATAAGGGTTATTGACGAGATCTAGGTAATCTATGTTTTAATTAATGTGCAAAATATATTAGTTTTATGAATTAGTTAGTAATCATTATCGTTTATGATTTGTTAGGTACATTGTTCAGAGTTGGACTTGAAGATTTTGAGTTCACTGGACATTAGTGTAGTTTATGTATGTTTGACATAAACTAGTGGTATGTTTTGATATATTTTGATATTTGGTATGTTTGACACTTCTAACTAAGTTGGTGGATTGGGTTGACACTTTTAACATTGGTGTAGTTTATGTTTAACTAAGTTGATGGATTGGATTGACACTTTTAATATTAGTGATATGTTTTGATTTTTGATATTTTGTATGTTTGTCAATTTTAACATTTGTGTAGTTTATGTATGCTTGAATTGGTGGATTGGAGTCTGAATAATTGGCAGGGAAGTATTGCAAATAGGAATGACAATGGAAATGTCAAATATTGCTAGAATTTGCGACGGAATTTTTAACATTTGCGACGGAAATTTCAACATCTATTTATAAATTTTCAAATAATTTGCCACGGATTTGCGACAATAGGCTGTTACAATTTGCGACGACTTTGCCTCGTGAATTTGCGACGGATTTGCCACGGATTTACGACAAAAATCAGTCAGATTTTGCGACGGCTTTGCCACGGAAATTTGCGACGAACTTGCGACGAGTTTGCGACGGAAGGATTTGCGACGGGGAAGTTCGTCGCAAACGCTTTGCGACGAGTGCTTTTGCCACGACATTTTGGCCGTCGCAAATTCCGTGGCAAATGCAGATTTGCGACGGGAAAAGGCACATTTGCGACCGAATTTGCCGTCGCAAATCAGCGATTTTCTTGTAGTGAAACAAGTAGTAATTAATTGGAAAGAGATTTAAAATTTGTGGATATATGGTCGTGAAATGTAAGATTCGTCGGGATAGAAAATAGAGAAGGCTCGAAATAGAAGTAGGTTTGATATTACAAAATTCAGATATTTTTTTAAAATTGAGCTTAAACTTTTTGATGTCAAACTAAGCTAGGTATAAAGGGATAGAATGGTGAAGATGACCCCTTTTTGATGTCAAACTAAGCTAGGTCTAAAATGCAATATTTGTTGACTATAAAAAACAACTTTTTGTTGGCTTGAATATATAAGTAACTTAAATAATACAATTAATAAGGACAATAAATTAAATGATATAGAAGTATTATTTTTAGGGAGGGCAAAACGGGTCAGCCCACCCGTCCGCCTTTAGCCCACCAAAAAAACGGAATGGCCGGTTTGGCCCGCCAACTATATATAGTTGGGTTCAAAATTCTAACTTGCCCCGCCAAAGTGATGGGCTGGTGGGCTGGCCCGTCTAATTTGTTTGCATTTTTTTGACAGATTTTTCACCTATTTATTTTACATTTTAATTAGTTAATTTTTTCACCTATTTTTTTAAAAAGTTTTTTATATAGCATTTTTAACAAATTTTACTTTAAAAAAACTTGCATATATTCACAAATAAAAGTTTAAAACCATAAAACCATCAAGAATTAAAATTACTAGGATTAACTATAAAGCAACTAAAACCATCAAAAAATTTCACATTATATACCATAACTTAAATTTTGGTTGACAATATAACCACGTTAAATCTCTAAATATTTATACTTCGAATTAGTCCCTGAAAATTTTAACACATCAAAAGTTTAGCCTTTGGGAGGATCAAAGTGATGATACAATATGTTATTCCGAGTAGGTTCCCAGGAAAGAGAGGTGGGTCACAATGGACACTTTTAAGAACCAAGTATTTCCTAGTCAGAACTTTCCCCCAAACAACACTGTTTTCGAAATCAAGCCAAAGAGATTACTAGGATGAGTCGCAGACTATGTCGCTTTCTTTAAGACATTTCGTGGCACTGCTCCAAGGTGCAAGCAGGCTATCAACCACGACGTCCCCAGTAGGATAAACAGCCCAGACAAAACTATTACAAATTTTCACTGCACCGTGAGAAATTTGCTCTAAGATATAAACCCTCAATATGGTTATAAAAACCACTCTTAGCTTGGAAATGCTTCAAGCTTTCTAAAGAACAAGAAAGTAGTTTAGGGAGAAGAGAGAAACACTTGGAGAGAAAACTCTTGATCTTCAAGTGTTTGGTGTGATTTGCAAGTGAGGGTGAGGACTCCTTTTATAGGAAAGGGTTGGCAAATATCCGTTGGAAATACATTAGTGCCAACGGCTCTTAAAAAGTAAAATAAAACCGTTGGAAATTTAATTGGTAAAATCCGTTGCAAAATAAATGCCAAACCGTTACGATTTGGTTAGGCTCAGTCAACGGTCAAAGAAAAAAAAAAGGTACACCACTTAGCCCAAGCCCGACCGGACGGCGGCGGCGCGCGGGTGTTTGGTGGTCATTTTGTGTTTGTCCTCTCCCATCCACAAAATTGGGAGAGGACACACACAAAATGGATCTCCAATACCTCGAAGGATTAGTCTCCACAGTCGCCGTGGAGGATATCTTGGGTTACCAAAAAAAACCATAGAATCCTACAGAGTTCGGTGATTGCAAGATAAATCTGTTTTTCTTTTTTTCCCAAAACGGATTTACCTAATTAAAAGATAAATCTGTTTTAGGAAAAAAACCAAAAAACAGATTTATCTTTTATTAGGTAAATCTGTTTGACTCAATAGTGGAAGGGTATTTTTGGATTTCACTATGGGGTGAAATGGTGGGGGCAAAAAAAAATCCCACGTCTTTATTATTATTATTTTTTATGAAATGGGTTGACATGGGTGAGTGAAAGTGTGAAACGAATAATCAAATACTTGATCTCATTTGCTTTATTTTAAAAAAAAGGGCTGGCGGGTTTTTTCCTTTTGGCGGGGCGAGCTCAGCGGGTAAGCGGTCCCAATATCTCAACCCAACCCGTTTTTGGCAGGTTTGCGGTCCCTAGTTATTTTAATATGTATAATTATGAATAAATGTTGTAATTATATAAAATCTTTTGATCTTGAATACTATAAAACTATGTGTTGAATTTGTAGTGTAAATATTTCATATATATATATATATATTAAGTTGACTTAAAAATAATATTTATTAAATACCTTAATAACATATTAATAAGATAAATATTAAGTTGACTTTAAATTTTGATTACATGAATTCCTTTAAGAGAAGATTGAAAGAACTTTACAATTTATAAATATTGAAAGGTGATCAAAGTAAGTAAATTAGGAACTTACTCGATTCGAGGAATTAGTCTCCGCAGTTACGCGCAAAAGATACCTGATTATACCAACAACAAAAAATTAGGAACCTAAAAAGCGATTACGTTAGCTATTATCATTTTATATTGTTATAGATAATAATAATAATAATAATAATAATAATAATAATAATAATAATAATAATAATAATAATAATAATAATAGGAATGACACCTTTACATGTTGGGGGCAAAAATGTTATCTAGCTTCTTTGTCCCTATTCAGAGATTTTCTAATTCTATATCATGTCACATTCTAGATATTTGAAAATTTAATTTAAAAATAAGTGTTTTTTGTATGGATAAATTTTAGGTGGGCCAGGGACTAGTGAGGATTTATAAAGGAAACTAGCCGCCTGACTCGTGCTACGCACGGGGTTGACTAATTTTTAGTTAGCAAAATTAAAGTAAAACCGGAAGGGGAAAACCTCTTTAATAAACTAATCATTCAAGACAACAGTTTTCTGTCCACTGCAGGAATCAAACTCGGGAGCACTAAGTCGACTCCGTGTCCCAAGGTAGCTTATGCCAGTGGACCAATGATGTTGGTTTGTAACATATATAGTTAAATAATTGTGGATTGAAATTAAATTATAGCGATAAATTAAATAAGAAGATTATAAAATTTAAAAAGAATATTGACCAAAAACGTTGAAATTAAACATCCATAGATAATGCGAAGAAAATGTCTAAAACTTTTAATAACATAATCCACATATTATCAAATGTAAATATAAAAACTTAGCCCATAATAAGAAAGAAAAGAAGACAACACAATTAAAAACTAAAACACGTGGGTATCATGCATGGTTGTATGAAAACTCATGATAAAATAGGAGCAATTATACAAAGTTGAAAGAAGATGGTGGAGGTTGTATTATAAATGTGGCTGAAGTTCCCGTTGAAAGAAGATAAAATTTAAACACCAGTTAAAATATGTTTTTAATACCGTTTGATGCGAAAAGACAAAAATAAAGAAGACAACACAAATAGAAAGTGAAACACGCGGGTATCGTGCAGGGTTAGATGAAAACCACAAATAAAATAGAATCACCTATAGAAAGTTGAAAGAGGGCGATGAGGGATCTATTGTAAACGTGTCCGAAATTCCAGTAAATAAAAATTAAATTAAAAAACTATAAATTAAATAAAAATATTATAAAATTAAAAAGAAACATTAACAAAGACATTGAAATTTTACATCCACAGATAATAAGAAAAAAACGTAAAGAATATTAATAACAACAAATACATCGAAATTGAACATCCATAGACAATTAGAAGAAAAAGTTTAAAAAACTTTAATAACGTTATCTATATTTATCAAATGTAAATATAAAAACTTAACACATAATTAAAGAGAAAATAAGACAACATAATTAGAAAGTGAAACCCGTACGTATAGGTATCATGCAGAGTTTGATTTAAAACCACCAATAAAATAGAAGCACATATACAAAGTTTAAACTATTTTTGAAGAAAAAAGTTCGCATATTTGAATAAAATAGAAGCACATAGAAACACTATTTAGTATCGCACTACATATTTTGTCACAAATTTTTTCCACCAAACGGGTTTTTGAGGAATGAGCTTTGTGTATCCGAACATGTAAAAAAATTTGAATCCTAAAGTAACTCAACAAATTGTTTGGCATCACATTTTACATATTTTGTCACGTATTTTTTTTATTTTTCGTCAAACAGGTTGTTGAGGAACAAACTTCACGTATCTGAACATATAAAATTTGTTTTGGACCCTAAAATACCCCAAAATTCAATGTTGGCATCACACTTTACCTATTTTGTCACAAAGCTATTATTTTTTTTGACCAAACCAGTTATTGAGGAAAAAACTTCGAGTGTTTGAACAGCTAATTTTTTTCTGAATCCTAAGTGCCTCAACACACACGGGTTAACATTGTACTTTACGTATTTTGTTAAAAAAATATTTTTTTCACCATCGAGTATACCAAAGCACACTTTTAGCATATCATTTTATGTATTTTGTCATGAAATTAAATCTTTTTTTCACCAAATCGATAATTGAAAAACAAAATTCGCATATTTAAACATCTAAAATTTTTCGAGACCCTAGAGTACTCGTTAAAATATTAAAAAGGAAAAAATGGAAAACATTAAAATAAAAAAGAGGACAAAACAAAAAAAAGAAAAAGAGAAAAAAACTAAAGTTAAAAAAAAAGTGCGGCAATTCCCGCACGGGTTGGCTAAATTCTATCGTACTAATATCTCATTATGCTTGAATACAAATTTTGCACTGATCAATACTGAGTTTGTCAACTGTGAGAATCAAAATCAGGAGCACGGGATCGACTACTGGGCCCCAGGGTAACCTGTGCCATTGGGCAAATGGTGTTAGTCTGCAAAATATAAAATCTAATAACTGTGAATAAAAATTAAATTATAAATATAAATTTTAATCAAAAGATTATAAATTTTAAATAGAACATTAACCTTTGAAAGACAACATAATTAAAAAGTGAAACACGTTGGATTTCAAGCATGGTTGAAGGAAGTCCATGATAAAATAGGTGTAGTTATACAAAATTGAAAAATATTTTGGAGATTTTATTGTAAATGCGACTGAAGTTCCCGTTGAAAGAAGATCATGAAGGTTGTATTGTGAATGTGACTGAAGTTCCCACAGGAGTCAATGCAGCAATGTTGTACTCGAATTTTAAAGAAAGATAAAAATATAAACACCAACTAAAGAATTGTTTAAATACCCGTTGGTACGAAATGACCAAAACATAGAAGAAAACACAAATAGAAAGTGAAACACGTGGCATCGTGTAGTGTTGGATGGAAATTACAAATAAAATAGAAGCACCTATAGAAAGTTGAAAGAGTACGATTGAGGGACCTATTGTAAATGTGACTAAAGTTTACGTAAATAAATATTTTTGAGACTTACGTAAATATTTATTTACGTAAAAATTTGCATATTTAAACATTTAAAATTTTTGAGACCGTAAAGCAGCTCTTAAAATATAAAAAAAAAAAGAAGAAAAAACTGAAGTAAAAACCAAAGGGTGCTTTTAGGTTGAGGGAGCAAATTAAATCCGTCATCGATAATCACTAAAATTGATCGTAGGATATTGTGTAAAATGCTATTAGTGGTTAAGATTGAATCAACTTGTATTAAATCTCAACCGTTGATGAATTTTTATACTACATCCTACAGTCATATTTAATGGTTCTGAGGAATTTGATTTGTTCCCTCACCCTAAAAGCACTCAAAAACAAAAAAGGAAAAAAAAGTAAAGGAAAAAAGGAAGAAGATAAAAAAAGTGAAGTAATATAAAAGAAAAAAAAGGAAGAATAGAAAGAAAAAAAAAAGGCTGAAGTCTGGCTAAATTCTATCGTATAATTAAATCTTTTCGAAAGACTAATATCCCATCGTGCTTGAAAACAAATTTCGCACTGGCCAACACCGAGTTTGTCAACGGTGAGAATCAAACTCAGGAGCACGGAATCGACTCACGTACCCCAGGATAGCCTATCCCATTGGGCAAATGGTGTTAGTTAGCAAAACATAAAATCTAATAACAGTGAATAAAAATTAAATATAAATATAAAATAAATAAAAAGATTATCAATTTTAAAAGGAACATTAACAAAGACGCACATCCTCCATAGATAAATAAGAAGAAAAAATCTAAAGAATTTTAATAGCATAATCCACATTCATCAAATGCAAATATCAAAAATTAACCCATAAATAGAAAAAGAAGACAACACAATTAAAAAGTGAAACATGCTGGGTATCATGCATGGTTGAAGGAAAACTCATGATAAAATAGGAGTAATTATACAAAGTTGAAAAAGATTATGAAGGTTTTATTGTAAATGTGACTGAAGTTCCCGTTGAAAGAAGATCATGAAGGTTGTATTGTAAATGTGGCTGAAGTTCTCACGGGAGTCAATGCAGCAACGCTGTACTCGAATATTAAAGAAAGATAAAATATAAACACAAATTAAAGAATGGTTTTAATACCCGTTGGGGCAAAATGAGCAATATAAAAAAGAAAACACAAATAGAAAATGAAACACGTGGTATTGTGTTGGGTTGGATGGAAATTACCAATAAAATAGAAGCATTTATAGAAAGTTGAAAGTGTGCGACTGAGGGATCTATTGTAAATGTGACTGAAGCTTCTGTAAATAAAAATTAATTAAAACTATAAATTAAATAAGAATATTATAAAATTAAAAAGAAAAGGTTATTGAGAAACAAACTTCGTGTATTTGAACATCTAAAAATTTTTTTGGGACCCTAAAGTACCCTAAAATACACTATCAGCATCGCACTTAATGTATTTTTTCACAAACTTATTGTTTTTTACCAAACCGGTTATATACGAAAAAGCTTTTGATATTTGAAAAGTTAATTTTTTTTCGATTCCCAAAGTAGCTCAAAACACATTGCTTAACATTCCACTTTACGTATTTTGTTACAAAATAATTTTTTTCACCATCAAGTACACCAAAGCATACTTTTCAGCATATCACCTTACGTATTTTTTTTATGAAATTAATTTTTTCCATCTAATTGATTATTGAAGAACAAAATTTATATATTTAAACATTTAAAATTTTTCGACACAGTAAAGTACTTATAAATATACAAAATAAAGAAAAAAACTGAAGAAAAAACAAAAAGTAACAAAAAAAACTAAAAAAAAGAAGAAGAGAAAAAAAAGAAACAAAAAGCAAAATAAAAAAATTGAAATAAAAAAACAAAAAAACTTGTCACTTGCGCGCGCAAGTGACAAGCCACATTATATTCTTAGATAAGGTATATTTGAAATATTAGTTTAAATAAGTGTTATTTTACAAACGTGTTTTTTATTTAAATAAACAATACTTATTACATAAAATGTATATATACACAATCAAAGAGAAAATGAATAGGCCAGTGGTAAAATACACGTAAGTAATATGTGGATGTTGGGAGAAAAAAGAAAAATTCAATTCTAATACGCTCTATTTTTTGTCTCCCAATTTTCTTATCCTAGTCGTTTGAGTTAAAGATAAATGAAAGAGACACCAACACATGTTTATTCTTGTACAAAAAAACAAATACATATTTATCTAAATTCTAAAGGAAGAAACGGACTTTGTCAACAAAAAAAGAAAGAAGAAATAGAGAATATTTTGAATGTGAATCGCACCTATCAATTGTTATAATATTTGTTTAAAATCAAATATTTATATGAATGATTTTAGGGTGGAGGAGCAAATCAAATTCCTCACTTGTGAACAACCAAAATCAAATGTTTAAAATCAAATATTTATACTAAATATCATTTTAGTCCCTGACTCTCTGCAAATACAACGAAAATTCATTTTAGTCCCTGGAATTTATTTTTTTTGATTCATTTTGGTCCCTAACCTCATTTTTAAACTAATTTGTCACTTATTTATTTTTTTTAACTGATTATATGGCAGATTTTAAATGAGTTGGCAATGGTGACATGGATGACTTGTAGATTTGGACGGTCACATCATTAAATCAAAACTGAAATCCCTATTATATCCTACTTCAAATTAGAGGATACGCAGGGGTTGAAGGGAAAAGCCTAGTTGAACTTGCAGCTAAGAAGCGAGGAAGAACCACCCCCATCAGCAAGGAAGAGCCACCCCCATTTAAATGCCGACAAGAAAGCCGGGCTTCCACCACTAAAATGATTCTCACTTAAAACTAATGTGCTTAGCTCCGTCCAACTCTGCAAACTGGATGGCAACAAACCCTTTAAGAAATTAAGTCCTATATTGTTATGACCAACATTCAAAATCTGAAGATTCCCAAGATTTCCAAGCAACTCAGTTAGAGACTTGCAGTTACCTATCTTCGGAGGTATATTTCCAGACAAATTATTCTTGAGAAGACCGATGGAGGCTGGAATATTTTCTACCAAGAGAGATGAAATGAGGAAGAAGGAGATAGGGTATATTAGGGATTTCACATTTATTTTAATGATGTGGCAGTGTACATGCGCCACTTAATTAGTCAAAAAAATAAAAAAAAGTGACAAATCAACTTAAAAATGAGGTTAGGGACAAAATGAATCAAAAAAGTATTTAGCAGAGACCTTTTTTAAAAAAATATTTTTGGAGGAACTAAAATAGATTTTTACCGCATTTGTCGGGACCAAAATGACATTTAAACCTAAATAAATATTTGAAAAATACAGGTTTGCTTTCCTAATAAAAGGGTAGGACCTACAGGTTTGCGGCGAATAGCGCGGGTTGTTAGCTAATAATGATAAGATTAATCATCTTTTACGCACAATTAGCCGCAGCCAACCCTGCAGCAGATTCAGATCTCCTTCCTTTCTCGCTCGTTAGCTACTACATTCCTCACTTTTCCTTTTATCTCTCTGATAATAATATAATAATATAATAATCTTGGAGAGATTCATTAAACAAACCCCATCCATGTCAAGTAAATACCACCACGCTTTTCTTTGACTCGCGCGCACAATTGAATTGAATTGAATTGAATTCACAACATTACCTAGCTTCGATCTCATCGAATTGAACCCTAATTTAATCTAATTACATTCGTTTCCTTCCTCTGAAATTCGATACCAAACGAATTTCAACCCCATAAGGATTCGTCTCGAACGATACTCCATGCAACTGTGGTTTCCCCCCATTGCCCTCTCCAAAGAGGACTCTTTTGCTTTCGTTGCAAAATTTGCAGTTTCTTTTCGGCGTAAGGGTACTCTCGTACAATTCACCAATAATGACTACCGAATCCCCTGTCGCACCTAATCCCTTCACCAAGAGTATTCTCTGCAATGCTGGTGCTGGTGCTGCCGCTGGTATGACAATTTCTTCTAAACTCTTTATTCTATGTATATTCGAATTAATTTATTGATGAAAGAAGCCCTTTTGTCATAGAAAATACTTTTGTTATTGAAAGTTTTTATTTTTGGAAAAAAATTGTTGCAGGTGTTATTGCTGCTACGTTTGTGTGTCCTTTAGATGTCATCAAAACTAGGTTTCAGGTTGGGGCTCCTCAGCTCGCTAATGGCACTGTTAAAGGTATGTGCTTTGCTGATTTTTTTCCTTATATTTTTATGTATTTAGTGTAAAGGTTTTTACTATGTTGAGAAAAAAAAAAGACAAGGAATACGTGCCCTGTAGGTATGGTGTGGTTGACTCATATAAAATACTTTCTGTTTAGTGTTTTAGTCTGCGAAGCACCGACACACACACAGACACGACCCCTAACACAACACTGACAATAACATGTAGACACCGGTAATAATTTGAAAAGTAGAAGTAATTGATGGGTAGGTGTCGATGTGTCCATGTCTGACACTATACACGTCTTTAACCTAAAGTGCCAATGCTACACAGGTTTTAGTTTTAGAGCTTGAGTCCTCATTGTTAGGTTTGTTAATGTATAGAGACATACACAAATGTTACAAAATAGTTATAGCTGAATAGTGCATCCCCCCACCTCGAGCTTATAAATTTTATGTAACCAGATTGAGTGTTTGTGTTATCAGGAAGTCTTATAGTTGGTAGTTTGGAACAAATATATCACAAGGAGGGATTGCGCGGCATGTACCGTGGACTAGCTCCAACTGCGCTGGCCTTACTACCAAACTGGGCTGTGAGTTTACTTCTTGCTAATATTTGCTTGTAGTCATTAGTCATTACTTTACCCGATGAGCTGTTCTTCTATCTCCCTCGAAAGATTTATTAATTTCTTGTGCATTGTTGTTATTAGCTTCAAATTGGCAATGATTTCTTGTTTGAAAGAATTATACAACAAGTCATTCTTTATTATTTGTACATTACTTAAATAGAACTAGTTAAAACTCGGGACCAAATACTAATAATTTTCAAGTTGACAAATCTGCCACTAATGAACAAAAATGCATGACCTATTTGAGCAGATAAGAGATAGCTCACAAACTATAGCACATATAAATTATAAAGACAAGGATAAACGCCTGACTTTTGAAAACCAATGGAAAGACTTATAGTATTGACCAAAGTAACACCAATTGACCACTTAGTAAGCCTATTAAATCTAAACAGTCATGATTGTGTAGAGCTATGAGTAATGATCGTCACAACAGCACTAATGTTTGATGTAAAATCAAATTAGTGAGTTTTTTGATCTTTAATCTTATATGCCGCATCTTTTGGAGTTTCTTGCTGCCTAATCAATTAAACTTGGCATTGGATAATGTATTTTGCTAGCCTTTACATATTACTGGTTTTGAGTCTATATATAAGCTATTTAGTTATAGCAGAATGCTTTTCATTTCTGTTAATTAATATTATAAAATGGATCGATCTGTTAACTTGCAGGTCTATTTTACCATGTATGAGCAGCTCAAGAGCCTGCTTTGTTCTGGTGGTTAGTCTACTGTTACTTGTTACTTGCTTTTAAGCTTGTGAGCATGCTGTTTGTGGGTTTGCGCAAGTTGCATTCATTTGTTTAGAGCTGCAATTTATAATAGCTATTATATGTATGCAGACAAAAATCACCAGCTTTCAATTGGAGCTAATATGTTAGCTGCTTCAGGGTCTGGAGCTGCAACTACTATTATTACAAACCCGCTTTGGGTTGTCAAGACTAGACTTCAGGTTCGTTTCTTTTTCAGTTCATGCTGAAAATTCATGAGTACATTAGACGCTTATAATATATTCAATTATTTGTATGTTACAGTAATAAGCCCTTCTAATGTATCTTTTATTATTAAAGTCTTGAAGTTTTCTGGTGTACCATTACCAGAACTACATCATTATCAAATGAGAAGGCAATGACAGCATCATAAAATTTTACGTAGTTTGTTGGCTTTCAGTATATCATGCAAGATTACAAATTTATATCCATATTGGATTTGAAAAAAGAATAAACCTCTTAAAATAGCTACTTTGTATGTTTTTGGCATGTATGTGTCAATCGTGTTATCCCTTAGGAGAAGAGATGTGTAGGCATCTAAGAGTTAGCTGTTACAAGTATAATATCATTCCTATAAATAATAGAATGATGTATGTGCATTAAAACTACAGGGCATTCTTTACCCTGCCTATCATCGGTGCATGTGTATATTCTGCACTATAAGTTTGCTTCCTTTGTTACTGCAGACTCAGGGAATCAGACCTGGTGTTGTCCCATACAGAAGCACGCTTTCTGCTTTGAAGAGAATTGCTCATGAGGAGGGAATTCGTGGGATGTACAGGTTGGTATGACTTAATATCAAATATTATGGACATTGTATGATACCTTAAAATGAATGATTTATTGACATCTGAGACATCTTTTACCATAAACAGTGGCCTTGTACCTGCTCTGGCTGGCATGAGTCATGTTGCCATCCAGTTTCCAACATATGAGAAAATAAAATTTTATTTGGCAAGTAAAGGTAATTCAATACCTGTTCAAGTTTTTTGCAGCAATATTAAGAGTTTCAGCAGTTGATGAATTTGATCATTATTTTGTATTTAGATAATACAACAATGGATAAGCTTGGTGCACGTGATGTTGCAATTGCCTCATCAATCTCCAAAATTTTTGCATCCACATTGACATATCCTCATGAGGTATGTTACTGAATGGTTTACTTATTTTTGTTGAAGATATTCATGCATAATCATACATAACCAGTTACCTATCTTTTCATGTATCATACATAACTAGTTTCCAGCCTTATCAGTGAATGGCATTATCATTTCTAAGACCATTTTCAGTAGTTAAAACAAAAGGAAACTTTGAAATTGTCTCATTTTCAGCCGTCTTTAACTTCGGGCCTTTTTCAATGCCACCGCAAACTTTGAAATTGTCTCAGTTATTCCCTAAATTTTAACCATGACTCAAGTAGACCCTTTTATTCAACTTTTGTTAGGTCACTAACTTCACATATACGTGGAAAAAATCCCATCCATCCACGTGTTAATCTTGTCAATTGATTAATTAATTTACTAAATTATAATGTTGATGATTTTTGAAATCCTCCTAAATTAATAATCTTTATAGTAGATTTACATGTCTCTGAAGAAACCCTAGAAACTTCGTGAGAGTGAAAGAGAATATGAGAGGAGAGAAATCTAAAACTGAGTATTTTTATTCTGAATCGATTCAATATTACAAAGAGAGTCAGCTTATATATAGTCAATTAAGAGTAACTAACTCTATAACAGAAAGCCCGATACTAACTGCCCAAAGCCCATGGCTTAACTAACTTGGTGGAGAATTCTTGAGTATTCTACAACTTTGCCCCTTGCGATAGAGTCAGGCAACAGCAGAGATAATTGGGGAACTCACATATACTGCTTACATCCCCCCTCCCCTTCAATCTCAGGGTGGTTGAGGCATGGTCAGCATGCTCAGATTGTGTCTTAGTAAATAGAACTGCTGACTAGATACGAGCTTAGTTAAGGTGTCAGCTACTTGGTGAATGTGTTGAATGGGGAGTTGCTCTGACAGAACCTTTCTCTGACAAAGTAGAGATCTAATTCCACATGCTTCGTTCTACAGTGCAAGACTGGATCATGGCTGATGGCTACAGCACTTTGATTGTCACAAAAAAAAATTGTAGGAGAGGAGTTGGCAGTTGCAATCTGGATAACAGGGACTGAATCCACACCAATTCTGCAGTAGTGAAGGCAATACTCCTGGATTCTGCTTCAGCACTAGTGCCTGCTACAATTGCCTGCTTGTAGGACTACCAAGATATTGTGTTGGGGCCAAAGAAAGATGCATGGCCCTAAAGTAGATTGCCTTATCATCAATTTCTGAGGCCTATTCAACGTCACAAAAGGCCTTCAAGGTAAAAGGAACCAAAAGAAAAGTGGGCTGTAAGCCTGTAGCAGAAGACCACGTGAGATATCTTAGGAGTTAGGATCAATGTCTGAGGCCTATTCAACGTCACAAAACAAAATGCCTTCAAGGTTAAAGGAACCAAAAGAGAAGTGGGCTGTAAGCCTATAAGACCATGTGTCATGTGTGGCAGGAGACTGTAGATATCTATCCTCTTGACCAATTTCCAGTGATCTTCTGAGGGTACGGGCGTAATTGATGAAGGCTTAGGGCAAAGAAGAATTAGAAGTGACCATGGTTGTGGTTTGCAAGAATGGCTCTAGATACAATTTAGAAACCGTAGAAACTTCATGGGATTGAGAGAGAAGATGAGAGGAGAGGGAAATCGAAAATTAAATATGAGTTGTTTTTCCGAATTGATTCAATATTACTGATAGAGTCTGGTCAGGTACATATAGAGCTAGTAGAGAGTAATTAACTTTGCAACTAACTGCCTTAAGCCCATGGCTTAACTAACTCTGGAGAGTTCTAGAGTATTCTAGAAATCTGCCACTTTTTTTTTTGACATCTAGAAATCTCCTGCTTGCAATACGGAGAGTCAGCAGGATTAACAGGGGAACTTGGATATACTCATTACCATCTTCGATCAAACTACACACTTACAATATTCATGAAAGCTACTTGGGGGGTAATTGACACATGCCTTCCTTTTCTCACCCCATGTTGTGACCGACTCCTCTGCCCATCTATTGTCTGCATCTTAAGCACACAACTTTGTTGCTCCTCAAAAAGTGAAGTAGGATTCCCCTAAAAGCATGATTGGTTGGATATAACCATCTAATTACAGTATCACATTGTTGATCCATGTTACGAAGATTCACCTAAGTGCTATGTTGGCTATCGATTGAGTAACACACAATACCTCTTTCTGTACTTAGAGTCGGATTTAACACACATTGATGGATAAGATTTTCCATATAGATTCAAGATTAACATCTTAGTGGAAGTTGAACAGAATGATCTATTGGGGTATTAGTATAAATTTAGGGATTAAGAGGACTATAAGTTCATGGTGATCTTTTGTAGGTGGTGCAGAGAATAACGGTGCTCTATAAACTTTTCCCTTTTTTGTAAAATTGGCTTCACTGCATATTATTGACGTTGTTTCTTGAAATATTTTTCTTGAACATTCTGATCTTAATTGTTATTAATTACCCCTCCGTCTCAAATTAACTGTCTTTTAAGGTTATGCGCGGTTCTTAAGAAAATGATTGGAGATGCTATTATTTATGTTTAAAAAGTATGGAAGGACTAAAGTACCCCTATATTGTTATGACGAGAGAGAAATGGAAAAGTTGGAAATACAAATAAAAGTAAGGGTATTATTGGCAAATAATAATAAATGTTGCATTGAGATTCTAAAGCGACAAATAATTTGAGACAAGGAAAAGTAGTAAAGAGGACACTTAAATTGAGACGGAGGGAGTATCACATTTCCTTCCTTTCATTGCCAACATGAAAACCATACCATCTATTGATTCATAAATTCCTTATTTCTCATTTATATGCCGAGGAACCAAGAATCAGAAAGTATCAAATGTTTTTGCTTCTGGTTTGCAGGTTGTTCGTTCCAGATTGCAAGAACAAGGATTCCACTCAGAGAAGCGGTATTCTGGTGCGACTGACTGCATTCGAAAGATATTTCAACATGAAGGGCTTTCTGGTTTTTACCGTGGGTGTGCGACCAACCTCCTGAGGACAACCCCAGCCGCGGCAATCACATTCACCAGCTTTGAAATGATATACCGATTTCTTGCTTCACAATTCCCTTCTGACCCACAGTCACATATTTTGTAAAGATGCAGCATTTTGGTTTGTCTATAATCCTTGGGAATAGAAAGGTTCATAAACATAAGTTAGTCTAGCTGACAAATCTTTTTTTCTTTTGGTGCTTAATATCCCATTCTTTGTGATTCTTAATTGTTTATATATATATATATATATATATATATATATATATATATATATATATATATATATATATCGTAGACCACAACATTTTTGAGCCAATATTGACCCCCGCCCCCTTCCCCATTCGTATTATATATTTAAACTGATGATGACAATAAAAGTGTCCCAGAAATATGGTGTTGATGCTACTGCATATTTTTACTTATTATTGAACTGCTGATTAATCAGTTCCTGCTAAACAATTGCTATCAGGGTCGCTGCTTCACGTCTCAGGCATAGACTATTTTGGAATCTTCACATCCCATAACATGCCCTTGATGTTCCGGTAGGGAGCATGTCATAGACGTGCTACGTTCCACTGCTATTTTATCTGTCTGACGAATTGTTAAAGATACTTAATCGGAAGAAGAGTGCTAGTAACATTCTCTTACTAACAGTCACTTTATGATTCCGTATAAAAAATGTCTCAATGATTGTTGAAATAAAAAATATCTCTATGATTGTTAAAATTCGTGCGAGTTCAACTAAGTTAGTGGGTCTCATCTGAAAGTGAAGGAGACTACATGAATTTCAACCAACAACTATCCCTCAAGAATTGCAATCTAGTACTATTGAATAACTGAATATGTGTAAATTACCTCACCTTTTTACTCATTTGGTTTTTACAATTGGTTTTGGTAAACCATTTTGTCATGGCATTTGGCTCTTTAATAGTATTCCAACGGCACTTACACAAGTGTAATATCATAATGTCACCTTAATTTTTGACTGAATTTTATGACTACAAGAAAATTAAACAATGTGTTTGAGGTCTTTGCAAAGGGGAACCCTATGCTACAAATCAGCTTCATTGTTACAGAAGTGCTGGGTGGACTGGTGGGATATTATGTGTGCCTTTAGGAAGGTATTGAATGTGATCCCTTATCATCATGCCCAAGAAAGGCTCAAAGGCTAGGGGCAATCCTAATACCTTGAGGAATAGTAGGCCCCTGTTAAACTTATGTTGAACGCAACTTCCCTTAAAGAAAATCAAATAGTGCTTCAGTTATTGTCTTAAAGAAGGTACACGAGGCTAAGAAAAGAGAAAAATAAAATACCTCACGTTAGAAAGGATAGGAATGGAAGTGTCAATGATTGCTTTTCCTTTCCTTTTGGATGTTTACAACATAAAAGAAAACGGAAAGTAACAAAGAAAATGTACAAAAGGACTCAAAATGGAGAATCATCAAAGCTTTTTGGGGGTTCTAAAATTCTATCAAACAAGGAATAAAATTAAACTAAACATGGGTTATTAGAGGTTTGTAGGATAGTAGCTTAGGCGACTTGAATCGTCATAATTTGAATGCCTAACTTAAAAGTCTAATAGCTGGGAAGTTTTCCTCTAAACAAACACCTTTCTTGCCAAGCATGTTATGTTATCTTTCAATTATATTATTATGTTTGAAGTATAACACGTAGAACCATGTACAACCAACCAAATAAAGCTTTTTTGGTGGTTTTATTTTACAACATAAAAATTGCTAACGAATTTAAGGCTGGATCTTGATTAGAAAATTAATCACCTCCTCTGTTTCCATGAGAGTGCCAGATAATGATGCAAATTAAGGTCATGATGGTCCATAATTAGACAACTCATTAGTGAATACAAAGTGGGTTACTAACTATAGCTAACCACATGACTAAGGTTTAGCATCCACTCCTAGCCCTAGGCATCCTAAGTTTGAAAGAATCTATGGACAAGACACATAGGATTGGATTCGTTTGTCATATTCTATCACATCCAACGGAAACAAAAGAAAAGTTAGTGTTGCTTTACTTTTTGCTTTCTTGAAAGTATATCAACACAATTTATGCAATGTTTGTTTTCACGATGTGCATCCATTCTTATTTTTGCGTCCACGTCCTTTGTACCGCGAATCCAAACACACACTTATATTTATAATAACAAAGTATTGCAAAATTATAGTTTTTTTATGTCTTCAAGGCGGTAACTCGATTGCTACTGAAGCTGCAACAATCACATTTGACCGCGATTCTTTATAATATTTCGATTGCAACTTTGATTTAAACCTAATATTCATATTACTATTTTTTGTATAGATAAGGGGGAGAGGTAGAATAAAGTGAGAGCGGGTATTAATGGACATTGGGGACTTATGTTTTGTGAGTGGCTTTATTGGTGTTGTGATATAAGAAACAAGGTGAGCACAAGTAATAGTACATAGTTTGAGGATAATGAAAAGAAAACATGCATGGTTGGGCCTAGGAGCAGAAGAATGGCATTATTCTTTCAGTTTAATTAACATTCATCATTAGCTTGGTCGGTCCAAATTGCCTAAACCTATCAAAGCGATGGGGAGTGCTATGCTTTGATGATTCCTATTGGAACCCCACCACTTTAGAAAAGTGTGGGGAAGAAATAAAGACTCACAAATTAAGAGCAACTTTCCCCCCTTCCATCTATGACCATTTGAGAACTTATATTACATTAATTAACTGAATAGTTAATCCTTTTTTATCCTTCAAACAAAAAACTAAAAGCCACCTACTACCACATTTTGGTTATGCAACAAACACTTTTTTCCTTAAGAGTAAAGGGTAGACTTCTCTTTTGTTTATAAATACTTACATTGTACAGTATTTTTTTTGGTTTAAAAAATTGTGTATGCATATATAGATTATGCAATCATCATGAGGAAAGCTATTTTTTAACAATTGAGGAAAGCTATGGGAGATTATATATGTTGCTCTCAAGAGTGTGAAAAAAAGAAATCCTCCTATAAAAACAATAGCGGTGTCCCCTCTTTGTTACCGAGGTACCACTACTCCTTTTACGAGCCAATGGTTGTCTCCTACATATCCCTTTTTCGTCTTTTAGTTGGACACGTCCTAGTTTGTACATGGTCCGTATGGCGATGCGAGTGGTACAGATGTCCCATGTAATAGTAGGCCGGTGTCTCTTGCCTCCTCGTGTTACCTCACTCGTCCTCCATAGGACCCTCTTTTGTTCTAGAGGTTCTTCCTCGGTCCTTGAGCCTGTTAGGTCGGTGGTCCAGACACCCCAATACACAAGTATTTATGATGAACGATGATATATAGTATAATAACAAAGAAAATGAATGCATTAACGAAAGGAAGACAGCAAAAATGTGCTCTCTCCGCCTAAAGACTAAAGTATCCTTGAGAAAGTCACTGTTATGATGGATAGAGTAGGTGCCAATCTTCTTATATATGTTTTGTTTTGGGGTCGTGTTATGGATCATGGCCAAAAGGTATACCTACATAACATGACTAAAGATTGTAATAATGCTCACACTTTTGTCCTCTTTCAAGTTTCATCAATGTCAAACAATTGATCATGGTAATTATTAGTGCTATCTAATCTTAACAAATCACATAATGTTTTTTTGTTCAAATATCTCATTCATATCCATGGTAAAAACATCAAAAATTGAAAAATTGAGGTGCATGGATTGATTGTTATTTTGTAATCGAGATTGAGTAATGCTTAATGCTTTCCACAAAAATGAGAGTGCATGTGCTTCCATTGTTTGATGTGGCTTGCCATCTTGAGAATTGACAGCATCAATGTGCATATTTTTTGTAAACCAGAAAGTGATGTAAACCTCACAAAGGGAGTTCATGAATATAATCATATATTATGATGATGGGTAGCAGCCGGGCTCACTTAACATGTGAAACTCATCATAAAGAAAAAGCAATCACGCATATATAACTTTAACCTTTCAATAATCTAAGCTTAGATTATCGGTCAATAATCCAAGTCCCTGCGTATTATTTATAGAAAAATATTAGTGATTAGTAATTAGTTTGACTCATAGTCTAGCTCGTCTTTGAGCTACAAGGATCTTAGCCCTACAATTCAGATGAGTTAGCAATGAACAATTTTGACGTCGTACTAGGTGGAAAGGATGTAGAGCTAGATGAGATATGTACTCCACCGGTTTTAAGCAATCATATTCACAGATAACCTTTAAAAATGTTAAAAAACTTATTAACTACATCTAAACTCAACAACGGTAGCTTTTAATCTGTTACTATTAACAAATAAACTTGCCTTAACCTAAATTTATGGTCTAGATTTTGGTCACGCCAAAACATCATGTATGGATAGTATGTACAAGCTAATGTCTGAAATCTACTTTAGAGCGTGTTTGGTTTTGCGGCGAGTTCAGAAAAATCACGAGAAAATCACGGTGGTTTCCACATTAACGCAGAAGCGTGATTTTGGAGCTTCTATGAAACAAAACCAGGTCAAGACACGAGTTTGAAGGTCAAATATGCAACCAAACATACACTAAGTAGGATTAGCTTGTGAATGTAATTAATGATGGAGTGTTTTCCCACGCACCTTGAAGAAAAAGTGGTGCATGGATAGATTTTAGATCTTAATTGTTTTGAAACTAACTGACATCTCATAACATGAAAAAGGACAATATTTCCAAGCCACTAAAGCTAGGGCTTAAGGCCTCAAATAGTTTTAAAAAAATAGGTCTTAAATTATTCATTCATTTTTATCTAATTTAAATTATCTATTATTTCTATCCAATTTAAATTACTCATTTAAGATATTTAAAAACTATATCTATTGGGATTAAATTTTGCGTTCACATTATATTGTTCCTAGTACGGTGCCCAACAATTCTTGGATTAAAATCCAATAAAAAATAATTTTTTGGTCAAAAAAACAATTTTTTTATTAAAATCCAAGAAATAGATGTTGGAATATTTTATTCCAATATCATAAATAATGGGCATATATTCTTTATTAATTATATTAGCTATTTATCAATTAGGAGCCTTGATTGATATGTGATCAAAATAAGTAAAAGGCTATATTGGATTTCTAATTACATAATTAATAATTAATTATTATTGATATGGGCCCAATATGAGTGGATGTCAGTGATAGCCCATTAGAGGGATAATGGGAACCCTAATAGACTGTCACACTATAAGTAGGCTATGGTCCCCAATATACCGGACTAACCGCAACACACCCGTTTACTCTCTTCTCCCCATCTGAAGAGAGTCTAAGGCATTAGGAGTCCTGGTTGAGGAAGAACCATAAAGCCGACGAGTAGTTGTTGCTCGTTTATCACTCACTCTTTCTTCTCAGGATTCGTTCTCCACTCTTTGCTATGGATCCAGGTATTTATCTAATCCTTGATATATCGACATGTCGTAGATCCTAAGGTTGTCAAGATCATGGTTTTGTTCTTGATTATATAGAAGCATGCTCCTATCTTTTTGTCTTCCGCAATAGTGTATTCATGCTTGTATTATTAATTCCAACAATAGATGCTAAAACATATTTAATAGGATATTAGGAGTTCACATTGCTTTATTATCTCATAGACCTCACATCAGGGTTCCTTTTAGGCCTCTGTAAGTGTTGAGTCAGCCCTGTTATCGACAACTCTAACACCACTTTTTATTTTTTTTGACAAGGACACCACTTCTTGTTGGGTTTTTATAATTTATTTTTATGGTTTATATAGATTAATGGGTATAGTCACTTTTATACTCTTTATTTTGTTCATTGTTGAATGATGCGTGACTATCTCACATTTGATATTTCAGCATCTCTCCCTCAAGTTTGAGTCTCGACTCATTTGTATGCAACCCGTTATGGAAGAGATATGGGATTTTGAATAAGTTGTTGATATAATATTATGATTTACCATGTGACTGCATCTCTTTTTTCTTAAAATAAAAAAAAATACTCGATACTTCTACATAGCACTTAATGTCTAGTAACGTTTTCCCTAGGTTTAGCGAGAGAAGTGAAAAAAGAAACACAAAAGGAGATTTTCTTTTCTGTCAATGGATTTGTCACTACAAGTACACTGTCTCACTTAGGCTATTAACACCCCCTTTATAGTGTTTAACCAACTACCTTTCACACGTAGTCTAATTTCCTTAACCTACCGTATTCCCTCTCTTCTCCCTCACACTCATTTCCTCCCTCACGACCACATCCCACATTTCTCCCTCCACTATCACAGATTTTGAACCTCTACAACCTACATTTTTGCTTCTTTTTTCTGTTTTCATTTTCTATTTTTCATTTTAGGGTTTGGGATTAGTTTTTAAAGTGTTTAAATGGTTCTAGTAGTGTTTTGTGGATTTCTTCTCTGTGTTTTAACACCCTTGTTGCCTTGTAACGCTTGTTCCAATTCCTGCTTTTTTTTTTCCAAAATGGAGACGATGATTGTGAATTGTGTTCAGGAGGGCAAGAGTGAATTCACTTCACAGTTCCATTTGTGAACTCATTTCACGAAGGATATTTTAAACATCAAATAACTGTGAATGGGGCAACAATGGAGTATATATTGATGATTTTCTTCAACTTTAGGTGAAGATTTATACATACATCTAATAAAAGTCTATTGTGTTGTTATGTCATCAAATCTTATAACCACATTTTAAAAGTGAATTACATTAATGTTGAACAAGGGATGAATTAGGACGAAGCATAACTAATCTTAACTTTGTCCCAAGTTTTGATCAAGCCATTTTTCATGCCCTAAACCCGTCTCTAAATCCGAACAACCTGATCCATGGGTCAATTTAAGGGGGATTAAATTATCCCATTCAAATAAATTTGTTACTGCTATAATTGAATATTCTAGATTTGATAATTAATTTTCATTGATACGTTAAGTAAATTTTTTATAAATGTAACTTTGTTGTGTGTTCAATTTGTTAAAAATATATTCAAAGAGTTTAAAATTGATGGTAAAAGATAAGTATAATTTCTACTACTATAGTACTATTGTTACTACTATAAAATAACAATGCCGGTGTTATAAAATCAACAATTCAGGCAGTCAATTTTCAGCATTAGATTATTTGTGTTGCTCGAAATTTGAAATACTTTACTAAATTATCACAATTCATAAGTATGAATTCATTAATTGAATATACTTTGCTAAAAAAATTCATTAGTTAAACAGGGATTCTGGATAGTACGAACCGAAATGTAAGAAAAAGCCTAACAAAACATGGTTTTGCTTAATAATAAACGGGAGAATAGTATGAGTCTATCATATTATTCATTTCATACGAACAATCATTTTTCTCAACTAAATATTAAATATATGTATTTATATACTAGGCTGAACTAGGTACCCCGTCATAACCCAAAGTCAAATTGCTACTTGTAAAATTTCTAGTTGTCTATTTTTCACATGGGTCAGGGTTGAGTTCAAGTCGAAATCATTAGTGGACTTGAGATGAATTTGTGAGTTCTGATAAGTGTTGCACGAGTCCGACTTGTGGTACTAAACAAAATAGTTTAGTAATTGTTACTAAATGAGCATAATAATCAGTGCTACATTCATGAAAAAATTTGATGACCACACCAAAGTTATACTGTGGTAAGCATGTACTAATCAGTATTTTTATTTACACGTTCACTCATCACACAAAAACTAAATTGTGACTAATATGTACTAATCATTGAATTATTGTATAATAGTCACCGAATGTTTAGTACTCCCTCCGTATCCTTTTAATTGTCGCTTTAGAGATTTCACACATATTAAGAAAAAGGTGTAAAAGGAAGAAAGAGAAGAAGGATTTTACATAATTAACCTTATTGGTGATAGGTGTATTCACCACCATCATAAATGCAAAGTAGATAATAATGTTTTGGGAGTGATGTTCATAATATTAATTAGAGGGTAATATTGGTAAAAGTTTCATTAAAATTAAAAAGTGACAATTATTTTGAAACAACATTTTTAGTAAGTGAGACCATTATTTAAACACGGAGGGAGTAATAATAACTAAAAAAAATTCCTCACTTATAAAAAAAAACTAAAGAAATTCCTCGGTATCATAAATTTGAAAAGAATTATCACGAAGAAACGTTTTGTTAGTCCCCATTTTGGATGTAGGGAGCAGTTGGGAGGTTTGGGACGCGCTTGAAGAAGGGAAGTCGTAGTGGGTGGCACGTTGCCAGTTGCCGGAGGTTGCGATGATGCAAGAGAACGCGCCACGTAGGAAACGATGAACTTCCCACCCATTACAATATTACAACAATATTAAAACGCTTTCTCATTCCTTCCCAATTCCCATCAACTGAAGTGGGTCCCGTTAGGGGTCCTTACCTTAACCATGATCCCGAACCTCCACCCATTGATTCCGAACCACCAGTTTGAATATTTTGAACGTTACGGCCTTACGGGAGTGTTCTAAGTGGAAAATCACTATTGCAGCACCTTCGCTTTTGTTTCTATTTAGATTAGATATAGTAACTTACTATAGTAAGTTTAATTTTGAAGCAAACTTGAGTAAAATTTCTTTTATATCCTCCAAACATTTTTTATCTCATTTTGTGCATAAAACAACAACTTACACAAGTTATGTCCTTTGGTTTTTATGTATTGCGGAGTGTAAACACTTTTTACACTCTAAATTAATGAATTTAATTGTGATACAATTTTCTGTGTAAAAAAATTACATTGTCAACCAATCATAAAGCATATGTACGACTTAATCCAGGAGGTATGGTTGAGCGGTTAGGGCTTATCCTCTCTTAACCAAGTGTCGAAGGTTTAATCCTCGTCTTGGATACGGAGCAGTTTTAAATCTTTGGGCCAGCTATTCCATCCTTCGAGGTGTCTCCAATCCAGTAAGAGGATTAGTTACTGCGTTCGGCGGTGAATACCCTGGTCTCAACAAAAAAAAGCATATGTATGATTTTCGGGAGACTTATGATTAAAGTCAGAATTTTCAATGATGTGTCAAATTATGATTGGTTTATAGTGCAAAAAGTCTATACACTGATTAAATTCTAAATTAATTGCAAATCTTATATATAAAACTATGAGTTTAAATGGTATGCGCAGACAGTGTAAAGGTTTTTTACACCGGCCACCAATAAGAAATCACAGTGGGTGTGAGTTTCAAGTTGAATGAGAAAAAAGTCAAATATTTCATGAGGTGACAATTTTTGATAGATTAAATTCTATAACTTTCAGAGTTTAATTGACATACACCGTCGTTGAAAACTTTTTACACCGACAACCGATAAAAAAAACATGGTATTTATGACTTTTAGGGGGAGTTTGTTTCAATTCTAGGATTAAGCTAGATTATAGCGGATGAGCTGATAGCGGTTAAGCTAGCGGATTGATATTAAAGTGTTTGTTAAAATTAGCGGTTGAACTAGTTTATAAATATAACATGACATAGATAGACATTTGTAATTAATGTTTAAATATAAGTGAGAATATTTATTTAATGGAGGATAAATGAGGAATTTAAATAAAGTAGCAAGGGTAAAAATGAGAGAAAAATGAATTCTATAAGCTATAAGCTCAAACGCTACTTCAAGTAGAGTTTCAAAAAATGCTATAAGCTACTGAAAAATGCTATAAGCTACTCATGCGAAACACTTAGGCCCCGTTGGGCAAAAAATAGCAGATAGCAGATAAGCTAGTGGATAGCGGATGAGCTTATAGCGGATAAACTACCTGATAAAGAATGAAATATTTAGTAAAATTAGCGGTTGAACTAGCCGATAAATGTAAAAAAAAACATAAAAATATATGTTTAATTAAAGGTTAGATTTATTTAATTAAAGGTTAGATTTATTTAATAATTATAAAATTTGTGTAAATTATTTTTCTATAAATTCATAATAATTAAACTAATTATTAAGATATTTTGGACATAATTGTTTTAAATATATTTTAATAGTTTAATTTATATATTGATTTGAAAATCTAATTTAAAATCCAATTAAAATAAAAAAAAGATAATGCATGATAAAAATAAATAATGACGTGGCAAAAAACAATTATATATTCGTAACAAGTCTAATTTTACATAAAAAAAGTCTAACTTTACATATTCATAACAAATAACAATTACAGTTACCTATAGCTAAGAACAAATAAAATAAAAAAAGAAAAGTATTATACTTGGGCTGCAAACGGGAGGAATAATAAAAAATTATATTTTACTTTATTAATGATATAATTGGAATATTATTAAATTAATAAGGGTAAAAATGACTAAAAAAGATGAAATGCTATAAGCTATATATTCATGCACTGCTTGAAGTAGCGTTTCAAAATATGATATAAGCTATCCTAGAAAAATTATAACCCCTCTAATTTTTTCAATGTGCTATCCGCTTGCCAAACATAGCTTTAAAAACTAGCAGATTACATTGCCAAACAGAACCTACAAGCAATATGAATGCTACTTCAAATAGCATTTCAAAAAACGCTATAAACTAATAAAAAAATACTAGTCATGTCAAACACCTATTATAAGTTTATCCACGATAGGTTAACATATTCACCTTGCGAAACAAAGCCTGAGTATTCAATAACCAATATCCATCCACACAGTTGGACTTAAAAACTCCCGAGTTTAGGTCCTACGCTAGTGAGCAAAGCCTGCGAAGTGAACATAATTGTCTTGGATGAGAAAGCAACGGTTGATCATTAAAACTTGAATGAAGCCCTACACATTTAGCACTTGAGAAGCAGTGGCAACTGTTTTCCGGCAACCACTTCACTAACCGACAGAGACGTTCTGTCTACCATATGTTGTTGTTGTTGTTGTTGTTGTGGTGCCAATGCCATGCCTCCTTTGCGAATGCTTTCAACCTTTTTAACTAGCTTAAGCCAACATAACATTTCCCTGAAGTCTATCCGTAATCCACTTTCGTGACTTTGAAACTTATTAACCACTTTCCTTCTATGGTGGATCAACATGTACAACTATATTCGCTAACTAGCTCTGGCATATTAACTTATTGGAAAAACAACTAAAAAACCAGTTAGTTGTTTTACATCAGACATTGACGTGACACTCTGTGAACCCAAGAATGTCACAAATTCTTCTTACTCAAAGTTTAATTAGCCTAAACAATGATGGGTTATTTTTTGTCATTTCAAAGTCTCAGTCATAAAACCAATTAGGAGCATGAATCTAAGCGTTACAGGCTCATCACTATCATCATCTTATCTTATTCTTATAATTATAAAACCATGATTAAATTGAAAATCCAGCGGTTGGTGAGGGACCTACCTACTAAATTCTTACGATTTGAATCAACGAACAAAATGATGCTTTTGAAATACAAAGTTAATTGACCAATCGTGGCGTTTTGTGGATGAGCATTAACGAAGTAAACAAACCCAACCACCTCCTCCAATCCAACTTCTAAAAGTGATTTTTTTTAAGTGTTTGAATATTTATTTTGAATCCCAAAGGAGGGATTTCATTCCAAGTTAAGATAGGTAGGACATTGTGCTTAACTTTTCCTCCCTTATTATTATTTTTTTGAGTGGGCGGCAGATTGTATATAAATAATAAGGAGGGTCGTCTCATTGGTCATGGCATTAAGTGATTGTTATCATTTCATTTCAAGCTTTTTTTTTTATATAAAAAGGGGCAAAGAGCCCAAAAGCGGATTATACAAAAATTAAACGAGGAGTAGAAACTCCAATGACATCATCAGCAACATACTGCCTAACATTATCAGGAGGAGTTTCGAATAGCACATAAGGATTGTTCTCCATCAAGCTACATCCCAAATTAACAAGACCATCAGCCACCCTATTAGCCCTATAGACATGATTGATAGTAACCATCCAATCCAAAGCCAACAATTGTCTAATACGACGAACGAGGCTACGCCCTTCAGAACTACCAGCAAAAGCCCCAGAAATCCCCTTGACAACAGAATCAGAGTCAAGATTGAGGTCAACACACCTAAATCCTCTGTCATAAGCCTGTTGCAATCCCACAAAAACACTCCACAATTCACCAACATGAGCATTAGCCAAACCCAAAGCGCGAGTAAAGCCAATAATCCAAGAACCAGCAGCATTGTGTAGAACACCCCCACAAGCAGCAATAGTCGGATTACCTCTAGAAGCCCCCATCACAATTTAACCGAAGGATTGTTCTCCATCAAGCTACATCCCAAATTAGCAAGACCATCAGCCACCCTATTAGCCCTATAGACATGATTGATAGTAACCATCCAATCCAAAGCCAACAACAATTGTCTAATACGACGAACGAGGCTACGCCCTTCATAACTACCAGCAAAAGCCCCAGAAATCCCCTTGACAACAGAATCAGAGTCAAGATTGAGGTCAACACGCCTAAATCCTCTGTATAAGCCTGTTGCAATCCCACAAAAACACTCTACAATTCACCAACATGAGCATTAGCCAAACCCAAAGCGCGAGTAAAGCCAACAATCCAAGAACCAACAGCATTGCGTAGAACACCCCCACAAGCAGCAATAGTCGGATTACCTCTAGAAGCCCCCATCACAATTTAACCGAACCCAACCCTCTGGTAGAGGCATCCATCTGACATAAATCTCAACCCGAGCTCTAGGCAGAACAACGACATTATCCAAACTGTGATCAAAGTAAGGGGTAATGAAATTCAAAACCACACGAGCAGATTAAAAGAGGCTATTGTAATTACAAATACTATAACCTTACCTATTATTATTACCTCCGTTTCAAATTAACTGTCACAATTAGGAAAAATGTTGTCCCAAAATAAGTGTCATTTTCTGACTTGATAATAGTGAATAGTAAAAGGCTAATGGCAGGGGTAATTTATGACTGGCTTGCTTAACAAATCACCAAGGCAGAATTGTCAGATAAATGCATTTGTTCCATTCCATGTATACATGGCAATGGCATGCTGCATAAAGTATTTTACTTACGTATCATAAAATGAAAGTTACTATAGTTGATTAAACAAAATCATTGAGATTACATCAATCAAGTTTGTATCAGATAATTATTCATTTTTCCTTCTAAGAAATTTTTTCTTCACATCTCAATCACAAACATAAGTAATAGTTTGGACAAACTAACACGCAAAAAAAAAACGCGGAATCATTTATCACTTGTTTTTTGTAACCGAAATTATTCATTACATTTACGTGTTTAGAAGCAATAAAATCTTGTAAAAAAAAAAGCAATAAAATAAAGATAATTAACTGGAAGTAAGTATTTGCAAAAAATTTCAATTGAAATTGGCAGAAAATAAATAACCACCAACACAAAGAAGAGTGTTAACCATAACTAACACAATCTCTATCCTAAATAGGTAGTTCAGTCGGTAAGTTAAGAGATATCTAAGGAGTACTAGTATAAGAAGAAGGATTAGTTTTCAAACTTTGGAAATTAACATTTTCCCACCCTTCTAACAATTAACAACTAACATTGTCTATAAAAAACATATCTCTAGTACTCAATTTTCAACCCCATTTTTTATTGGTTGAGATTCAAATGATAAATCAAAAATCATTCAACAAATAAAAAAGAATACGTTAAATGATTCGACATTATATTTTTTTTTCCAGACGGAGTGACTAGCATGACCTATAAATTTACATACACAAAGCAGAGATTTTGAGTTTAAACCAAATAATCACAAAAATTATTCAATTAGCTATACATAAATTAATAACCGTCCCAAAAATTTCCCACTTTGGGAGGCTGAACTGTACGCGCCTTGAAGCAAGGTGAAAGAAAATATATTAGAGAAAGCTACATCAAAAAATATTATTTAAAGTTTAAATGTTTGGAACCTTACAAAGTGAGGTTCGGAGCCGAAGCATATGGGAAGGAGTTAACGAAGCAGGAAAGAGAGGAGTGGGGGAGTATAAAGCGGAATAGAGAAAGAGAAAGGAAGAGGTTTTTGTGTTGTTGGAGACGAGTGCCACTACCACTTTGTGTTGTGTACAGAGAGAGAGAGAGAGAGAGAGAGAGAGAGAGAGAAGAAAAGGCAAAGGTAATAATAACACAGAGAATGAGAATCTATACGTCCTCTATGTTTCAAACATAGACAGAAAGAAAGCCTCAACAACACTGCACCATCAAATATCAAATATACAGATAATAAAGAGAAGAGACATTCACTCTTTGATCACCTTTTCTTTTACTTCTCTCATCCTTTCTTCTCTTTTTGTTGAGGAAAGACAATATGTTGAATTGTTGAACTTTGTCTCTCTGGTGGTGGTGGGAACTGGGAAGGAGATTACGAGATTTTCGGTTAGTGTCTGGTGTTGTTTGTTATGGCGGCATTGTCGTTTTCAGTTGCATCAGTCGTTGAGGATGTCCTTCAACAACACGGTACTCGTCTCAAAGATCTTGATTTGGAATCTAGAAAAGCAGAAGAAGCTGGTAATTCACCTTTGTTTTTTCCTTCTTTTGGAAAATTCACTTCTCAATTTGCAAATTCCTTTTTCCCATGCATCTATAATTTACCATTTCAACTGCTTTTTCTATGATCGTCGGAAAATGTTAGGAATAGCTATAGGAAGTTAACTATTGTAGAGTCTAATTGTCATATTTTACATGAATTTCTCTGATTATCATCCTGATAATTGCCTTTAATGTCAATTTCTTGTGAAAAAGGTTATCTGAATTTTATATCAATTGTCCTGAGAGTGAAAATCTTTAAAATGCAGCATTTAGAAGGTATGAAGCAGCAGGGTGGTTGAGAAAAATGGTTGGAGTTGTTGCAGCTAAAGATTTACCTGCAGAACCTTCTGAGGAAGAGTTTAGGCTTGGTTTGAGAAGTGGGATTATTCTTTGTAATGTTCTTAACAAGGTTCAATCTGGTTCTGTCCCCAAGGTGACCTTGATCCTAATTTGATCTACTATTGATTTTTTTGTTGCTATCGTTTATTTGCTAATTTGATTTGTTTATTCGTCTTAAAGATTGTGGAGAGTCCTGTTAATTCTGCACTAATCCCTGATGGAGCACCATTATCCGCATTTCAGTATTTTGAGAATGTGAGGAACTTTTTAGTGGCTATCCAGGAAATTGGAATTCCTACTTTTGAGGCATCTGATCTGGAACAAGTATGTAAAGGACTTATTACTATTTCGGACTTTTGAGTAACAAGATGAATCATTGTGAATTGAATTGTTAATAACACAACATCAGATGATTCCTTTGCATTTGGCACTAGATGGAAGTTTGTTAACATCTTATTATGGTTTTCTGCTAAATAATTGGTTTGTGTTTTAGGGAGGAAAATCAGCCAGGATTGTGAACACTGTCTTGGCACTTAAATCCTATAGTGAATGGAAACAGACTGGGGCTAATGGTGTGTGGAAATTTGGTGGAAATATCAAACCTACAGTCTCTGCAAAACCTTTTGTGAGAAAAAACTCAGAGCCATTTACCAACTCCTTGTCAAGGACATCGTCTATCAATGAAAAAACTATGACTACTTTTACCTCTGATGTTGAGTCTAATAAAATGGTTGGTAAGCTTTATTTTTGTCATTTTATGTGGTTTTGTTTTGTCTAGTTGAACAGACAGAATAACTATATGGATTTCTTCTTCTTCTTTTTTATGTTTGCAGTCTGGTTCTCATTCTCTAGGTATGCTTGTTCGTGCAGCACTATTAGATAAGAAGCCAGAAGAAGTTCCAATGGTAAGGAGATGTGTTCTTCTGTGTCTTACAAAAGTTTATTTTTTTAGAGTTTAGACAAATGGAGTGTAAGTTTGAAAATTGTAACATTAGAAGTGTTAAGCATCTACTACATGTCACTCATAATACTAAGAGATCCTTTGAGATTACTTGCTTAAAGTTATATTGTTTTTCTGCATGAAACAGTTGATTGAATCTGTCTTGAATAAAGTCGTAGAGGAGTTTGAGCACCGGATTGCTAGCCAGGGCGATCAGGTATGCTTCTTTTCACCTCTGAGTAATGTGATTACTTATTAGGTCAGTGGCAGGTAATTTTGTGATTTTATTTTACTCAATTCTAAGGAAGAAAAGAACCTTTTTCTGCTGAAGTTGATTTTTATAAAGAGCTGTCCTCTTAATTATTTATTATTTATATTCATTCATCACATAACTCACAGACAAAAACAACTTCAAGAGGTGCTGTGTCCCAAAGCAATGGATCTGTATCAAAGTTTATTGCCGCACATAAAAAGGTAATAGTACCTTCCTAACACTTGAACACATTCTTGGACCTACATGGAAGTTGAAAATGTTTGAATTCTTATACTCATGCAGTTTCTGATTGATTAGGTGGATAACAAGATCCCTGTGGTAACAAAGAAAGAAGAGTTCATCCATAAAAACCATGTTGCTGATGAGGAATCACAAAGACAACTTCTGAAGCAACAAATGCTCTTTAATCAACAGCAAAGAGATGTTCAAGTAGGGATCAGCAAAGATATTATTAATCATTTTAACTTTGAAAATTTTAAATTTATTAGTAAAAGATTGCTATCCTTGTGTTTTTTATAGGAACTAAAGCATGCCATTCAAACCACCAAAGCTGGTATGCAGTTCATGCAAATGAAATTTCATGAAGAGTTCTCCAATTTAGGTAATATTTTGTTAACATTTCTGATTATTTTATTTTAAGTTCACGTTGTAATATTGTTTCATTCCTTTCAATTTTGCCCTATACTAATTGGATTAGATATTTAATCATGTTTCATTTCCCACTTTTCTCTACAGGCCTGCACATTCACGGCTTAGCTCATGCTGCTTCTGGATATCATAGAGTGCTTGAAGAAAATCGCAAACTATACAATGAAGTCCAGGATCTTAAGGGTAATAAGATTACTGGTTGGCTGGCTGCTTTAAGCTTCTATTCCATTAATGCTTTTGTAAGGACTTTATGCCGAAGTAAAATTTAAGCAGTAACTTTCTTTGATTAGGAAGCATTAGGGTGTACTGTCGAGTAAGACCCTTCTTATCTGGACAACCAAATCATTCGAGTACAGTGGATAACATAGAAGATGGAAGTATCACTATTAGTATTCCCTCAAAGAATGGGAAAGGGCACCGGTCTTTCAATTTCAACAAAGTCTTTGGACCATCTGCAGCGCAAGGTTGGTTTGTTCTTCAGTCTCAGTTGTCTTCAGGATTAATGTATTTTAGTGTATGATCTAAAAATTTTTTTGTCTTGTGTTCAGTGGAGGTCTTCTCTGATATGCAGCCACTCATTAGGTCTGTTCTTGATGGTTTTAATGTTTGCATATTTGCATATGGTCAGACAGGATCGGGGAAGACTTTCACTATGGTAAGTTACACTTGGAGTTATCATATGAAAAGGCTTGAATATCTTAATAATGTTATTCTTGTCGTCTTTTTTAACAGTAAAAGTAAACTAGAATATTAGACAGGAAAAGCTTTGGTAAGATGCGCTTGAAGTTGTCTCCCGATAAAACTTGTTTAATTAATGACTGTTTTCCTTACTTTTGTTTCTTCAATGTAGACTGGACCGAAAGAGATCACAGAAAAAAGCCAAGGTGTAAATTACAGGGCTCTTAGTGATCTATTTTTTACAGCAAACCAAAGAAAGGACACTTTTCGCTATGATGTGTCTGTTCAAATGATTGAAATTTATAATGAGCAAGTCAGAGATCTATTGGTTACTGATGGAACAAACAAAAGATATCCTTTTGGTTTGATATTATTGATCCATACTTGACTTCTGCTTTGATTTTTGTTTTTAAAAACTCTTTAAGCTTAATATGAAAATAGCCTTTATTGACATGCTTGTCCTTAACCATTCATACATTAGAAATTCGTAGTAACTCTCATAGAGGGCTCAGTGTACCGGATGCAAGCCTTGTATCAGTATCATCAACAAATGATGTTATTGAACTAATGAACCTTGGCCAAAAGAACCGTGCAGTTGGAGCAACAGCCCTTAATGACAGGAGTAGCCGATCTCACAGGTATATTCCATAACTGTCCTGTCTTCCACTCTTGTTTCTGTGATGTTTTTTTTCACGAAACATTTGACCCTTGGCTTCTTTAATTATCATTTGGCAGTTGCTTGACTGTTCATGTTCAAGGGAGAGATTTGACATCTGGAGCTATTTTACGGGGATGCATGCATCTTGTTGACTTGGCAGGAAGTGAGAGGGTGGACAAATCTGAGGCAACAGGTGATAGACTGAAAGAGGCACAACATATTAACAAATCTCTTTCAGCTTTGGGTGATGTCATTGCTTCCCTTGCTCAGAAAAACCAACATATCCCTTACAGAAACAGCAAACTCACACAACTACTCCAAGACTCACTTGGTAAGTTTTTAAGAAGATGATTTGCTAATGGGGTACTTGTAACTATATTTTAGACAGCTGCATTTCTTTCTAAGTTATACAATCCACTCATATTAAAACTTCTCATTATGTTGCTGGCTAATTTCAGGAGGACAGGCCAAAACACTGATGTTTGTTCACATAAGTCCCGAGGTTGATTCTGTTGGAGAAACGATTAGCACATTAAAGTTTGCCGAAAGAGTTGCTACAGTTGAACTTGGTGCTGCTCGAGTGAACAAGGATGGTGCAGATGTCAAAGAGCTCAAAGAACAGGTTGATTTTCAAATAATAACCTCTGAAGTTCATAATAATCTCAGGAAGCCTTACTACTTTCAGCGAAGTTAACTTTTTTAATCCTGTTTCAGATTGCCAACCTTAAGGCAGCATTGTCAAGAAAGGAAGGAGATTCGGAACATTCTTTATCTAGCAGCTCTGGAAAATATAGGAGAATGGCTAGTGATCTTTCACCCTATCATGCAAACCAGCGAGGTGCAGATATTATGGATGATCATTTTGGGTGCCGGCAACCAATGGTTGGTGTAGGCAACATAGAGGTATGTATATAATTCCCACAATATTGCAAAATGGTTCCATGTTGTGATGATACTGAAAGTTACTTTTAACTGGTTCTGCAGCTTCAGAGAAATACCACATTGAGGCAAAAAACCCAGAGCTTTGATTTTGATGAGATATTAACAAGTTCACCACCCTGGCCTCCAGTGAATAGTCCTGGACAAAACTGTGGGGAAGACGACAAAGAAACCGGTTCAGGCGAGTGGGTTGATAAGGTGATGGTAAATAAACAAGACGTGAACAAAATTGAGAACATGTTAGGGTGTTGGGAAGCAGACAGTGGGAACTTAAACGAGGTCCTTTATCAGAAATATCTCCAAGATTCTTCCAAAATATACTCAGAACAATCCTACAATATGTTCATGAGAGGCAACCAGTTTAACATTGCTGGTTCAGAACCTGACACAGATGATGTTGATGCTGCAACTAGTGACTCCTCAGAACCTGACTTGCTTTGGCAGTTTAATCATTCCAAAGCTACAAACATGGCCAATGGAAATGAATTGAAGAGTAAGAGAATTGTCTCAAAGTCAGCAAAAAGCCCAGAATTGAGGTAATGAAACATTGCTCTCTTCTTTCATAATGCTCACTTACTTAAGACATGTTATGATATTAATATTAATAATGTATATGCAACTTTTCCAGCAAGAATGATAATATTCATTCTTCTATTGGTCCTTCACCTTCACGAAAACAAGCAAATGGTGTCTCACATCGGACAGCAAGGCATCCAGTTCCTGTTGACATGAAACGTAAAACTGGGACTAGAAAGTGAACATAACATGCTATTTTTTTATTATACACACGTCATTGACGTCAAAAGGGTGATTTTTTTCTTTTAATTTTTTTTGTTCTCTTAAAATTTTTAGATCGGGGTGAGAGGGAGAGCTTTTGCAATTTTTTATTTTTTATTTTTTTGGCTGGGTTTCTGTTTGTAAGTTTTGTAACATGTATTTACACGGATAATGGAGCAATAATGCTCGTTGCTTGTATATGTGTCTTGTCCATGACCATGACATTCTTTTATTTAACGTTAGAGCATTTAGGTGATGTAAAAAATTCAAAATCCCAAACTGTCACTGCATTGGTCACAATTGCAACAGCTTACGGTCAAGAGCTTTCTTTTCTTACTTTACTAGTACTTTCTTTTTCTTATTTGATTTCTAGGTACACATGATGAGTGTCAAGTAATAGCAAATAGAACATAAACTTAATTTGTATGTATTGAGTACTAACAGAATTCATAGAGAAGGTTGCTGATTTGGGTTTTGAGGTTGAGGCAGAGGGAAATAGGTGGGGAAATGCGAATTTGGACTCATTAAAAGTGACATCTTTTGATACGTAGATTTTGCCACTTGGAGCAAGGCATTTGCGACTTGTGTTGCGGAGGGACACTCAAATAGACACACTCTACTACTTGAATTGAAGTTTGTGTTGGTTAAATGGACGAATGTGTGGAAAACAAGAGCAACCAAAGGCTTTGTAACCAGGTGGAACTTTAGTGTGAGCCTTAGAGTGGTGAGACAGTAAAGCATAGTAAGGGAAGGAGTTGCAAGAAGGAGAAGGGTTCAAATCTTGGAAACTAACATTCCCCCATCCCCACTAACATATGTTTATAAAAAAAAACTTGTGAAAAGGCACGACCCCAATAGGAGATGGAAACAAATGAATGAGCTAGGATGGTAATGCCCATTTCAACTATTTGTCTGTGTTTCCTCTCGACGGTTCTATTTTGAAGGGAGGGGTGGCAGTATGTGAGTTTACCCCCCAATTCAATTTGGAAGCATTTAAAGCATCATATTTGGAGCTTATGTGGTCTAAGCAACATGCATTACAAAAATCAATAGATGCATTATATTGAAAGGGAATATTATGCATGGACAAAACAGATTTTACAGCAGTGGAGTGGGCATGACCAATTCTAACATGCCACTTAGAAAAAGTATTATCAGAATTAAAATGTGTAACCCGGAGGTGTGGTTGAGCAGTTGGGGCTCATCCTCCCTTAATCAAGTGTCGAGGGTTCGATCCTCGCCTTGGGTACGGAGCAGCTTTAAATCCCTAGGCCAGTTGTCCCACCCTTCGAGGTGCCTCCAATCCAGCGAGGGGATTAGTCACTGCAATCGGCGGTGGATACCCTGATCTCGACAAAAAAAAAACACCAATACTAGTAAAAACAAAAACATTCGATACGGTAGAGGGAGTTGTATCTAGATCAAGAGGGACAATGCATAAGTCATTGACTTGTAGAGAGCATCAGTTTCAAATGAGCCTTCAAGAAGCACTCTCTTAGAGAACTGACCTTTGACAAAGCATTTAGTTAGGTGGGATTCAAAAAATACATTGTTATCCAAAGCAAATTTAGCAAGAGAGACAAAGTTTCTAGTGATCTTTGGCATATAAAGGAGATTATTAAGAGACAATGTAGCATCAAGACATAAATTAGAGACAATATTAGAAGAGTCAATTGTAGATATAGGTAGACCTTAGTCATTGCCTATGACAGCTTGAGCAGAAAATGAATTAGGTGCAAGGAAGGTTTGGTCGATACTTGATGGCTCATAGACTCATGGCCTTGACCCGAAGCTTGTTCTTCTCATGAAAGGGCCAGATTATTGAGGTGTGAGTCTCTAAAGCCCAATGTACCAATCTTTTTAGGAATAGTCACTATGGCTCTCTTTGGAAAAAAAGAGCAAATAGCGAATAAACTAGTGAATAGTGGATAAGCTAACTTATAGTGGATAAACTAACAGATTGAATTTAAGGTGTTTGCTAAAATTAGGGGTTGAACTAGCTTATAAATATAAAATGACATAAATAGACATTTGTAATTAATGCTAAAAAATGAGAGAGAATATTCATTTAATAGAGGATAAATAAGGAATTTAAATAAAATAATAAAGATAAAAATGGAAGAAATAATGAAACGATATAAGCTATAAGCTCAAACGCTATGTTTCGTAAAAAAGAGCGGATAGCGGATTGAATTTTTAGTGTTTGGTAAAATTAGCGGTTGAACTACCTTATAAATATAAAATGACAAAATGAACATTTGTAATTAATGCTTGAATATGAGAGAGAGAAGAAACATTTAATGGTGGATAAATGAGAAATTTAATTAAAATAATAAGGGTAAAAGTGGTAGAAAAATGAAACGTTATAAGCTCAAATACCACTTCAACTAGCGTTTCAAAAAACACTATAAGCTAGTAAAAAAACGCTGTAGGCTTGTCTTGTTAAACAGCTACCACGAGCTTATCCGCTATAAGCTAGCGGTTTGGCCAACAGAACCTAAGTAGTGTTTCAAAAAAGAAACATGCATGATCAAACGTAATCTTTCTTTCTTTTTGGTTTAAAAGACATTCTTTTATCCAGCTGGGTTGCTTCCTAACATGTTACGGCCTAAACTCATTGGGCTGAGTTGCCATGATCTAAGGCCTAATAGTCTTAGCAGACTCACTCGGCCCAAATCCATACGCGTATAATTAGAGTTTGATATAATCATTGATAACAATTCACTGTAGGAGAGTCACACTTTGTTACTGAGCTAAATAATTTCCTTTCAATTACGTTTGTTTGATATCAATAATAATAATAATATAATCTATAATAATGTTGGCGTACATAAGAGTGATGATGGAGAAACAGAAAAATGCTTCCTGGAGGGGCTTCTTATAATGGCCCCAAAACAACAGTTAAGCTGACTGATTCATATATGTCTGTCTCCCTGTAAGTAGGGTCATCGATCTTATTTGATGTACTATAAAATTATGTTAGATGAATGGATGACCTTTGCTCTAAGAAAAAAAAATCATAAACACAAAAGAAATATTTATTGCACATGAGCCATGACTGGCTATTGCCTATTGCCATACCAAACATTTGTGATATTTTTGTAACTAATGGACAGATAAGATAACTATGAATATGTAACATCAACATAATTTGAAAACCACTGTGTGTGTGTGTGTGAGTGTGTGTCAAATAAAGCAGAATTTAGAATATGCATCTTCACATGCTGTCTCCCATAACTGAAAAATTCTGGATTTCTTTTGCTTCAATAATCAATTCTCGGAGGCTTTATCTATTTGAGTTTAACAATTACGCGTGTTAATAATATTCTGCTTCTTATTATAAATTTTTTTTGCAGTTTTAGGCTAATTGAATAAATGATGTATCTGACCTATATTATAGACCAGATACATCAGTTATTCAATGAATCTAAAACTTCAATTTTTCTTATAATAATAACCGTAGGTATATGGTGAGATATTATTGGATTTATGAGTAAAAGAATAATATTACTGTATGTGTCTTTAGTTTTCTTTTATAAACTGTCTTCAATTAGATTCCACACCAGACCCAGCCCGTCCAAAAAAGTGGAAAAGATAAACGTAGAGGTTGAGTTATGGACAAAATGTATGTCAAACTTATTTTATTGATTTTTTTTATTTGTTTAGAACAAAATTGTTAGATCTAACCATCTTTAAAAGATTCTCTGAATATATAAACTTTGCCTATATTCGCCTTAAAGAGTTGGCCACCTAGCCTGGCAATAGTTGGGAACTCACAATCATTCATAACTCATATTGGCTGTATCACTATATGATAAAAGAATAAGAATGTCTTGTCTTAATACAAATATAAATTCCTTTCAAGTTACCATGTGTCTATATGTTGAATGATTGAACATGTCACCAGTAGATTTCATTTGATGATAATGATTACCACTATAATGCTGTGTGTTTCCATTACAAAGTTGATGTGATTTCTTATGGGTTCCCTTAGCTGGGTAGGAGTGGGACATTGAACTACCATTGATGGAATTGTGGTGACAAGAAAGTTGGTCTTCCCACTCTCAAGATATTATGTTCACTTAACTATAGTTGCTGTCTGGCAATTGGGAAATAAATGTTTGTTATAGGTCAACAACACTTACCCAACAACCTTGAACATAGAGCACTATATCATTCTTATCTGGTCTATAAACCAGATATATAAATTATTCAATAAACTTAGAAACTGCATTTTTTCTTATATATGAGACTAGAGAGACCAAAGGGAGTAACATCCTAGAATTCAAAACCAAACCTATTTACACCATCGTCCAATCACATTTGACTATGATGTCACTTTGTTGTATTAATCCCTCAAACTCATAATCCTATCTTTATGCTTGGTTTTGCAAAAAAAATTAAGCAGAAAAAAATGAAGATACTCAAGAACAATCCAGTAATCCAACAATACTTACTGAGAAATATGCAAAGGAATTTGAAGCATTGTCAAAACCAGCACACAGCACACCCTCTCAAATCAAGGTAGCACTCCACATTATACATTTCAAGTTGAAAAACAACTTAGGTCTTAAACTGTACACCAACATTAAAAAAAAGTATTATTGAACATGAATGAAGAATTTGAGGCTGTACATAAATGTGCTATTTGGAATTGACACCATTGTAGATGGACTTTGGAAGGTTCTTTGAATGATGAAGAGAAACAACATCTTTACATCAAGAATACCCTTTTATTGGAAAATTGTAATGAAGAAGAAATTCTTGATGGAATATGAATTTTGTGTCTCATGTACAGGTTGAATCAAAGGAATGGACTAGATTCTTGGAGATGATGCTGATTTCATGCACTTGACACATAACTAGATGATGATGATGGACTTAGGTGAAGAAATGAAGAGGAGAATTTTGAATATGTGTTTTGCAGATCAGGACAAGGTTTAGGAGACACCTTCTCAGAGAAACCTCTTACATTAGAACAAATCCATGAAGGCGATGATGACTCGGAACTCGTAGTAAACGTTATGTTTGAAAGACGGATAGGTGCGAATGGTGAATCAACTAATCCTGAAAAATTGCCAGCAATAGCAATATTTTCACCAATCAAGTTCTTAAAAGTAATGCTGCCAACAACCGGAAGCGCGCTTGGATCATACTTATCATCTGGATGAGAACCATAGTAACCTGTCATGACGATACCTGAGTGAACATTTTCTAATTTTGCATCATTTATGAAGATTTCTTTCACATAACCACCTCTACCCTTTGTGGTCTTTAATTCAATGCCAATTTTTGAGTTTGTTATATGGAGCTGCTCTGCAATTATATTGGATATGCCTCCAGACATTTCACTTCCAAATGCAAAGCCGGCACCAGAAGATGATTGTAGGTAAACACTTCTGACATGGACGTTCGAGATTGGTTTTCCATAGGCAACTCCATATTGATCCCAACCACTCTTCAGCGCAATCGCATCATGACCAGTGCTAATACTGCTATTTTCGATGCAGATGTACTCGGAAGAATCTGCAAGTTGCAAATACTAATGAGTTTCATAATGTACACAATAAAAAGCAAAGAGAAATACTAGCAATATACTCTTCAACACAATGTATCTGGATTATAGACCAGATACATTAACTATTCAATGAGTAAATCTGCATTTTTCTCTTATATATGAGATCAGAGGGAGAAATAACTTTTCAATTTACCTGGAACAATGCCGTTTGTGTAAGGTGATTCAGCTGGTGAGTGAGCTGTTATGTTCTGAATTCGAACATTGCTGCAAGCATTGTACAAAGAAGATAAAATACAACACTACCAATGAACAAATAAGTCAAGTATCACAAATATGAGCCGCATGTACCTGCAATATACCGGATGGATGCTCGAAGCAGGAGAGTTTATAAATGTAATATTTGAGATTGTGATTTCATCAGAATCAACAAACTCTATAATATGTGGTCTGCTATAATTTAAAATATGATTATTGAATAGGTTCCACCAAACAGAACCCTGGCCATCAATTGTTCCATCATCACCTGATCCATTTATTAAACACGTCAATTTGAGTATAGAATCACAGCATGCTTATCTTATCAGATAAATACATCAAATAAGAAGAAAAATGTAATGGAAGAACTCTCTTGCCTGTAATCACCACATCAGTTAAATTCTTTCCATAAATCAAGCTGCAATATCTCCTTCCTGGAACGTCGAGTCCTCGACTGTATGAAGGCAAGGGATCCACTACACTCCAGTGTGCATAATCCTGAAATGATACAAAACAAAAGGCAAATGTAAGATTTTCCAAAGAAAGCAAAACTAGTAGTTTCCTTCTGTATGTTGCAGGTTAAAAATAAAATTCAAGTTGAAGATTAAAACCTGTGATGCAATGATTGTTGCACCTCTTTCAAGGAATAGAGTGATGTGGCTAGTAAGATTAAAGCTTCCGGTAAGCCATTTACCGGACGGAACATATAATTTAGCACCGCCTTTGTCAGCAAATGACTTGGCATAAAAAATTGCATTTTGGAATGCAACTGTATTCAGTGTTTTCCCATCTCCAACTGCTCCAAACTCTAATATCGACACGCTGTGAGGCCGAGGATCTAATGAAATCTTTTTACACGGTTGATTATCTTCACCATTGCTTTCTAGAGCAGTGCTTAATGCTATAAGCATAAGCACAATTACCTGGAAAGAAGAAAAGTAAAGAAGAAACTTTAAAGCTAACTGCTAAATTAATAAGAACTATATAGTAAGAGCAATGTGGACTACAAAATAGAAGAAATTGTGAAATTTAAAAGCAGTGCAAGTCACAAAAAATTCCAAACAATAAAACAGTAGTATCTTCAATTGCAAAAACAAATGCTCCATTTCACTTTCTGTTTGAACAGATTTTGCATTCAGCTCAGAGAACTAGATAGAAAGGAAAATAATTTACAGAAGCAAACCAACAGAAGATGCAATTTGACATTAAAGGAGTGAACACTAGACTCAATAATAATAGGATTATTACAATTAACAAGCTATATTCAAAAACAACTAATTAAGATGGATATACCATTTAACAACAAAAAAATGTTCTACAATGAAAAATAGGATAATTACAAACCAAATTGAACATGTAATTCAAACTAGCAAACCATGGTAGAAGATTTTCAGTCCCACAATTCTATTAATAGGCCAAAGAGAAAACAGTAAATCAGAAATGTTGACTAAGAAAGATCTCTCAAAGACCCATTTTTCAGAGACAAGAAAACAGTGTCTCAACCAACCTAGTACTACCACAGCGTAATCACCAATCTATATAATCACTAAATTTGTTTCCTACAAAAAAAAAATCCTTTTCAATAATTGATCTTGACAGAGACACTAACACAATTTAAGATCGAAACTGAGACATTATAGAACAACAATACAACCTTAAAAGTCACAACAAACAAACATCAATATCAATTGTAGGTGCTGATGATGCAAAATAAACAATACTTCAACAAAAAAATTAAAACCCCCCACATGAAAAAAATTCATTTTTTTTCTTCACTCTCTAAATTCTTAACAACGTACTTACTAGCCTCTTCATGGGTATGTCTATATGTTCTTGTCTCCTTCAGCCACGTCTGAAAAGAGTGGAAGAACCCAAAGAAGAGTGTGAATAAGAAGAAGAACTAACACATAAGGACAGAAGAAGAAGAAGAAGAAGAAGAAGAAGAAGAAGAGAAGAGAGAGCAGTGGTGTTTGTTTCGTATACAATAGAATACAACACAATGCCAACCAAGGACTAGAAACAAAAAAACAAAAACGGAGAGAGAGGTAATAGAAAGCGACGGCTGGCTATAAAGAAAAAAAATAACGCCAGCTCTGCATTTCATTTCATTTATCTTTTTAATTAATGTCTGTATTTAATTAATTAATAATTAAAAAGAAATTTCCACGCATACAACAACAACAACAACAAAAAAAAAAAGGACAGTGTAATATAAAATTGCTATAATTATTCAAATTTCTTGATTTCACATTTATTTCATTTGATTTGATTTTTACTAGTACCATCAAAATTAAGGTCCCCTCTTGCCGACACAAAAAACCTTCTTAGTTTTTAGGGATGTCAAATGTTAATTGGTCAAGTCAACGTGCTTTGGTTTTTATTTAAAGAGAAAAAAATAGTAAAAAATAACATTGGTATTGATATTTGGTAGTACTCCTATATGCTTCTTGATTTGGTTAAATAAATATGAAAAGTAATTAATTACGTAATTCTCACTTAAGTCACATGTGAACAAGGACAGGTGTGATCAGTTTTTCTCCTTCCCTCAATCATTGCTCTTATATATTATTTATATTATATATTATATATATATATATTATATATTATATTACTATGGTTTAGGAATGCTACTTGCAAATATACCTAATCTGGGTATACATGATAGAATCAAGTTTTGTGTGTATAATCTGATTTAACATTTCTCAAAAATGGAAAAAGAAGGTTTGATGAAATTAATTGATTCAAATTTGCATGTAAGAATTGAATTTTTTTTGGTGGGTTGTAATAATTCATAGTTGAGTATTCATGTTTTGTTTTGTGTTTGCAAGCTGTTGTTTGATCATTTGATTTTCTTTTTGGCTATCGTAGTTAATATATAAATATATAAGGTTTTGAAATTTTAGCTTAAGCACACGTTAATTTTCTTTATTTTGAAACTTTTCAATGACTTGTAATGTCTTAATTGTATGTTTTCTTCTTATCCAATTTTCACTGTTTTCCGTCATGAATATTGATTTTTAAATCATTTAAATATTATTAATATGTAAATAAATGATTAATGTTTTTTCGTATTTTAATTAATGTGTAATTAATGAATATAAATATAATAATAAGATAGATTCATTATAATGTTTAATTGTTTTGATAAAATAAATTTTAAGGGATGAAACTCATCTAAGATAGTGAATACACTTGGGCTTCTAGAGCTCCTACAAAAGATATTATATTTACGTTTACTTGCTCACATCAACAGAACTAGGGAGGATTCAAATTTGCAATATATAAGATACTAGCTTTGGTCGTCTTCCACTAGACTTTGTGTCCGTTTGTTACGGATTAAAAAATAAGTGATTTTGTTGTTAAATAATTTAGAGGTTAGTTTTTAAATATTTTTAAGAAAATGAGAAGTTGTTTTGTGTTTGTATAACATATTGAAAATCACTTATTTTTAAAAAAACGTTCTTAGAAAAATATTTTTTTATGAGAAACTACTCAAAACAAATTTTCATTTGAAACAATTTTTAGATTATTTTTATATTCTCATTTTTTTAAAAAAGTTGTAATAAACGATGATTTTTTTTAAAATACATGACTTTTTTAACAAAAAAGTGATTGTTATTCAAAGTAAACAGTAAACAAAGGGGCTCTAAAGTAATTGAAATGTGGGGGTTCTAAAGTAATAGCCTCACACCCCAACATGAATATGTAGCTTTTAGTTTCTTTCTTATTAGTTGTAAGTTTGTTGTCTATGGGATCTTAACCATATGTCGTCTCACCAAAAAAAATGTAGTCATCACACACTTTTGTGCACCACCATGTTAAGACTAGTGTGATATAAAAGTTTTTTACATTGATCGATACATAAAAATAAAACGAACAAGTACTAAAATGATACATGCCATTGTTGTGTCTTAGAGATTCAAATACTCAATGGAAAAATCCAATATACAAGCAAGAAGTTCTTCCTATTTATTTTGCTTCTCCACTAAGCGAGGTGTAGATATTATTCTTAAAACTAGTCCTTGGAGTTTTGATAGGAATACTTTGGCATTCAATCACATCACTGTAGAATATGTAAGTCAAATGTATAGTGTTAGTATCGACTAGGTGCATTTTGTCTATTATAAAATAATTGACTAAGAGCTTGTTAGTTTGTTATGGAATAACTAACTAAGAGTTTGTTAGTTGTTAATTGTGGTTGTAACCAATTATAACCTCCTTGGTGGAGATGTATAAATAGAAGCATTGATCAATAAAAATAATACAATGAGTTTTACATCAGAGTTACCTCTCTCCCTCTCTCAGTTTTAAGTTTTTGTTTTCTCTCTCCCTGCACTGAGTGCTATGTGGTGCTACGCGAGTGCTACCGGTACCTGATCATGTGAAGATCTCAGTGAGTTCACTTGTAACTCTGTGAGTTTTGTGTGTGTGAGTGCTCTTGTCTATGCGATGCCACGGTTCTAACAACAGTATCTAGAGCAAGATTCGATCCAAGGGAAAAGGGAAACACAAGAGTACGTGAGACAAATCTTGGGGTTTCTTAAAAAGGGGAACACGAGTGTTTTGAGAGTTTTGAACTTGGGATTAGGAGATGATGTATCAACTCACTTGCCCAAGTTAGATGGGAAGAACTAGGAGAGATGGAATGTACAGATGAGAGCATTGTTCACCTGCAAAGAAGTACTCGAAATAGTCAATGAGGGCTATGAAGAAATAGGCAAAGAAGCACCGAAGAACGGAAAAATGCCTACAACAAGAATAAGAGGAAAGATGGTAAGACATTGTACTTGCTTTATCAAAGTGTGAATGAAGCCAACTTTTACAACCTTTCCAAGGGTCTCACTTCCAAGCAGGTCTGGGAAATATTTGAAAATGTTACATCGGTTGTGAAAGGGTCAAGAAGGTCAAATTGCCATCCTTGAGAAAGCAATTCGAGGATATGAAGATGCAAGAAAAGGAGAAAGTGACCGATTACTTCAACAGATTTGGCTAGTGAATTTGCATAGCGGATGATGAATAGACGTGTTTGATAAGCACTAGCCTTTCGCATTTTTTGGGTAGTGTTTATCATTTTTTCAAACACTACTTCAAGTAGTGTTTTTTGAAACACTGCTTATGGTGTATAGCGTCTCACTTTTGTTGTCATTTTTACTCTCATTAAATCCGTATTTTTAATGTTATTTTATATTTATCAGATAGTTTAACCGTAGTTTTACCAAATACGTGATTTTCTATCTGCTAGCTTATTCGTTATCCGCTACCTTTTATGCCTAAATATAGCAATAAAGGTTATTGACCCAAAAAATTTACCCCCAAAATTTTCAAATTATACAAATCAATTTTCATATTGAAATGGTAAAAATGCAAGTTATAAAATGCAACAAAATGAGAAACGGACTCACCCAAAGAATTTACTCAAATATATTTCTAGTATTGAATATTTTATATTTACTATATGAGTTTTTACTTTTTGGTTAACATACATCTCACAATAAATAAGAGTATAATAAATTAACTAATAATATATATTTATTTTCTTTTTCTTATAATTTAGACACAAAATATATTAAATTGTATAATTTGTTTCCTAGCATTTTTTAGTAATTTTTGATAGAATGACAAACAAACATCAAACAAGGTCGCTCATACTCTTGTCAGCCTTGTCCTGAGTTTCTTCTCAAACTTTTGTCAAAAAAAAGCATATGTTCACACCAAAGTTTGAATACGAGACCCCTTATATCACTGAGATTGTCATTGCAACCAAGAGTGAGAGATCTTTCCTCCATTATTCAACAATTATTATTTCACCAAAATTTTCTTTTTGATAAGAATGAAAGTGTGGGACCCGCAGCAATAATGGGTTGAAAATGCTAGGCTGGCATTATTTGGTTAGCCAGATCAGGAGTACATGTGGTTTCATTGGCAGCCGCAGCCCCACAAAACCCTGTCTTCTTCGGTCTTCTTAATATTTCATTTCAGATGCTCAAACAGTATATGAAATTAAAACCCATAGCTAGGAGTATAGTTGGAACTTGGAAGAGTTTTCAAACTTACAATTTTTATTTAGCAAAAAAAAAGAAGAAAAAGTTAATTTGAATCTCTCTCATGTTTTTTCCATAAAAAAAAAATGTGAATAGAATAATGTGAAATTGATCAGGACTGTACGTCTCACGGTTTGATTAAAACTTAAAAGACTCAATTGTGTATTGCCAGAAGGGGTTGATATAAATAGTTGGATCTTCTGCTGGCAATATGGCATTTGCAGAAAGTTTCTAATTTATTTTTTATAAACAAAAATTTATTGTTTTTCTCTTTAGCTTTTTAAATATATGTTTCTTACCAGAGAGAGCCCAAAATAATTTTAGAGAAATAATTAAAATTTATTTTGACATGCTTTGATATGATTTTGTTTCTAGAAAAAGAAATTAATTAAAAGTTGAAATTTGGAGGTTTTACCTCAAAAAAAATATATTTTTTTACCCACTTTTCTTTTGTACAATTTATTTTTACTAAATATATTCAAACGCAAATAATTTTATATTTAACTTATTTTTAACCAAAATTAATTTACATAATTTATTCAGAATCAAATTTTCTCCACATAACCAAACACACACTCACTATATTTAATAGAATTGGTGAAAATTTTAGGTGATGTAAAATTTTTAACCGAGGTGGTGAAAAATTGAGATAGTGATGTAAAGTTTAGCAAAAGAACTACTACTAGTAATGGAATAATAGTGTGTGAAGGGTGGAAAGCAGAAGAGACAGAGAGAGCCAAAAGAAAAGAAGTAGTAAGAATAAGAAGAAAGTGAGAATGATAATTGAGAAGGTGATAAGTGGTTGCGGTGATGATAATTTGGCAGAAGGGTGCAAAGTTGAGTTTATTTTGGAGTTGCACTTGCACACGTAAGTGTTAGGTGCATTGTTACAGAGCGATGAACTCCATCCAGTTTACACTGTCACACTACTACACCACATGTGCACCGTTTTTGTTTTGTTTTGTTTTGAAATCTGGCAGGGTTAGGGTGCATTTAAAACACACTTTTCCTTTCATTGTGGTGGCTTCTGGGCTTCTGTCTACGAAGACAATGTGGCTTTTTGTCCCATCCCATGCTCTCTCTCTCTCTTAAAGGTGCCGTTGTTAATGGCTTAATGCCACACACTTTTCGGTGTGTCAGGGCCCCATCCGTTTGATGACTCACAAAGAATCCAAGGGTTGCGCATTTACCAACTCATTGCTTATACTATTGTACGGTTCATGCTTCTATCACCTTAAGGTTCTGTTTGATAAAAAGTAGCGGATAGTAGATAAGCTAGCTTATAGCGGATGAAGTAGTTGATAGAGGATGAGGTGACGGATTGAATATAAAGTATTTGGTAAAATTAGCAGTTGAAGTAGTTTATAAATATAAAATTACGTAAATAGACATATGTAATTAATACTTAAAAAAAAGAGAAAAATTCATTTAAAGGAGGATAAATTTATAATTTAATTAAAGTAGTGAGGGTAAAATTGAGAGAAACAATAAAACACTATAAGCTATAAGCTCAAACGCTACTTCAAGTAGCGTTTCAAAAAACGCTATAAGCTAAAGCTACTGAAAAAATGTTAAAAGCTTGTATTGCCAAACACTTACAACTAGCGAATCTGCTATAAGCTAGCGGATCAACTTTGTCAAACAGAGTCTAACTATATTCTAAACCCAAACCATACATTTCATATATCATTTTTTTTTGCTGTTGTTTACAGTTTTGTATACATTTCATATATCATTTTTTTGCTGTTTTTTACAGTTTTGTATTGCACCATGACTGTGTTTAACGCCATACTGCCATATCTGATATCAATAGTGAGTTTTGCATTGCATTTCATGTGTGGGTGTTGTTTCTTAAACTGCTAGTAATTCAAATTCAATAGTGATGTTTGGAAACCATGAAGCAATATTAATGGTCACACTAGCTAGGAACTAAAATGTGAATAATACTTTTTTGCAAATATGATGCTTGTGTGTAAGACTCACTAGTGAAGTTTTGGTGGCATAAAACGTGAAGCTAAGGATGATAGCCAAGCAAACACAGCAAATTTATTTTGGTTAAATTTATTTTAATTGAAAATGAATTGAACAAATAGCTATCTAGAGTCTATTTGATTTGCAAACAGGTAAGTATTGGAGTACTCAATACAGTACTAGTTTGCACTTTGCACAACTTTTTATCTTATGAGAGAGAGAGATGAGAAGATATAAGAGAGATGAGAGGAGAGGGGTAGATAGAAAAGGAGAGGTGATGAAGAGAGGTCATGAGATTAGAAGATATAAGAGAAGAGAGAGGAGAGACAGATAGAGAAAGGGAGGGAGGGAGAGAGGGAGAGAGAGGAGAGATGAATGGGATGGGGGAGAGAGAGAAAATTAAAAAAAAAATATTTTTGGTAATTTTTGGAGTAATGAAAAAAGTTATATTGTGGGACGGAAAATTGTACCGTGGTTTTGTGAGTGACGAGAATTTTTGTCCTCTACCAGAAAGAGTTTCCAAATCAAACAGAGTACAACTGGAGTTGTCTAGTCCAGTCTCTTGCTTTCTAGCAAATTTAGCACAATGTATATACTCCCGAAAAAATGATTTTTTTCAACTCATGTATGAAAAGTTTGAATCAAAATTGTTTTTGTGTATGTACAAATACGTGCCACTTTTATAAAGTTGAGAATTGAACCTAACACCACTCTGATCGTCGCCAACGATCGCTTCGACCATTGGCGATCACCACTTTGACCACCGCTGATCACCACTACATCCACCTCTGATCATCAATCTTACCACAACCAACTACCACTCCGAGTCACCACTTCAACCATCGTCAGCGATAACTTTGGCCACCACTTTGACTATCACATTGACCATCGTCAACCATCACTATGACCACCTCATATCATCTCTTTGTCCACCTGTGATCTCCAATCTGACCACTACCGACTACAATTATGACCACCACTCCAACCATCGTCAACCACTACTTCATTCGACCATCGCTGACCACCACTTTCACCACCATTGATCACCCACCACTCCATTCACCTATGGTGACTAATCTGACCACCTCATACTACCACCAGTCACCGCCAAACACCACTTTGACCACAATCGATCACCACTCTAACCACCATCGACCACCACTCAATCCATCTCTGATCACCAAACTGACCATCGCCTACCATTTCGACCACCAAAAAACACAACTTTAAACAGTATAGGTCACCCCAACAACTACCTCTATAACCACTATTCTGACCATTGGAAATCACCACTCTGATGGCCACCGTTGACTATCATTGCGACAGGCGTCTGTCTACAAGTACTACTTTTAACCATTATTATTAAAATTATTACTAAATAAATACATTATATATTTGTAATATTTTAGTTCTTTTTTCAATCCTATGTCATATATTTTTTTTGATTAAGATAAGTTTATGATGAATATTTATTTTTATGCTTGTATTTGAAATTGATTTTGATTTTTGAAAATTTATTAACTCAAAACAAAATCTGGTTTTGATTTTTGAATCTTTTAAAAGTCAAAACAAAAACTGATTTTTGTTTTTGAAAATTTCAAAACAAAAAACGTTTTCAAAAACAAAAATCAGACAACCACTCAAAACATGAGGTTTTTAGTAGAATTGATTAGAAACCAAACATATCTAATTTGTGGTGAAACAATGTTCGAACAACGTAAATGTGATCCAAGAGTGTCTAACCGTGGAACCAAACATAAGCTTACCTTTGTATATAAAAACGAAATCGATTTGTGCGGCAACTAGAGCTGTCAATGGGCCCGGCCCGGCCCATAGGGCTAAACAACATTTGTGGGCTGGGCTGGGCTGGCCCAATATTCTAATGGGCTGCATATTTTATGGCTCGGCCCGACATCAGCCCAATGGGCCACAAATCATTGAATTTTTAGAAATTTGACCATAGATTTTTCCTACAAATGAACAACATACATAAAGACAAATATTTTGAGAGTAACATAGTGTATACATAAGATAAATAAACGTGTTTTGGCTAAAAAAAAGTCAATTTAAATCTGTTTCGGCTCTAAAAATCACCACAAATAATTAATTAACGCTTTGTCCATCAGCCCATGGCTAGCCTACCAGCCCATGGGTCAGCCCGGCCCGGCCCATATATATGACCGGGCCCATTGGGCTGGGTCAAAAACTTAGCGTTGCTTTTGGGCCTCTATTTTTAGAGCCCGACCTAACCAAATAATTGGGCCATTGAGCCAATCCGTTGGGCTGGGCCAAAATTGACAGCTCTAGCGGCAACCTTTTCAATCATGCCGGCATGTTGTTTTAGGTAAAAAAATTTTATCTTTTTTCTCTAGATAATTTCAAAAGAATTATTTACAAAAATTGAGACAAATTGATTTTGGTAAAAAAAAAAATTGAGCCAAATTGATATTGTTTACGCTAATCTTCTTCTCATTGGTGGAAGATTTTCTTTTGTTATTGAATTTTAAATGTCAGATGCTTTAGACCATCTCTAGTGGAGCAACTTATTGGAAGTTTGGTATCTCATAACTCATAAGCACCGTTGTTACTATTGGGAAGAAGAAAATGATGTGGTAAATAAACTTGCATGAGAAAGGTAGTTTGAAGGGGAAGGAGGGGCGTCTCAGGAAAAGAAACAACTACATCTGTAAGGGATGGGGTGTGTCTATTTTATGTAAATAAGGCCTACTTTGTTTTTTTAAATGTAAATGATGGGAGGGGGTATGGGTAGAAAAAAGGGGATGCAGGTAGCAGTGCCCGACTTCTTATTGAGCTACCCATAATAATTGTTATGCAATATATGCGACCCACATAAGCACAAGATGTCTAGATAGCATTTCCCATGGGCTGACTATCGATTTTATTGTTACTGGGCTTTTTGGAACGGCTAGTGCAATAGGTGTTGAAGGCTTTTATTTTTTGTACCCCCACCTCGATACAGCATACGCCCATCCCTGAATATTTGGCTAAACGGATTTATCTAACAAATAGATAAATCCGTAGTTAAAAAATGCACTACAGATTTATCTATTTGTTAGATAAATTCGTAGTTAAAAAATGCATTACAAATTTATGTTTTTAGTAGATAAATCCGTAATGCATTTTATAACTGCGGATTTATCTATTAAAAACATAAATCTGTAGCCTTTATTTAAATTTGTTAGCTTTATATAAATTCGTAGCCTTTATTAATAATTTTTATTCCCCATTTTTCTTCAAGTCAAACAGATTTATCTATTTAGTAGATAATTCCGTAGTCTATTTTTTATACAGATTTATGTACTCAACAGATAATTTCATAGTCTATTTTTTAACTACTGATTTACTTAGGTGGGGGTTCTAAATATATAAACCCGCAGTGCATTTTTTCAACTACGGATTTATCTTTTATTTAGATAAATCCGTTACACATCAATTTGTAAGGGCATTTTTGAAATAATCAAATTTGTGGGGGTATAAGGTCTCTTGGTGGGGGTACATAAAATAAGTGCCGGTGTTGAAATCCAAGAAAAAAATGGTGACCTTTTCTCATGTTTTTGAAGGACACCAAAGGCATGAGAAGAGACCACCATTTTTTTCTTGGATTTCAATAAAGTTTGACCAAAAAAAAGGACACCAAAGAAATCTCGTAACACATAAATATAGTTCATTGTTTGGATTAAAAGAAGCAAAAATTGCACTCATCTCCTCTTATTTTTAGTTAAATTAAATAACACACATTTCTTCTATCTAATAAAATATAATAGTCTTCTGTTGAAATGCATGCACCTTCCCTCTTCTTTTACTTGTTTTTAGTCCCTACAAAATTTTGTTTTTTTAAATTAGTCCCTACATTAACGAAATAGGTGTTTTGGTCCCCAACTTATTTTTCCGTTTCTATTATTAGTCCCTGACGTTAAATAGTGCTGACTGTGCTGACGGAAATCTGAGTTGGCATTTACATGTGTAATTCTTTTATCTACGTGCCTATTTTATTATCCATGTGGCTTTTTTATTTTATTTTTTACCAAAAAAATTTATTTTATTAAATTTGGTTTTTTGGTTCAAAAAAACTGATCTTCGTTTTTCTCTCTTCCGGGGGCGGAGTAAACCTCCGACACGGTGGTCGCCTGTGGAGGGTACTCCGATGAAGAATTTTTTTAGGGCTTTACGAGAGGATAAAGTGAGGATTCTGGATATCAAATTCGTTTTTCGATTGAAGGCCCATGGTTGCCGGAAAATAAGGAAGAAGGTGGCGGTTTGAGGTTCTCAGATCTGTTTTCTTAGCTACGAAATAGGCACCAAACATGGAGAGGAAGAAGAGGGAGACATCGTGGTGGTCATGGGCGTTCAAATGGTGGTCGAAATCAGCTATAAAACGAGAGACCTGGGTGTGTCTCCGATCAAGGTTACTGTAACAACCGAGAGGAAAAACAAACAACAATGGGAGCACACGAAAGAGACTCGTCCCTTCAACAAAAAATTCTTCTGATATCAAAGAAACCAGAGAGGAGAAATGTGAGATTGATTACAGCGTTTGGGTGTTTGTGGTTTGTGTCAGAACTAGAGAGAGATTTTGAGAGAGGGGTTTTGAGTGTGTGTGGCTTGGTGATGGTAGTTTCGGAGAAGATGAGAGAGAGGTTTTGTGTGGTTGTTGCCATTGGAAAGAAGGAATAATGGGTATAAGAGAGAGGGGTAGGGGGTGGAAATCGTGTAGCAGTAATGGGAGGAAGAAGATGATATGGGTTTGGGTTTTTAATTTTAGTGCTTTATTTTGTTTTTTCATTTTCTAACATGAGGTGGAATTAAGAAAATGACATGGAAATAAGTAGTTGGTGCCAACACATTAAAATTGTCACATAAGCAGTGCCACATCTGCTCTGTTAGTTAAAACTAGCGGCAAGGACAAATAATAGAAACGGAAAAATAAGTTGAGGACTAAAACACCTATTTCGTTAATGTAGGGACTGATTTAAAAAAACAAAATTTTGTAGGGACTAAAAACATATTTTACCGTACATAAAAATAACCTCCCCTCTAATTTATATGAAAATAGATGAGGTATAGTATTATTTAAACAAATTTTAGGGGAGGAGAGTGAAACCTCTACTTACAAATAAAAAAAGATAAGTGTTAGTTTTAAAAACATAAAAAATAAGACTTAGATAAATAGCTAAGTTTGTGAGGTAAGAGAATCTGTGAAGTTCAAATCTTAAAAACTAATATTTATCGATCATTAACATTTGCTCGTAAAAAAGTAGAGGAGATAGGCGTGTCATTTGTTTGGAAAGAAATTGATAAGCTAGCGAATAATGGATAAACTAGCAAATAACGAATAAGCTAGCTAATAACGGATAACAAATAAGTTAGCAGATTAAATTTAGGGTATTTGATAAAATTAACAGTTGAACTGACTTATAAATACAAAATAACAAAAATAGATATTTGTAACTAATATTCTAAAAGGAGGGAGAATAGTTATTTAATAGAGGATAAATGAGGAATTAAATTAAAGTAACAAAGATAAAAAAACGTAGAAAAATGAAACAAACTTATGAGCTCAAACGCCAGCGTTTTGAAAAACCCTATAAACTGATGAAAAAAAGCCATAAGATAATCATAACAAAATAACAAACACTAGGCTTTGTTTGGCAAGGTCAATCCGCTAGCTTATAGAGGATAGTTTATAGAGGATAAACTCGTTATAGGTGTTTGACACGTTAGTTTATAGCGTTTTTTCACTAACTTATAGTGTTTTTTGAAACACTACTTGAAGTGGTATTTGAGCTTATAGTTTATAGAGTTTCATTTCTCTCTCATTTTTATCCTTACTATTTTAATTAACTTCCTCATTTATCTTATGCTAAGTGAATCTTCTCTTTTATTTTTAAACATTAATTATAAATATTCATTTATGTCATCTTTTATCTATAGTTAGTTCAACGACTAATTTTATCAAACAATTTAAATTCAATTCACTGATTTTACAAAAAAAACTATAAGCTATTTCTGACATTATGGTCACGACAAAAAAAATAGGTGATTAATTTATATACACATAAAGTGTATACTCTTTTACAATCACAACCAATCACACTTCATGAAACATTTGGTTACTAATTGACTAACCAGTGATTACTAATCGACTAATTTGTTTTTAATAAGGTGTCGACATGTAATTGATAGATAATTTTTTTTGTTACATAATTGATAGATAATGCAAAATATATAAAAATAAATTAAATAAAGCTTTCGTGAAGGCGAAGTCTAGTTGGTTCACAGACGCTCCACAACTTCAAGAGGCAGAGGCTTTAAGTATTTTGATAGCTATTAATTGATTGCAAGATTTGAACATCCAAAGAGTCACCATCAAGGTCGATTGTAAAGCGGTTGTTGATGGTATTAGATGATTGTCCAAATCGGTAACCGAGTTTGGAACTATTTTAAGATCTTGTTACAATTTACTTTCTCATTTACAAAACTATAAGGTTAGTTATATTAAGAGGCAAGAAAACTGTGTTGCTCATACTTTAGCTAGAGCATCACGGGATTATGCTAACTCCCAGATTTTTGATTATAGTCCTACCTATATTACCTATATTGTAAACTTGATTTTGAATGAAATGATATGAATTTTCCTTTTGTAAAAAAAAAAAAAAATTAAATAAAAAATAGAAGTCTTGAGAGTTGAGTGTAATTTAGTGATAAAGTGCTACTTCCAAGAAAAAGTAGAAGGCTGCGGCGTCGCGTGCCCTTATTGGCTATTTCCCATTATTTTCGCATTGCAACTTGTCTCCGTGATCAGACAGACAGGTTATTCTCTCCGGCGAGGCGACTCCGTTGCCATCCAATCCAATCCATCATCGAATAATGGCGTTGTACGTCCTATCACGCCGTTTATCACATGGATCGACCTCAACGACACTACTCTCCTTGCGTTTTGCTTCATACTCCTCCTCCTCTTCCTTCAGGGAAGAAAGAGACACCTTTGGACCCATTCAAGTTCCCTCCGACAAGTTCGTTCTTCGTTATCCTTTTTGCTTCTTCCTCCGCATCCTCTTTTAGTTTTATTCATTCATTTAACTCCGTTATGTTTCTGTTTGTGGCTTTAGATTATGGGGAGCACAAACTCAGAGATCGTTGCAGAACTTCGATATTGGTGGCCCTCGCGAACGCATGCCTGAACCCATCGTTCGTGCCTTTGGCATCTTGAAAAAATGCGCTGCTAAGGTTCACTGAATAATCACAATCATAATTAATTATTCTCTATTTTGGTGTTGGATTTCAAACACAAAATTGCTCAATTGTAATTATGTAGGTTAACATGGAGTATGGTCTTGATCCGACAATTGCGAAAGCAGTGATGCAAGCAGCACAAGAAGTTGCTGAGGGAAAGCTAAATGATCATTTTCCCCTCGTTGTATGGCAAACTGGCAGTGGCACTCAAAGTAACATGAATGCTAATGAGGTTAGTAATTTCTAACAAACCTGAATTTCTGTTATAAAAAAAATATTTTGCCTCATGATAAAGGATCTTAGTTTAGTGGACTTATGATGATAAAAGTTCATCTTCATTGTATGTTATCATTCATCTTAAGAATCTATGTAGTTTTTTTCTTTCTGTTGTGTTTAGGCAGTGCCGGTACTTTGATTTGTTTCCATCCATTTGATCATCACAGTGACCTCTTGTAAAATAAGAAAGTTTGTGTTTGAACATTTTTTAGGTTATTGCAAATAGAGCAGCAGAGATTATTGGCCATAAGCGTGGTGACAAGTTTGTGCACCCAAATGACCATGTCAATAGATCACAATCATCTAATGATACCTTTCCAACTGTAAGCCTTTTGCATATCTTTATCTTTAATTCTTTACCAATTTCGTATTCAAAAATTTCTTATAAATCGCTATCTTTGGAGTGCAGTTCTTAGTAATTGTTTCTCGTACTTTATTTACCTACTACTGTTTTTATCTTGTTGAACCTTTTTCCCTTTAATATGTGTTTGTTTCTGTCTTTTCAGGTGATGCACATTGCAGCTGCCATGGAAGTAAACTCAAGACTGATCCCCAGCTTGAAAACCTTACATTCTACACTAAACTCGAAGGTCTGTTTTCTAGTTCACATGTTTAGGCAAATTATAATACGTTTAGAAAACTGAACCAAACACTGTTAGGCAAGTTATAATACGTTTAGAAAACTGAACCAAACACTGTCATCTTGCGTTGCTTGTGATCCTATGGCACTTACATTTTTTTTTGTGTATGCCCGAGGGTATTAGACTTCTGATACTATAGTGAAAGAGATCAATGAATCCGTAATGTCTGTATCTTGTTCAAAAGTTGCAGCTTATTTCTATATAGCATCTATCCAATATAACCAAACCATTTAAAACCAAGAAAATTGGATAAAATTTAATCTGGCTTTAATGATTCGGTTTATTACAGCACGTTCACGATCAATTTATTAGTGTGGCACATTTTTTTTGCCTATTGCTGCTATTAATTCACGTTCCATCCTGGTTAGATGGGAGTATGAGTGGCTTACCTTAGACCCGGCACATGTTTTTGCTACTAATTTACTTTTTGCTTATGCTTTTGAAAAAAACAATTTTACCAGTCAATCGAGTTCAAAGATATTGTCAAGATTGGACGCACTCATACCCAAGATGCTACACCTTTGACTCTTGGACAGGAGTTTAGTGGGTATACTACACAAGTAAGCTTGCTTTTGTAAGGCTCGTGAAGTTATCTATTCTGTTTATCATTCGTATACTGTATGCATTTCTAGAATCCTGGCAATTCATGGGGAGTGATTTCTCATTACTTTTTCGTTTATTGACAGGTTAAGTATGGTATTGATCGGGTAATTGGCACTTTACCACGCATGTATCAGGTTAGACACTCATCTACAAATATTGATTGCTTGTTCTTCACTCATGTTTTTGGAATTCTGACTGAGTAGTTGTTACTTGAGCAGCTTGCCCAAGGTGGTACAGCTGTAGGGACTGGACTGAATACAAAGAAGGGGTATGTATGCTTCTTCTTAGCTAAGTGGTTGTTCTTTTATTTTCTTTTCGTAAATCTTCAAGTGCATTGTTTATTCTTGTATGCTGCTTTTTGGCGGCTACCGAATTGAATGTGATACATGCTTTCTTTTCATTCCTTTTGCCACATTATTCTATTTGGTATGAGCATTTCATCGGGCGCTTATGTCTCACTATCGTCCAATACCTAAAAGTAATGGACACTATCTGGACAGATGTGCATGCTCATTTTCCATTACTCAATTTTGATTTATTATGAATCATGTAATTGTTGAAAATTAGAGACCATTTTCTCTAAATGTCTTAAAAATATGGTATGAGTGTATTTTATTATTTTATAATAAAAAGAAATGCCCTAGGCCTGCCTTTTTATTCCGGAGAAAACATTTATGTTTTACTTTTTGAAGAAATAACTTTAGTTAAACATTGATAAATTTTTGGCTGATATTCAGGTTTGATGCTAAGATTGCAGCAGCAGTAGCTGAGGAAACACACCTTCCTTTTGTCACAGCAGAAAATAAGTTTGAGGCCTTGGTTTGTTACTAAATCTTTTGTTTTCCTCGTCCTTTGTTAGTCTTATGCTATTTTCATTACACTACTATGAGTCTTGCATCACATGCACCACCAAAACATTGGCTTGCAGTGTGTTCACATTCTCCTTTTGCAGGCTGCCCATGATGCCTTTGTTGAAACTAGTGGAGCCCTCAACACAGTTGCAGCTTCTTTAATGAAGATTGCTAATGATATACGGCTATTGGGAAGGTAGAATGCTAGAAATATGACAGTTTCACAATTTGCTTTTGCGCGTGTGTGAAAAACTAATTTTTCACGGGCTTTCTTATTGCTATACTGTTGTAGTGGTCCCCGTTGCGGCCTTGGTGAACTCATTCTTCCTGAAAACGAACCAGGAAGCAGTATTATGCCTGTAAGATCCTCATGCTAAGTGAATATATAATTGTTATTTAAACAAGCTGTTTTATTGTTACTTGCTATTGTTTATTATTTCGTTTGTCTTACAATTGGAATGTGACCCTGGCACCACCTTATTCTGTTTCAGGGAAAGGTTAACCCTACCCAGTGTGAAGCTTTGACAATGGTCTGTGCACAGGTAGGCATCAATTCACTTTATTTTATTAAAATACTTTGATGTTGTGACTTATGGAGTACCGATTAGTAAACAGTTTATATTACTTGTAATCAAGTCATACATTATGAGTTATATGGTGACTGATTATGTCCTGCTGTGAGGGAGTTGGTTATATTTATGAAATATATGGTGACTGATAATGTCCTGCTGTGAGGGAGTTAGTTATATTTGTGAGGTTGTTGAAATTTGATAGAGAGAGGGAGGGAGTGTGGAGATTTTTTACCATAATGTTGTTTGGGTAGGGCGATAGTCTTTCTGCAGGAGCTTTGAGCTATGAAAATCACAGTTTATTCCTTGAGTATTGAATAATACAGTTGTTGGTGCTCTTTTTAATTCATTCTCTTGGAATTCTATCTTTGATTTTATTTTGGTTATGTAGTTCCCTAACAGTAACTGTAACTATTTCTAAGTTGATGTTGTGCTTCACATATATCAGGTCATGGGAAACCATGTTGGAATCACCGTGGGTGGATCAAATGGTCATTTTGAGCTCAATGTATTCAAACCAATGATTGCCAGTAACCTTCTTCATGTATGTTTTATATCCATTGTCTCGTGTTAATTCTATTTTCTAAATCTCTTGAATAGGGAACTTTTGGCTAGCTTTTGATTTGGTTCACAATCTGTTATCTGATACTTTGATAGGCAAAAGCTTAGTTAGAGTACTTTGTGTCTTAGTATAATATTGACAAAAAGTAGCTGACAATCGTTTTCTGTTTACTAGTGCTTGAACTTTTGAACTGGTCCGAGCACACTGGTACATAGTTTATTCAGCATAAGTTTAGTGCATTGAAGCAAAAGTTAAATTATGTAGTATGTTAGTATTCCTTTCTGACATTTTGGCATCAGAAAATATTCTGATACAAGTCGGATAGACTTGGCTGGAAAGTTAAACACACTATTTACCATGTTAGATATGTTCTGAGTTTTTTTTAGGCTGCGTATGTGTTTCATCAATGATGACATGGTATAAAGTAATGGGCCAATAAAGAAGATAAAGGATGGGTGTGTGCATTTTAAGGACACCATGTTGACATTTCTATTATTGATTTCAAATTTATGCAATTTGGAATAATATATCCTCCTACATTACCTAGAAGATGTACTTAAATACTCAGAATATTTATATTGATTCTGTAGTCACTAAGACTTCTTGGAGATTCATCTGCTTCCTTTGAAAAGAATTGTGTAAGAGGCGTTCAAGCTAATAGGGAAAGAATTTCAAAGTTACTTCATGAGGTGAGTTGATGACTTGTTTGAAACAAACTCGCATGCTGCCAAATGTTAGATCCCTGAGCTAATATATGCTGTTGTTTTACTTTTCATTTATCTTGCAGTCACTAATGCTCGTCACAGCCTTGAACCCGGTAAGTTTCCACTTGTCTTATCCTGCCACTCCCTAAATTTTACATGCTTTTGAAACTGAACTTAATTTGTCTTTTCCAGAAAATTGGTTATGACAAGGCAGCAGCAGTTGCCAAGACAGCCCACAAAGAGGGGACTACTCTTAAGGTCTGGCAAAAGTTATTCTTGTTTTCCTGTTTGTCTTTGCATAAATTGACTTTGCTTTATGAAATTAAAGTCTGGCAAAAACTAGTTCTCAAAAAATTAAATTTAAGAAGCATAGACTTCTGCAAGTACCATTCAACTCTTGCATTGGTTTGGCTGTCATTTATACTAGTGCTGTTTGTATGGATGAATTTATGCCTATTTAATGATTTCTATTGCCGTTTCAACAAATTTTCTGAATTATCGTAATTGAAATGATATTTTAGGAAGCTGCATTGAAGCTTGGAGTGTTGAGCTCTGAAGATTTTGACATTCTTGTGGTACCTGAAAAAATGATTGGCCCATCTGATTAATTAGCATATGATGCCCTTTTTCTTCCAATAATTACTTGGATCATCATCAGCTACATTGGATTAGTATTTTTGAAGCGTACCCTTCGAATGAATTGGGAGATGGCAATTCAAATAACCATTGATTTTGATTTCCTTAGTTGGCATTCTTGAGGAAAGAGATCCTCCAAATTTGTAACGAGACAAAAAATAAAGGAAAGAATTTTGTTTATTGTCCTTGAATTATACTTGCCTTTTGTTTTTCAAGTGATTCTTGAAGTGCAATATTTGAGTTATTAGATGTTTACCTAGTGTAGTGTGGGATTTGATAAAAGATGATGGTGAGCTCTGCTAGGTTCAAAACACCATTTCGATTCAGGAAGACGATCTTTTTTCTTTGGTCAAAGAAGACAATCTTCTTAAACGAAGTACATAAAAGATCAAAGTGAGCAGGGCTAAAGGGGGAGAAAGCTTTGGACCCTCGTCTGGCTGGCCATTTTGAAATGGTGGCTAGAACCAAGTTGGACTGGTTTGAATTGCGGTGAAACCATTTTGAAATGCCAATTTACCCGAGTTGAACCGTCTGAAATGTATTTTTTGAAATGCCAACTTACACGCGTGTTTAAAAAATTTTGCACCTCCGACCCAGGGTCCTAAATCTACCACTGACTTCGTCAGCTTGTTGATTAGAAGCATGCAATCGTGTTTTGATGCATGAAATTAAGCTTAAAATCTTGCCACTTCATTCTTCACCTTTTGTTTGGTACTAACAAGTGTTTCTCTTTTAATAAACAAAATATTGGAAAAAAGTGTTAACATTTTTTAACACTCGTTGAAATTTAAGCTTAAACTAACGCCAATGTTATACACATGGGAATGAGTGCATGAAATTAAGCTTAAAATGGAGTCGCGTTTTAAAATTTGGGTTGGTTCTAACTCAATCCTATGAAACCCCTTCACACCTAGGATTGGACAATTGGAGTGTGACCCCAGTGGCATGATAGTGGGTGGCCCAATGGGCGTGACCCGAGTGACCTGATAGTGCGTGGCCTAACAGATTTTGGACCATCATTGATGCTGTCTTAGAATTTGGGTTGAGCTTAACTCAACCTTACAAAACCCACTTGTAAAGTGAGAGATGTCTCTTACTTATATACTTTTTTTTCCAGGTCATATCACATTCGACATGAGACTCTTAACATCACCTTATTATTTATCTTTTATTTAAACTAACAAGTGTTTCTTTTTTTAATAAACAAAAGCCGTAAAAAAATGTCAAAAAGGGCTCTTTTGATGGTCAAAATAAGGAGACATGATATGATAAGGATATCTTGTGTCAATCCAGTGTTTGTTGAGACAACGGGATATGATAACTTAATCTCATGACTTATCATATCCTGTCACTTTAGTTGAAATTTTATTCCGACTTTAAGCTGGGTTAGAAACCAGCAGGATAGGATAGTGAAATATTTTAATTGTTTACCCTTCTAAAATATATTTTAAAATATAAAAAAATAAAAATAAACTAAAACAAAAAATATTAATAAATTTTTATTTAAAATTAAAAATATTGATTCTTAATTAAAAAATAAAGTATAATTTTATGATAAGGGTAATTTTTATTTTATAAAATCTAAAAATAATAAATCTATTGAAATTTAAAAAATTAAAATATATGATGAAAAATAAATTTATTATTAAAAAATATAAAAATAGAAAACTAATTTAATTTTTCAACAAATGAAATATAATTGTCAATGATTTGTACGGTTTTTTATAATTTGAAGTTGTTTATTTGATAGTGTCAATGATTTTTTTAAAAAAAATTGTATAAAATTATTTCATTAATATTTAGTACTAATTTATAATTATTACTAGTTTTTTGACAAATAAATATTTGAAGTGATTTTTTAGAAAAAGTTAATATGTATTTGTTAAAAAAAATTATATGCAATTTATTCACAACGAGAATTTTACCCATTATATATATATCATATCCTACTAGACATGACAACATAACCCGAACCCGTGGGTACCATGAGTTTGACGGGGAAAACCCGCTTGGACCGGGGACGGGGCGGGGTTCGGGGATGTCGATACCCACCCCGAATCCGCTCGACAAAACATAAATTAATTATTTTATTTTGGTTTTATGCATATTTACTCATTCATTTTGTTTCATAAAATTTGCTTATTTTTTTGCTTCAAAAAAATTGTTTATTTTTAGTTTTTTTGGTACAAGAAGGACGAGAACAAAAAGAAAAAGAGAAAGCAAAAACAATAAGAAAAATAAACTAAGACCTAGCCACTAGAACCTGTGCTGCATCAGCAGCAAGGATTCCTGGAATCCGTCTTGCATTCCTGGAGGAGGTTCGAGGTAGTTTATTTTTAATATTGATCTATTTCTCATAGAAAAGTCTATTTTAATATTTTTAACATTATTTTATTATTGTATAATTATTATGATTTTATTTTATTAATTATTAAAGATATATTTTTTGTATTTTTCCTATAAATTTGTGGTGGAAACGGGTACCCACTGGGGAACCCGTTCTCGCTTGGAACGGAGATGGGGATGCGAAACCCAACCCCAAATGATATAGGGGCGGGGACGGAGGATGCAAACCCCGCCCTCGACCCGCCCGGTTGCCATGCCTATATCCTATCATGATTTGGTGTGTACCCAACACAAGATATGATAGTGTTTATCTTGCCATTATCATATCTTGTCTCTATCCTATCTTATCTTTATCATATCCTGTGCACCAAACAGACTTTATATTTTAAAACATAAACAACAAACTAGAGAAAAATAAAAAGATAAAAAGTGAATCTAAAACTTTGAATTAAATTAAGTGACTACATAAGTAAGTAATTTTGTCAAAAAAAAAAAGAATTATAAATTTATTGACTTTGAATATGGATGCAATGGACTGTGTTGGATAGAGGCAAGGTCAACGTGGTTAGGTTATAGTATACTCTTAATTCTTAAACGTGTCGGTCCATGCTGTCTTAAAAACGAACAGGGTGTATGCACGGGATGCCACTATTACAGCAGTACAAGAAGTCCCAGTACAAGTTTTTTTTGAACCCGTAGGCGCCCACGGAGTGCTGCGTCCGTTGTTTTGCTTACTTTCTAGAAAAGGAAACGCGGTTGAAACTTGAAACTATCCAAACCAGCTGCGCCACTGGGATTCTTTTTTTCTTCACGCCTCACATGCTTCAATCTCCTTTTGCGTCACATCACATCATAGCATTCTATTATTTCGTTATCCACTACTGTATCAGCTTTAACATATAATCTAAATAATTTGAAACTCATTAACGTCTTTTAATTTAATTATAGTTCTTGACCCCGTTTCATCAGCCTAAGAAAAACTACTTTTAACAACAATTAACTAAACAATTTTGATCCAATCAAAACTAACACAACAATTTGATTTGACTATTAATAACATTTGAAACAACTGGTTGGTGCTGGGGGCTTGCTAGGTAGAGTTTCGTATATTATAAATTTCGCCGGGTTAAATCACATAGGCATACACAAGTATAGTAATTGGCATACATGTCGATAATTAGATTTGAGCTAAAGACTTTGATTAAGTTGAAAGAGACTCCTACTATCTCATTCAAAACTACAGAGTACACACTCATTCTCTTTCATAATAAAATATTTGGGTGAATTGAATTTCGGAGCCTCACTTGAAATAATGAAAGCCTTAAGATTAAAAAACACTACACTTGTAGTCCTACCCGAATGATTGTAAATGATTAGTTTCTACGATTGCTAAAATAAAACACTTTTAGAAGTATTGGAGATAATACTTCTTCTATCCCAGAATATAACCAAAATATAAGCAAAGAAGAAGTACTTGTAAGCACAAAAAATATATGCATCTATTCTAGTCCCAAATGTTGTAAGCACAAAAAATATATGTATATGTATTTGTTGGCTTATAGTACTACATTTGAGACAGAAGGATTACTCCTTGCTAACAGAGCCCTTACATCGATAAGGTGACTTAAAACTTAGTTCAGTCAAATGCTTAATACTAGACCATCTTTGACGCATATTCTTTTGTTCACATAAAGATTATAAATATGTACTTTATATGCATAATTTATTTGATTACTTGTAGTAAGATTTTATAATTTGGACACTAACGCCTTCATTTTCATCATAGTACTAGCATGATTTTAAAATGTTATAAAATAAAATCAAATAGTTTGATGGCCCTGATTAGGGTCCTAAATAGGCCACTTAGCATACCACAAAAAAGAGAAGTTACAATTGAACAAAACTGGACTGGAAGATAACCCTAAATTCTAAAAGAAATAAAGAAATAAACTAGAGAGTCGAAATTCATGACCCAAATTCTAACCATGTACCCCTCCCAAATTTACAATTTCATAGACGATCCCAACCCAAAGGTAGTAAAATAGAGAGAACGGAATCATAAGAATATCGAAAATGCATGCTGTGTGTTTGAAGAAAAGCCTCCCTCGTTAATCAAAACTCCATAAGTCCCCAACCACACTTTCCGGAACATTAGTCTGCGCCACCGATTGTCCATCATAGTAAATCTGATAAAACTTCATATAATCTTCATACGCCATCAACTCTTCTGATAACTCATTCACTTCACTCTTTCCCGCGTCACCTTCATTAATAATCGCCTCTTTCTCATTCCCATTCACAATAGGATCAAAATAATTGCTCTCATTTTCATTGGAGTCCATGAATCCCATTGTAGAGTAACCACCACCTTCAGAACCCAACCCTAATCCCAAACCCGATCCAGACCCAGGCCCAGGCCCAAATTCAGTTTTTTCATCACCAACCGATTCAGTTACAACTGCCACATGGTTGGAAGAAACCGTCTCAGTTTGGTTGAGATTAGAACCAAATTCGAAGTTCAGATTTAGAGGGGAATTTTTGAGTTCGCAACGGTATTGTTGGCGGTGATAGAGAGGAGGATTTTGTGAAAGTGGCGGAGGATTATTGTGATGACGTGGATGAATGGAAGAATCGTGATCTTCGTTGGGGAAATTGACCTTTGCTTTCTTACCACGAATTTTTCGAGCCTCTCGATCATAGGCTCTAGCAGCTTCTTCAGCGGTGTTGAATGTACCGAGCCAAACACGAACACCTTTCCTTGGATCGCGAATCTCAGCCGCCCATTTTCCCCATGGACGCTGTCGAATTCCTCTGTAGAGGTTTTTCCTCTGCCTTTTTATCGGCTTCTCAGCTTGTTCACCACCTGTTCGATAAAATTCACCTTTAAGATGAACGATTCAATAAATGAGAAAAACAATTAAATAGATGAGAAAAGTGGAGTAACTAACTGACCTGTGGAAGATTGAGATCTTTTGACGGTGGAAGATGGTTGTTGAGGAGCAATAGGTGGAGGAATATCGAAGGCGGGAGAGTCATTGTGCTGTTTAGCGAATGAGTTAGGCCAGAGTTCAGAGCCGGTGAGACGACGGTCTCCACGGCGAGGTATGAAGTCAGCGATGATAGCACCGCCACACATGTTGGTTGGTTAATAGAGAGGAAGTGTGTTGGTTGCTTGTACGAGGAGTTGGTTGTTTATGTTGTGAGGTAAGCGGTAAGAAATATATTGAGGAAGAATTGTTGTTTTTACGTGTGTGAAATTGACAGGACGTGAATACAAGAAATGGAGGGTAGAGGGTTTATGTAGTTGGAAAATTGGAGGGTAATGCGTGACAGATGTGACGGGAACCTTCCTGTTTATTTACTCACGCTGCGACAATTCGTTTTGGATTTTGCTTTCCTTGCCGAATACTTGCTTGCGTGGTTGGCGACAGCTATATTCTAGACTCTATTGGGTCTTTTCGGAGTTGCTGTTGTGCGTTCTTTAAGATACCCTTGAGTTACTTGAGAGTTTTAGTAAAAGAGAGAAAGACCTATCAAATAAAATAATAATATTATTCTTTATATATTTCTCTCTCCAATGAGAACTTTTCACTTTTCAGTTAATTTGAGAGGATTCTAAACCAAGTCGAATTGAGTTTTTCAATATCTGGGTTTGACACACGTTAAAAATATTAGGATTGATTGAGTTTTGTCTCTGGCTTGTCATAGGTCTAGTTTTGGGATCATGGTCTACTGCAGTCAATATTGACTGTAGTGGCGGGTGTCACAGTTGGTACAGTCATTGGATATGTCTAAGAAAAAATCAAAGCCATTGATTTGTTTTATCATTAAAAAATTCAGAAGTAGAGAGAGATAGATAGAGATGACTCCCACTTCCTTATTTTGAGGTCTAATCTCACCATTTTGAAAGTGTAACAATGTCTGAAAGTCTATTTAAATGTGTACTTCATTTTTTTACGGAAATGTACAATATTTGTATAATGTAGGATTTTGTAAATAGACTACTGAATTATCCTAGAAGTCAATCTTGGTCAGTGAGTCTGGGCCGATATGCTACCGAGGTTTGATGTTGGACTTGTCCGAATGTTGTTCCGAGATGCGATCCTTTGCGTTGATTCGGCGAGGGGTATGGTACCTGCACAAACTCCGACATTCAAGTCAGTGACGGAGTTAGCATAAATTTTATGAAGGGGCTAACTATAAAAGCCTATTGCAATTTTCGCCTCTCAACTTTCTTCGACTAGCGAATTTAGTCATTTTATTTTACTTTTGACAATTTTGCTCTTATAGATTGGTGATTTTGATCCTGGTTGTAATACCCCACTTTTTATAAATAACTATTAAAATATGTTTTAGAAATAGTTTTTTTTGGTCCTAGTTTGCATTGATTTCATTCAAAAAGTGCGGAGGCCCAAACCAATACAAAAACATAATGGGCTGAGCCCAATCCAGCTAACCCAAACGGTCAAAGAACGTGGCTAAACCAGCGAACCCAAACGGGTCAAAGTACATGGAAACAAACAAAGTACAAGCAACTCAACTAAAGAGAAGTACACGAACACTTCACCCAAGAGACAGAGAACTTCAACAGAGTTAAACCCTAGCTCGATCCTCTCTCCTTTGAACTTCCAATCTCGCTACTCTAGCATCTTCATCAACCAAATTCTGCAGGCAAACTGGCATATTGAAGATCCAGCTACCTTTGGGGCTAGAGAGAGACTCTGGTGGGTGCTGCTTCACCTACAATTCCTTCATGGTGAAGTAAAATGAATCTTGTTAACCCTATGGGGTTGGCTTAATAGAGCATATAATAGAGTTTGTGTCCGAGAAGTCTCAGGTTTAAATATCCAATAATCCTTTTATAGGGCGTCATTTTCTCACCCTAAATTTCTAGAAACCATATGAGCAAGACGTGCTCTCCACTTATGATCACCATGATTTTTGTGCTCTACATGTCATAACGTGCAACCAATCATCTTGCTCCACACAATAATCCATAAACTATTCCAACTATTTTCTCCCTTAATTCCATAACAAGCATATAAGATCGCTGGATAATCATTAGTCTCTATAAATAGTCAAGATATTCGTTGCATTGGTACCTCACCACTACTTTGAAGTATTTGTTTACTACCCCTTCCCTATATCTTATCTATAATGGCTTATCTTAAATCCATCTTCGCGACCTCTACGCTTCTTTTAGCGTTACTAGTCAACATTGCCTCAGCAACTGGTTATGGGTACGGTCCAGCACCAAAAATTGAAAAACCCAATAAACCCGTAACATATTACAAACCACACCCCACAAAACCTGACTATGTTGTCCCCAAACCAAAAGGAAAATTAGATGAACCACAACTCCCCTCAGTCATTGGTGTTCAAGGAGTGGTTTTATGTAAATCAGGCTCCAATTATTTCCCAATTCAAGGTAACTAATTTTTTTCACTAATCAAATGAAAAATAAAACATGCATTGTCAATGATTTAGATGTAATATATAATTGTTACTAATTGTGTTTGCAATGTGTGAGGGGTGTAGGGGCAGTGGCACAAGTTACATGTGGATATGTGGATGAGCTTGGGTATGTGACAGGTTCTGTATCAAAATTGAGTCATGTAACAGATGATAAAGGATATTTCTTAGCTACATTATCACTTGGGGAGCTAGGATCTAAATTGAAGATCAGTAAATGCAAGGCATACTTGAAGAGTTCTCCATTAGAGACATGTAAAGTTCCCACCAATGTGAATCATGGGATCACTGGTGCTCCTCTTTCTTCTTATCGCCTCCTTGAAAATAAGACCAAATTGTACTCTGTTGGACCGTTTTTCTGCACCTCACAAACTAAACCATTCCCTAATGGTTATTGAAACAGCTTCTATAGGACATCCATATTGGTTTGTCAAACAAATTGAGGTAGCATATGCATGGCTGCAAAAGTTGAAGAGTATTGATGTTTTTTATGGTTATTTTTACCTTTTTTATGGTGTAGTTTTTCTAATGTTTTGTAAGTGTTCGATTTCACAATTCTTTGGTTGGAGGACTTGATGAAGGCATGAAGCCTCCTTCCCTTTGAGAGGTTTATGTCAAGTTGTTTCTTATGTTATTGATATGCAAGGGAAAACAAGGTTCTGAAGCCAAAACTTTATTTTTCCATATTAGTACACTCTCCCCTTCGTTTTTTCTCAGTTATTAATCGATTAGTTTCAAATTACTATTTTTTTAACTCAAAGTCAGTAACCTATTAGTTGAAGTCCTTACACGACAGAGCAACTAGGTCGTGCTCACTCCCCTCGGCTTGAATGAGGTCCTTACACGACATAGCAGCAAATTGCTCCAACATCTTAACATACGCCTTCTCATAACTCAATAACCCCTCGAAGTTGCTACCAGGAATCATGGCAGGGTCAGCACGCCAAAACAAAGGGAACTTTGACGTTTGACCCACCAGTCGCGTCCACAAACGGGTAATTGCACTCCTTACTCATGCGAATTCAAAAAAACCGATGCTTGAACTTCTTATAGGAAAACATGTATATGGTTAGAATTCCCTTGTAGGCCAAGCTACACATGGAGACCTAACCTCATTCCATGTATCCATGTCATATCCTACTACCTAATTCCTATAAATATTAATCCGAACAGTGCATTGTTAACATTTAAGCTTCCCTTCATCCAGAATATATATAAAGTCCTCTTTAATCTGTGAACTCAACCTGTTTTCAACTAACCTTACGACGTGATATCAGATATGAGAATGTCCAGTATCAATATGCACTTTCTGGCTTTCATGCTTCTAGCTTCCCTGTTGGTCCTAGGTAATTTTGCTTATGGCAACGGTGACTATGACTCCAAAAAACCAGACGTGACCGACAAACCAAAATTTGAAGAAAAACTTCCTTCCACCAATATTGGCGTTCAAGGCCTTGTTTATTTATTGTAAATCTGGCTCTAAACTCATTCCAATTGAAGGTAATTAATTTTAATTTATTAATTAAATAAAAGATTGTTAAATGTGTTTTATGTTTCATCATATTATAGGGGCGGTGACAAGGATAACATGTGAGGCTTTTGATGAATTTGGGTTTGAAACAAGACCATTTTCTTTCTTAAGTGAAGCAACCAACGCGAAGGGATATTTCCTTGCAACGTTGTTCCAAGAAGAGGTTGTAGGAAAAACAGTGCTGAAGGAGTGCAGGGCTTTCCTTGAGGCTTCTCCTTTGAATAATTGCAGTGATGGTGCTGTACTTCATTCTTATCGCTTCCTCCAAGACAAAAAGCTAAATTTATATACTGTGGGACCTTTCCCTTTCACATCACCACCTAATGGGTATTAGATGATTGTAATTTGTAATCTCCAGGCTCCAGCCCACGGAGTTCTTTTGTTTTATGTTTTTATGTATTTGATTGTTTTCCATTTTATATCCCCTCCTTTGGATTATGTAATGATTCTTAATCTAATGAAATAGAAATGAAGTCAATGTGTATTGATTGTCAACTATAAATAAAGCATATATATATATATATATATATATATATATATATATATATATATATATATATATATATAAACCAGAATTACAATCTGAATGTAAGATAAGGTTCATTCGGTACTTGCTTTGTTGTCCCAGTTCCTTGATTGTGGGTATTGGGCTGACTCACTCTTCTTTGGGCTTGTCTTTGATAAACAATTTCCTCTTTCTGTAGGTCTCCTTTTAGGCAATTAATTTCTGATAATAGATTTTGCAAGACCTTAAAGGGATCAATTTTTTGGCATTTGGTAATCGATTTTGCAATTGATTTTGATGTCCAATTTCCTTACTAGTTTGGCAATTTTTGATAATCAATTTTTGATAATCGATTATCTGATAATCAATTTGGGGCTAGTCTGGTCTTAGATGATAGGTTTAATACAGATTACTACTAGGTGAGAGTCCTCTCTCGAAAGGAAGGAAAAAAAAATTCATGGGATTCACAATTGGGATCATATTCTCCAAACAGAATGTGTCTGACATAGTAATTCTTTGACAAAACCAAATATTATTCTCCAAATAGAATGTGTCTGACATAGTTACTCAGGTTGGAACAAGAGAACCCTAAAATAATCAATTGAAACTACAAGATAACTGCAATGATATATAAAAAACACACGGGATAACTGTACTGATATATAAAAAAAAACACGACATTAATATTTGTCAATGATAATTAATTTTTTTGAAGACTACTACTACAAACTTATTATCTAAAAAACAAGAAGACTTAATGACTATTTAAAGTACTAATTAATATTTAAAACAAATATTTCTTATTGAAAATCTACTATCTAACTTTTACTATCTACTATAGTCTACTAATCAACTAAAATAATCAAATGAAACTATGGGATAACTACACTGATATATAAAAAACACGGGATAACTGCAGTGATACATAAATAAAACACATGATTAATATTTGTCATTGATAACTATAATTTTGGAATACTACTATAAACTTACTATCTAAAAAAACAAGAAGGTTTAATGACTATTTAATATGATTAATATTTAAAACATATACATATTTCTTATTGATAATCTACTATCTATCTTTTACTATCTACTATAATCTACTGATCAACTCAAATAATCAATTGAAACTATGAGATAACTGCACTACTATATAAAAAAATACGGGATAATTGCCGTGATACATAGAAAAACACGAGATTAATATTTGCTTTTGATAATTATAATTTTTGAAGACTACTATAAACCTACTATCTAAAAAACAAGAAGGTTTAATGACTACTTAAACTGATAAAATTTAAAACACGGGATAAATATTTCTTATTGATAGTCTACTATCTATCTTTTACTATCTACTATAATCTACTAATCAACTCAAATAATCAATTGAAACTTTGAGATGATTGTACTGATAGATAAAAAAACATAGGATAACTACACTGATATATCAAAAAATACGGGGATAACTACTGTGATATATATAAAAACATGAGATATATAGCTGCACTGATATACAAAAAACACTACATTGATATAAAACTCACAGGATAAATGCTCAGATTTTTTTAAATGATACTTTTACATTTTTAGATTTTAATATTTATCTATTTTTTATTTGAAACTCCTTTTTTATTTACTTTAAATTTGCATTTATTTTCACAGGATAATGTCAGACTATTTAAATACTGTGTAATTCATTCATAAAAAAAACACGACAGCACCCATGCGTATGCACGGGTATCCTACTAGTTGTTTTCCATTTTATATCCCCTCCTTTGGATTATGTAATGATTCTTAATCTAATGAAATAGAAATGAAGTCAATGTGTATTGATTGTCAACTATAAATAAAGCATATATATATATATATTATATATATATATATATATATATATATATATATAAACCAGAATTACAAACTGAATGTAAGATAAGGTTCATTCGGTACTTGCTTTGTTCTCCCATTTCCTTGATTGTGGGTATTGGGATGACTCACTCTTCTTTGGGCTTGTCTTTGATAAACAATTTCCTCTTTCTGTAGGTCCCCTTTCAGGCAATCAATTTCTGATAATAGATTTTGCAAGACCTTAAAGGGATCAATTTTTGGCATTTGGTAATCGATTTTGCAATTGATTTTGATGTCCAATTTCCTTAATAGTTTGGCAATTTTTGATAATCGATTATCTGATAATCAATTTGGGGCTAGTCTGGTCTTAGATGATAGGTTTAATACAGATTACTACTAGGTGAGAGTCCTCTCACGAAAGGAAGGAATTTTTTTTTCATGGGATTCACAATTGGGATCATATTCTCCAAATAGAATGTGTCTGACATAGTAATTCTTTGACAAAACCAATATTATTCTCCAAATAGAATGTGTCTGACATAGTTGCTCAGGTTGGAACAAGAGAACCCTACCTTGTGTGTCTATGTTTACAAGTGATATTTGTCATTCTCTCTCTTTTTGACAACATTTGTCACTCTCTTAACGGAAAAAAAATCAAGTGTTGAAAATTAAACTTGAGGTTCTTTTGAATGCAATTTGTTTCACTTTAGTCTTATTTTTAAGGATAAGAGACTTGGTAAATTCTAGGGTTCAATCGATCACAATTCGAAGGTGAATATTGTTTAAATCTTCCGAGGTCCATGCAATTTGCAACAAAGAGAGAATTAGAGGAGAAGGTGAAAAGTAATGTAATTTCCAAAATCTTTAAAAAATAAATAAGTAAAAACGTGTATTTTTATTCTCAATCTATAAGAGTAAACGGTAATTAAGGGTCCGTTCGGGGTAGTTGTGAGTTTTTGGTTTTTGGTTTTGAAAGTCAGTTTCAAAACCAAAACCTGTTTGGGTAAAATGGGGCTGAGTTTGTTTTTTTCTTAATTTCAAAAGTTTTCCATCAAAACTCATAACACAAAAATATGTTTTATAACGTTTGTTTCTGTTTTTGTTTCATCCACCTCTGATCATCGATATATTTGACCACCACCAACCACCACTCCGTCCACTGCCAACCACCACTTTGACCACCACCACTCCGACCTCTGTCGACCACTGCCAACCACCACCGACCACCACTTTGACCACCACCACTCCGGCCACTTTGACCATTACCAACCACCACTTTGACCACCGTCGACCACCACTCCGACCACCATCAATCACCACTTTGACCACCACCGACCACCACTTGGACCCCCACCTACCACCACTTCGACCACCGCCAACCACCACTTTATGTTTATGTTTGAAATTGATTTTGATTTTTGAAAACTTCTTAATTGAAAATAGAATTTGGTTTTGGTTTTCGAAGTTTTTAAAACTCAAGACAGAAAATGGTTTTGGTTTTTGAAATTTTCAAAACAGAAAACAGAAAACCGCCCCGAACGGGGCCTAAAAAAATTACTCGAGTTGCCAATTTTGTGTTCCTTCAAAATTCAATACAACTTTTCTTTCAATGTTGTTAAAAATGCATTCAATTTTGATGACTGAAAAAAATTTCATATTTTAAAAAAATTATTTAATATTCATCTAAAAAATAATTAATGTAAATAGAAAGAACACCATTTTTTCTATAAAATCTGCATTACATATTCTACTTGCTTTTAAACTTTTAGTATTGATATATAATGATTTATCGATGGTTTGAATATTGAATCGGTCATTGAACTGGTGAAAGCACTAATTCAAGATTCAATGGCCATCCGTAATTGAATAGGTAATAATCAAATCCATTTTTTAATATCATATTTATATTAAATGATAAAATTAAGATATAATTAAATTATATACTAAGATAAAAAATAATTATATACTTCGTGTGATAAAAAACTAATTAAAAGAATAAAAAATAAAAATATTTGTATAACATTGCCTATTTATTTAGCTTATTTCTTTTAAGTTAAATCTAAAAAGTTTTTTTGTAACATCCCTAGTTTCGTTAATTTCGAATTAAGGAATTAACGAGTGATTTATTATTCGAAGTGAAACATAAATCAAGATACGAACATGGGATAGTCGAGAAAGCATTATATATTGGCTAAGTCACAAGATTAAAATGCCTTAGTATATGAATTATGTGGTAATTTGGAGAGAAATTGGGTTAAAAAGAGAGTTTAAGTGAAAATTGGAACTAAGGGGTATTTTAGTAATTGTCCCTATAGCTGGACATATTACTTCACTCACCTTCACTCTCAATATTTAGAAGTAAGGAAAGAAAGAAGAGGATAGAGAGAGAGAGAGAGAGAGAGAAGAGAGAAAGGGCGTGAAGGAGAAAAAGAAGAGGTGGAGGGCAAAAGCTCAAATTCTTCTTGTAGGTGAGACTTCTCTAGTCCAATCTCTTCCATTTTTGATTTCCTTTTCATTGATGTAAGTTTGAAAAGCTAATTCCTTCTATTTCTCCTTTCCCCTTTTAAAACCCCAAAGAGTTTTATCTTGATTAAGTTGAAATCTTGTTGTGTTTGTGGTTGTATTGGAAACCATGGATAGATTTTGTCCAAAAATTGAAGTTTTGGCACATTGGATGCTATCCCAAAGTTCGAAGGAGCTCAAACCTTGATTTGGAAGGCTTATTGGAAGTGTTTGGGGTTGTTGATTTCAAAGGAGAAGCTATAATTTCAGTTTGGAAGCGATTTGATCATTTACGGGGATTGTTCGAGTAGTTACGGTAGATTGTTTTTGGTGTGACGACGTGAATTCTCGATATTTCGTCAAACCGGTGAGTTTTACTCACGTTAGGGTTTCATTTTAATTTTTGAATGCTTTGAAATTCTGGTTTCATGAGATTGTTTCGTTTCGAAAGATTTTATGAGTTGAAATCGTTTTCGGTAAAAATATCGTTTTACAGTTTATTTAACAAAAATATACTTTATTGTGTGATTGAAACTTGTGTTGAATTGACTTGTATTGTGTGGAAAATCTCTGTTTTGATGCTGGAATTGGATTGGGTTTCGGATTGGACGCGATCGGAGAAACAAAACAAACGAAGTGAACAAAATGTGAACCTGCTACAACAGCACGGGTCGTGCAACTTATCAGATTGGCTGAAAAAATAAATTTTCAGCAGCACGGGTCGTGCTGATTTCTGCACGGGTCATGCCAACTCCTCTGTCTCCGGATGCCAAGAATTTGTTTTGTTGCTCGTTTCGATTCCAAACCACTTCTAATCCTTTTCTCAACCAATTAGGATGATATTTACTTTATAAAAACATGATTTTAACATGTTCAAACTTGATTTTTCAGAAATGTTTTGGAACTTATCATTGTTTCGAAAAACCGAGTCTAGCCACGTGTGAGAACTTATGTTTTTCAAATCAAAACGGAACTTTATGTTCTACCACTTTAAAGGATATGATATATAAATTAGATCATATGAGATTGACGGCCCAATGCGGGTATGATATATAGATTATATCGAATTGAGGTGACGACCTCCAGATGTTAGCATACTAGGAGAGGGAAGTCATGAGCCCTTATCCTAGGCCCCCTAATGTTTATTATGATTTTGCCTTTAAGAGTTGTACACTTATCGGCCTGATGTTGGGGTTCACTCAAGCTTCCTTGGGTTGTTGGTGATGTGCTAGAACTAATAAAGTTTTATTGTAATTCTTTATTGAATTACCAGATGTTTTTGCAATTCATTTATAGAATTGCCAGATGATTTTATAATTCATATTGAATTATCAGTTAAAGAGGAACATTGTATTTAAACCGTGAGCGTGATTAGGGGTCACGGTAAAACTCACTGAGATGTGTTATCTCACCCTATCAATTGTTGTTATTTTTACAAAGAAACAGGGGAAGAAGAAATCAAAAAGGCACGATTAGATGGCATGTTCTTGATGATGTTGAAGACTTGTTGTCTTCATTCTGTTTAAGTTTCCCTGTTACTTTATGTCATGGTTATGTAACTTATATTCATTATGAGTTGTATAAACCCTTTTTCCGCTTCTCTGCTTTTGGATATTGAACAAATAGGTATGGTTGTATTCTAAGTTATTGACCGATGAAGTTTAAGACAGGTGGATTTGGTTGTACTACCATCGAAAAATTTAGTATGTTCAATACCTTAACAGAGATTATGTCCTCTGATGTGTTTAAGTTGTGCATTCTAGTATATCTACATGTTAGAAATATTGGGGTGTTACATTTTTTTCCAACCGGTTCACCCCATCGGTTTTTGGTTGTTTTCACCCCCGTCTGTAATGTTCCTACATTTTCGGTGTGAAAGGGAAAGGAATCGTACGAATTAGCTGAATGGAATTGTAACGAATAACGATAGTGCGCACAGAAAATTTGCTGCGTGAGTGGAGTGGCCTCTTTGGTCTAATTTCTTTCTTGCATTTATCCATATACCCTGATGGGTACATACTAGACACACAATAGTACATTTCAGATTACAATACTAATCAAGGCAAGATTACATCATTTAATTTCACTTAGTCTCGAAATCATTAAGACACTTGGGCTTAGTAGTAGTCCTCTTAGCTCTTCTTCTCGGCTCGTGCATCATACTAGGCCCATCTTCATCAAGTTCACCCTCTGGGCCCAAAGTCTTAGTGAAATCCATTACATCGTCTTGGCCAACTTGATTGATCATTGACCAATTTCCACTAGTTTCGAAATTGGTTTTTTTTTTTACCCCCACATAAATGTGAAACCCCAAAATACCTCCCCTTAAAATTTTTCACTCGGATTTATCTCCCATGGAGTAAATCCGATTTGTTATTTTACAAATCGGATTTACCCCCAATGGAGATAAATCCGATGCGATCTCACCCACACACAAAATGCGAATCGGATTTATCTCCCATGAGAGTAAATCTAATTTATAAAACGGGTGGGGTACAAAAGAAAAAACCCTTCAAAATAAATCAGTTTATCCTACAAACCAAACTAAACACCTAATAGGTTTGTAGTGCAACTCGTCCGTTGAACTGGTTGGTTTGGTTCATTTCTTTGAGCCATATTATTTAATATTGTTCAATTTTTTTTAAAATGGTAACTTTGTAGTTACTAAATCAAAACATATATATTTTTTATTATATCAAAACATATAATATTGAAAAGAACTACATATATAGAAATTATTAAATATTAATTTCTTTATAGTTACTTTTACAGTTTTGGTCAACAATATTATTGAATCTTATTATTAATGTAATTAATTATAGACATATATATAATATTCAATACATTTTTGACAAATACTCTATATTAATTATAGACATATAATAATCAATACATTTTTCACAAATACTCTATATAGTTTGAAAAAATTAATTTCCTACTCTATTATTTAAATATTGTTGGTATTGTTTTTTGTCCAAAAGAAATGTTGGGATCGTAAGATTTAATATAAAAAAATGCATGTATTACTTTATTTTTCTTTGAAAGCGTTGTTAAATTAGTTACTTTCTTATTAAATATTTCATACAAATTATTTTTTATAAAGAATTTTTATACAAATTATTTGATAATTCTTATATATTCTTTTAGTATGTAATAATTCTTATATATTAAAAATTACAGATATTTTCTAGGTTTAATATTTAATAAGAAAGTAACTAATTTAACAACGCTTTCAAAGAAAAATAAAGTAACTAATCTCTATATACCCACACGACTCTCCATCTTCGTTAAGCGTCGAGGAATGAATTGAAGTGGTAACGTAACGCAGCAGTATGGGAGGCGAAAGTGTGAGAGCGCGAAAGAAGAACAGACAGCTGATAAGCGACGGCGTCGGAGGTGGTGGCAATGGGATTGCGGTGCTTCTCATGTTTGGTGGAGCCTTGGCAGCTGCTGCTTTTGTAGCGGCGGCCTCTTTTGCATTCAACAAAAAAAAGAAAAAGGATGCTGCCATTCACCCAAAACCCAAACCTCAACAACAACTATCATTGGACAATAGCGAAGAAGACGATCACCAAATTGAAACCATTCAAGAAGGTCTTCGCGCTCTTCTTCAACCTTCAACAACCCCAACCAATGACCGAGATGCTTCAGCCGCAGGGTAACAACATTATATTAACAATATCGCTTTTTATTTTGTTTTGACTTTTTAGCCCCTACCTACTCCAATTGAGATAAAAATACCATGAAACCTTTATTTATTTATTTTTACCCAATATATATGTTAACTTTTGAATTGGCTACAGGCATGGGGGCGTCGATATGAAGAGTACTATCAACAATACTTGTATTACGGTGATTCATTCTTCTTTGTTTATTATAGTCTGTTTTATAATAATGGCTTAGGTTATTACTTAGGAAACAAGTTAGATAAAATGCGGCAATTTTATTTTATTTCAGGAGGAGAAAATTGATGCTGTCCCCGACCATGGAAACGTAAGTGAAGAGGTACAGGAATTTGTGCTCTCCGATGATTCTAACCTGGAAAGTGACGGTGGTATTACTATTGAGGAAGAATGCATCGATAACCAGGGTTCAAATGCTGAAGCACAAGATGTGGAAGTGGAACCTCAAGAAGAGATCCAACAATCTGTAGAACTAGAAACAGAATCACAGGGTGCTACTGAGGTTGTTTCAGAGATTGACAAAGAAGAGGATTTTAATTTTAAAGGAGAGGGAGGTGAAATGGATATAGAGAACGGAGACGACAAAATGGATACTACTGATGCAACCATTGGGTGGGTGAATGTTACAGGTGAAGCAAGCTCAGATGAGAAAGATAGCAATATTGAACCATCAGCACAGGGTGGTGAAGTTGTTTCAGAGATTGTTAAAGAAGAAGATGGATCATTACTGAATTCCAATGAGAATCAAGATTTTTGTCATGCACATGAGGATTTTAATTTTAAGGGAGGGAAAATGGATATCCAGAACGGAGAAGACGAAATAGATACTACTGATACAACCATTGAGGCGGTGGCCGTTACACATGAAGCAAGTTCAGATGAGAAAGATACTGATCAATCAGCAGCAGCATCACACTCGTTTCAATTCTCTACCCGGGTCATTCCCTTCCTGTTGTTACCCTTGCTCTTCCTTATACTTTTGCTTGTCGATCCTACGCATCCATTTTTTCTGTAATAATTCCATAATATAAATTTCATACCAACAGACATTAGGCTTTGACAGACACAAATTAGACCGACAAGCAAATTTATATTAAGGATACAAATAGCCCTGACAGACTAATAAAGGTTCCACCATTTTTACTTATACGACTATATTATTCTTGTGTTTGGTCTCTTGCAACTAGATTTGAACAATAGTAAATTATGTATACAGTGATATATTATTTGTGACAATCTTGCAATGAGGGCGGCAGAAAAAATAAACTCCCCATCAAAAAAAAAATACAAACAGTATCTATCATTGTGCTTCCTCTATAGGTCTTAAGAAAATAACACACGATGAAAATGATTACTAGTTTTGAGCTCAGCCTCAAAGAAACCAGAATTGAAAGTAAGGAGCTTAGAAGGCAAGAAGCTTTTATTTTGAGGATGACAAAATTGACAATGAATACCACCCCGACCAGAGGACACAACAACTATACACTTGACTTGTTGAGCAAAAAGTTTGGAATCCACATACTTCACATCAAATGGCTAGTATCGATCCTATACATGCCGTTTATCAAATACGTAATTAACCAAGTACACAAAAAAAACCAACAAAATTATAAGCATGGTGGTGGGTTGAGTTTCCCTCCGAAGACAGCTTTTGCATTTGAACAAGAAGACACGAAAGTTGTATTCTTGGGACGACCAGCATAAGCCAAATTAACATTGACTACCTCAATACCTACGCAGGGGTTCAACGTGCTGCATTGCAAAGATACTGCAACGTTTGACACTGTTGTTCCTTTTATATTACGGAAATGAACATCACTTATCTTCCACACCGATGTTGATGGCTGTACATTCACATAACATAACATGATCATAGGTAATTAAATAATTAGTTAAATAATTAAGAAGCTAGTAAAATGGTGAACTAAATTTGAAGCTTAAGTTGTTTACCACTTTTTTTTTGCCACCATAACTCTGGTCAATAACAATGGGATTCTGAACACCGTTCATGACAAGGTCTTCATAGACAATGTTTTTAGCCTCTCCTGGACTTGTTCCCAACCACGTTTTGATTCTAGCACCATTGGTCGTGCTTATAAACGTGCAATTTCTAACGGTAATACCATTCACACTTTTCTCATCTGGTCTCTTGCCAAGACTTCCAACACTAATTCCATGACCAGGACCGCAGACAATGTTGTTGATAGCAATGTTAGATGAGCTGTGTCCAATGGAAATGCAATCATCTCCGGTTCCAATAATGCTGTTGGTGATATTAATCCTATCGCTCGTGCTGATATGCATGCCATCTGTGTTTGGACTTGTTTCGGGAGCTGTTATTTTGAGATTAGAGAATGCAATGTTGCTGCATCCATAAAGATGAAAATGGAACCACATGCTGTTTAGTGAAGTGATGCCTGTCACGACGGCATTAGTCACCTTATCGAATTTCAAAGACTGCACATATATATAAACTTGTCACTAGCCAATAGTAACATATTATCACCAATGAATTAATGCTCAATAAAGCCTTTTTAACAGTACACTTTTCTTTTTTTCAAAAAAGTTTAGTTGAGTTGGGCTCTAGAGGCTCCTCGGAGTCATGACAAGATTACCAACTAAAGAAGAAATCATTACGCTGACAGCGAGAGTTAAACCACACCCTTGCTGGGAATGAGCTAACTCCTTATCAGCTAAGTCAATCTTCATTGACTTTAACATACTTTCTTTAATATCTCTTTTCAAGTGTGGGGTATTTATTTGTAATTTCGTTTAAGTCGACAAAAAAAGTTGTTTTATCTGCTAATAGAAAAATAGAAAATTATAAGCATATGCTTACAGCTGGGAGGGGAGCACAATCGCCCTTCGTCTTCTTGCAGTCATTATGAGGCCAAGCAATGGCTCCTTGGCCATCAAAAACTCCATTGCCCTTCAATACTAAGCCATCAACGTTTACAAAATTGAACCATTCTGGACTATAATACTCAGAGTAATCTGTTGTGGCTTTAAGAGTTCCTACAACTTCAAGGGTTAAGGGCTTTGGGCTTGTGCAAGGCCCTGCAAACAAAGTTTGGCCGGTAATAAATGTTCCCTTTGGGATCAAAACTGTTGCTGGAACGGTACTGTTTTTGCATGCTGCTATCCATGCAGCCCTAATTGCCTGCATAAATAATACAAAAGTTAATAATTATTCATAAAAAAAACACCTAATTTTCTTATCTACAAGTTTTAATATTCAATTATTCATATTCATGTATATAATTTTACATCTTCTATGTGACAAACAAAATGAGCTGGCTCTTGTAATTTCAATTTTCCTCTATTAATATTTCTATCAATGTAGTTTTCTTGCTTACCCTCCTAGGGTGATAAACAAATTTTATCAAAAACTCACTTGAACATTGTTAGTCTTGCCATCTGCAACAGCACCATATTTTGTTACATCAAAAACTGCAGAACCACCATTTACAAGGAGGCTACGGCGGGTCCCAAGGTCACGTGATGCACCTATCATGCTACAAGAAAGGAAAACAATGCCTAAGAAAGAAAGGGAATTTGCCGTAGCCATATTGGTGATTACCAGCTTGTGAACCTTAACAAGGTTTTAAATTGCAGTTTTTGGATTTATTATGGTTGCTGCTGTATTTGCAACCTAAACTGCAATTTAGAACCTGTCTTCAATATATAATTTAGATTAATCAATTCTGTTATGTGACTTGAATAATCGTATTTATATACAAGAGAACTACCTCATACTCTGCCTATGAAGTCTATCTTTGGTCACCATTCTCTCCTATCCAACGGGATTATGGATGTAATTTTGATTTTAGCTTTTCTATATTTAGTATTTTCTTCCTCCACATTAGCTATAAAATAACCACTTAGGTTAACAAAATAGCTTAAATGCTTAACATGCATAGTTGGCCTCTTCCGAACCCTTAAATGCTTAACATGCATAGTTGGCCTATAGAAGAAGCTCAAAGAAGCAAATCACATTGCATGAGGATCCAAGACTTTCAATCCCTTTCCTTCTTTTATAAGCTAATTGGCCAAAAAGTACTAAAAGTAGCTATTCAGCTCTACCTATTGGCATTTCCAATTCTCATCGAATTGTTACAGGTGTTACCAAATTGTATCTGATTGTAACACGTGTCATCACTTTTCACGCTGTATTATACATATTCGTATATAATTTCCGAAAACTAAAATTAAGTAAAAGCAACCACCACAGAGGATTCCTGCAATGCTAGTTGCTAATAGTTGACGTATCATATAGTTTGTTTACATTTTAAGTTGAGCGTTAAAGGTGGTTTAATGAACTTGGAGATTTCTTTAAATCAGAGCATGTCCATTGTCAACCTAGGCTGCAAGTATAACTTATCGTTACTTTGTATACATGTGTATCATCTACTAATTTGTAAAACCGACTAGGAATGCACGTTTGGTCCATTGGAGAAGACTCAGGAGAGCATATATATTGATAGTGAATACTTTCATCACCTAACACTCTTCACTAATCTTGATAATTTCGAGTGTCTGTGGAAGGATATTCTACATCTAGATTTCAGTAATGTACTCAATCTAATGTGCAAAACTTGAATCATTAAGTATTAGATTTAAATTAAGTTGATATATTATTTAGCTATTAGTTAGGCTTGTTAGTTATTTAGTAGGGTTGTTAGCTATTAGTTTAGACAAAAGGGGGCTCGCGGTGGAGGTTGGGAGAACAGACAGTAGCGTCGTCGAGAGCACGAGAGAAGCTTGAGAACGGGGCGGAGGCTCAATTACTGAACTTGCATATTAACTCAGATTGGATAGTGGTTCAACAGTGGGGATGAGACTCGGGAATGGAAGAGGTTCGAAAGTGGTTAGGTTTCAGGTTGTGTGTTGAAGGTCCAATTCACATTCTAATATGGTATTAGAACCAATCCAATATCAATTGAGCCACCCACTATCAGACGACTCGGGTCACGCTTTAGTTGTCCAGGGCGTGAGGGTGTGTACTACGAGTCTCACATCAGATGTGATATTGCCTGAAAAAAGTGGGAGACATCTCACTCCTTACAAGTCAGTTTTGTAAGTGTTCCCATCTAGACTGGTCGATTCCTACATCCGCTCGGCCTTTGAAGGACCCCTTCCCCGAAGACTGACTGATCGACCAGAAATATCTCGCCTCTACCTCTTAGAAAGCAATGAAGCATAATCAGGAGGAAGTATCCCTGATTTCCCTCCTCCACCCTGTAACGGTCAGCTCGACCATAATGTATATTTATTGTCATTTATTACTCTTGTACTATAAATACAAGCCCTTTGAGGCCAATGAAAGGATCCCAATTCCATTTTGTGTTCGATCATTTCTCATTCAGAGAAACCTAGTGACAGTGGGTTTGAGTTAGATTCAATTCATATTCTAAGATTAAGGGCTACTAGAACTACCTCTATCTTACAAAAATTATGATTATAGCATTTTTTTATTTATGTGATTCAAAACACATTCGTTATCCAAGGTTTTGATTGAAGTTCTGCTGCGAGTGGAAACCCATGTGGGGGAATGCTAGAAACTATCCAAAAGTTTTTCATGGGAACACGGAGGAGAGGAATGTCTTGGGGTCCCGCCCGCCCATTTGGCATAAGGGATTTGGTATTGTTAATGCCATAATTTTGGGGAAGTACCCTCCTTGTCAAAAAAGTGTTTTGAGTCTCCCTTCTGACACTTGTGTCAGATGCTTAGCCTATACCACTTTTTCTCTTCATGCTTCACATGTCTCTCCTCTCTCTCCATCACCTTCATTTTCAACGGTCAAATACCTTCTTCTTTCTTTCCTTTGATTTTAACCTCACCTTACCTACCTAGCTATATATACATAACTTAAAAAAGAAATGCTATCCATCTCCATCTTTTATTCATTTAAGACAAGAGATCAAAATGGTGTGAGAGATAGTATAGTATGTGAGACAATCAATGTGCTAACACTCGGTTCAATAAAGAGAGATGTGATAATTCTATTCAAATAACAAAAAAGATGTGAAAATTTATTCTAAGTAAGAAATAGTTAAAGGGACTAAATATTTTAACTTTTTTATTAGTATCATGTTGATTGACTGGTCTAACAATGGATTGTTTCCAAGTTTCCAGGAAAAGGCTAAACATTTTTTATTTCAACCATGCTTCTATCCCAAACTTTAACTAATCAATTTTACCTCACCGATGTGTTGGAAGTTGCAAAATCAAGTAGTAACACGCAAAGCTAGACAGAATTTGTTTTAAAATTTCTTGACAATTTGATTTGTGGAGCATCACTGGATACAGTATGCCACTTTCCCGAATCATACACAGAGTTTAACATACATTTAATAATATTAGAAGCGTTAATAAAACTACCAAACAAACTAGTGATAAATTAAACCATCAAATGGTGCTTGCTTTCTAGTTTCTAGCTAGAGTTGACCAAAGGAGTGTGCAAGATAAGCCAATGATCCAACGAGTGGTGCGTTAATATAAGTAGCTGGTTCTGATTGCTCATAATCTGACCGTTCATCTGGGAACCTATCATGCTGATCCGGTCCACCAACAATAGCACCAACTAGAATGTTTGGGTTTGGGGACTGTGATTTCATCACACTAAACCCAGCTGAACATTGAATCTTTCCTAGGTGAACAGCAATTGAAGGAAGAGATGATCCTCTGTGGTGTATCCTTCTTGGATACCTTGGTCCATACCCCACCATGTAGGAAATTTTCAATGGGTTGTCTCCTAGCAAATAATCCACCTGAAAAATTAAAAAAATATTAAATAAAATGCACTTTTAATTTGTTGCAGCATACTAGTAATTAGTAATTTTTTTTAGTTTTTACCTGTTTCTTGGCTAAGGTTCGGAGCCTTTTTGGTGTAATTGTGGTTCCACCACATGTAACAACTGTATGGGATTTGGTCAAATATTTAGCGTATGTTAACAATAAGAAGGTGGTGGAAGTTACATACTGCATGTTACTATCATTCATCTTGAACAAAAGCCCACCTGCAAAAAGTTTCATTTAAAAAACAAACCGTTACAAATTGGACCACATGACTTAGTTGAAACTGAGAAAAAGGGACTTTACCAGGGGTATATTGGGCAGAAGAAGAGGCACCAGGAATTAGAGAACAAACGAAATTATCAGCATGACCCTTGTAGTCATGGAGAGATTGTACCTTTTGAACAAGAAATTCCTAAAATCAAGAGAACAAAAACTTGTTAGTTTCAAATCATTATTATTTCTTGTTCTGCAATAGACATAAGAAGACATGTGATGTGATTGAATTTTGGACCTTAGAAAGAAGTATTCTTGCTCCAACATGTTTGTTATCCCACCCAAATGTGTTGTCATATTCTGCAGCACCAAGGATCTGGCCATTTACTTGAATGTAGTTCAAGTACATTGGATTCTTAGTAGCTTTGTGAAGCCAAGCAGCACCCCACAACAGCTCATCCTAAACAAATTATCAACACATAAAGAAAATAATAATTTGAGTAAGCTTTATGCTTCCCACTAACTGAAAGAACAAAGTTCATTTATTGGGCACATGAAAAAATTGAAACTTTACATGATAACCAGAGAAAGAGCAATAGAAGGGACACACAATGGGCTTCAATACATTGCTGTAAGATCCCCGGTGTTTATCAGCAAACTGGAACACCTACACTCAAGTAACAAATAAAATCTCAAATTTTAAGCAAAAGGGAACACTAAAAATGCAAACTTTGTAGAAAAACTTGAATCAAAAAGATTTACCCTAATAGCCCTCCTGACTAAGAGTTTAGAGTACATGGGGTCACTTCTTCTGAAAACAAGAGAAGCAGCTGCAAGAGCTGCAGCAGTTTCAGCAGCAACTTCAGAACCAGGTGCATTTGCATCTACCTTAAACACACTTCTTGGTGTGTCCATGTCTTCTGGTCTCTCCCAACAAGCATGGTCCTTTTTAGCATCTCCCACCTACAAAACCAAAACCAATCTCAGTTCCTCTGTTTCCTCTGTTTTATTACACACACACATACAGAAAAAAAGTACCAACCTGAACATAAATAGTGTCTGGATGTGCAGTGGCTTTGAGAAGATAATCAGTAGCCCAGCGAATAGCTTCTCTAGCATTCGGCAACTCACCTTTCATTAGCCCACCAAACTCAATAACACTCCATGAAAGCATGGTAGTGGTAAAAGCCATGGGAAAACCAAACTTGACATTGTCTCCAGCATCATAGTACCCTCCAACCAAATCAACCTGCATTGTACATTCAAACCCAAATAAGCAACAAAAACAACAAAAAAACACAAACAAAGTGTATATGTTAACGAAAGATGTTAGATTTACATGCATGGCTGAACCATCAGAGAGACCAGAATCCTTTCTCCAAGAGATTCTTTGATTAGAAGGGAGTTTCCCTGATCTCTGGCCTTCAAAATAGAGGATAGATTTGGTGAGAGCATCTCTGTAATTATGAGTGGCAAAATGAGGGTGGTGGGTATGGTGTGAAGGGAAGGCATTGGCAAGTAGCAGGAGAGAGAGGGCAGTGGTGAAGGAAAGAAGGAAAGTCATTTTGAACTCTGTCAAAAGGAAAATCCACACAACCAATGAACAAACTGCCCCCTGCAAGTGACAGTGAGTTGTGAACTGTGGAGTATTTTCTTGTTGAAGCTCTGCTATTTATAAAAGCAAAAGCTGTTTCTGTTACGTTCTGCTTCGTTACAAGACAACAATAATTATGTTCACATTCTACCCCTAACCAGGCAGGGTCATGCTTTTCAAGCTTCTATCTCTTCCAGTTCAATAAATATAATAACTACTACTACCTCTCCAATCCACAATAGTAGATTACACAAATCAATAATCAATAAATTAAATTAAAATCAATTATTATCATTTAATAAAACTAAAATTACTTTTCCCTTCTCAATTTTGGTATTTTTGACTTGCTACATACTACTTCTCTCGTTTCTAATGTTTGATACTTTTGACTTGTTACACACATATTAAGGTACTATTAATTTGTCTTGGCTAAGTACTAAAATACCCCCTTTGTACTTGTCTTGGGATAATTGAAATCAAAGTAAAAGAGTCTTGAGACAATTAATTCATATTTTGAAACTTTAAAAGACTCAATAAATATAGAGGGTATATTAGGAAAAATTGGGTAAATTTGTACATTGGATTTTTAAAAGTACCATTGTTTTAGAACAAAAATAAAAGGCCAAAAGCACCAAAGATTAGGAACGGAGGAAGTAATACATTAATTTAGTGTACCAAAAATTAGAAACGTAGGAAGTACCAAAAATAAAAGTATCAAAAGTACCAAAATTTGTTTCAATTGTGTTGTTTTCAAGTTTTAGTGTAACATTAATTATTTTTTTTATCAATGATATATCTACTTTATGAATTATTTTACACTGAAAATATGGTGTAAATATGTCAGTAAACCAATAAGAATAAGAGATAGTATGAGTATACTTGAAAATTAACTTTGCAATTAAAGTTATTTGTACGTTTGTACAAAACAATAATCTTTTTTTTTTGGCAGCAAAGGGAGGCACGACGACCCCAAAGAGAAATCAATTAACTAGCAATATGACGAGGGGTTGTTAACAAGAGCTTTCATACAAAAAGTAATCTTTATTATTTTTGTCTTGTTACATATAAATTAATGTATTACTTCCTCCGTTCCTGATCTTTGGTGTTTGGTATTTTATTTTTGTTTCAAAATAATGGTACTTTTAAAAATCCAATGTACAATACACCCCATCTTTCCTAATATACTCTCTATATTTATTTAGTTTTTTAGAGTCTCAAAGTTTGAATTAATTGTCCCAAGACTATTTTACTTTGACTTTAATTATCCCAAGACAACTACAGATTGGGCATTTTAGTATTTAACCAACGCAAATTAATGATACCTTAATATGTGTGTAACAAGCTGTTTACCGTGGATTTTGGTAAACACCGCTGGTCTCCAATTTGGTTAACTTGCAGGATCAACCAGTGAATCCTAAGACCCTTTGTGTTTAGAGTTTTTAGTTTGATGTGATGTTCTTCAGTGTTTTGCGTTTTAAACAGAAAAGAAGAAGAAATAATTGATTCCTTACGCGCGAAGCAATCAAGATATTTCAGGGAAGAAGGACTTGAATTGTAAAACACATAAAGGTAAAGAGAAAACAGAAGTAAATTGCATTAAAATGAAAGAGAATGGTACACAAGATCATACATTGTTCTCTGACTCGTTTTTCTCTTGAATGCGGAAGTTAGAGCGTGAGAATTGCAATATGAAATTTTGTGACCATTGTTTCTTCTCAGAAACTACTATTTATACTAAGCAGAAACTGCCCTAAAACAGTTATAAAAATGATAGCAACCGCTCCTCTTTTCGACCAACTGCTAGTTCTTCAGCGCATAACTGCTCTGTTTTCTGTCTGTCGAAAGCTTGTGTCCATTTTCCTCTTTCTTGCTTTTGCTTCCCCGGAAGCTTGTCGAATTTACCCTGCACATGACCATTTTCTCTGTCGAAATACTTTGGTCTTTGTCGAAATATAAGTCAAGCCTTGTTGACCATTTTCAATGAAGCTTGTCGAAATTACAGGCTAACAAATTGCCCCCTCAAAAATGTCTTTTTCGACTGAGCTTGAGGTGGAAGAAGAGAAAGAACATTTTTGAATTCACCGTCGAAATAGACTTTGCACTTGAGTAGAATAGCTGTATACTTAATGTCACCACTGTTAAGTGTTGTTGACGTTACTCTTTTAATGGTATGCCACGTGGCCTTCCACGTTCAGCTTTTCAATAACTGTCCCATCTCCACTACTCCCTATAAAGCCTTTTCAGTTCTCTCTTCTACTTCTTTCTTCACTCTTTAAGCTTTTCATCTTCTTTACTCTGTTTTCCGTTGAAACCCTCTCTGCAAATCCCTCAAAAATAGTCCTTTCAAGCGCGATTCTTGTACCATTTCTCTTATTCATCACCATCGACACTTCTTAAACCAGTTTTTCACATTAATCTTTGTTTTACGCCCTTTCTTGCGTTTCTTGGAGGTTTTCTGGTTTCTGCTATTCACTTTGCAACAGCGTCACTTCGATGGCAAGTTCTTCGCAACCACCTTCTTCTTCCTTCGATTATCACTTGGTACCAGTGGATCCCAAAGGGTTAACCGATGAGGAGACCAAAATTTTGGAGTCTCAGGTATTGATTCCCTTCCCCCTTCCTTCAAAGTACGCTTACCTTGGTCCTATTGCTCATTCGTTTGATAAAACTGATAAGGTCAAAGAGGTTTTTCCTAGCTATTACCAGTACAGTCCTAGAGTGTTTCAAAAGGGACCTTATGTTATGGATTTTATGAACAACCCAAATAGAGTTTTCAGGTCAAATCCTCCAACTGGTGACAATCACCAATCTTTCCTCAATTGGTTAGCTAAGATTGAGTCAAAAAAGGCTCACATTTGGAAGAATCAGGGCATTTTCGACCTTATTCAGCTGTCAAAATATGGGCTTAAGTATCAAGCGCCTATGTTGATTGCTGCACTCCATTTCTGGGATTCCACCACCAATAGCCTCCACCTCAAATGTGGTATGCTTTCTCCAACTCTTTTAGATGTTGCTGCCATTACTGGTTTGAAGCCTTTGGGCGAGTGTTTTGACCCTTCTACAACTGGTAATGCACATTCCTTCAACTTCGACACAAAAAGAGCCACACACCAGAATTACATAAAGGACCACCACGTTATCAAAACTGATGACGTTTCCGACGAGGAACACATTGCTTTCCTCACGTTGTGGCTTTCTTATTATGTCTTCTGGTGCAAGTCTTAGCGTTCAAGAGTGGGAAGAAATGAAAAAGAATAACCCAGCGGAGGCTTTGGAAGCGAGACTTGGAAGTAAAACTTCAAGCAGTAGCAAACCAAGTGTTTCAACACTCTCTGCAGGAGTTACCACTTCAGCTACTTCGACGGAGGCTCTCCTTAGCACATTGCGCACTCAAATTCTTGATGGAGATATCTTCCAAACCATTGGAGCTAATCCTCCACTTGCTTTTCAGATCAAAGATTTGCTTCATAAATTGGCTGAGCTTGATGTTGATGGTGCTCTTAATGAATCAGTTAGTGACTTTGTTTTGGCTGTTCAGCCTCTTTTCGAACAACTTGCTCGAGATATACAGAGAAAGAGGGAACATGACCATCTTCTGGAGCTTGAGTCGAAACGCAAGGTAGAAATGGCAGCACTTGTTGATGCCACGCATGCTAACTTTGCCTCTTTGAAGACTAAGTCAGAAGCTGAGATGAAAACTATTGAAGATTGTGATATTGAGATCAGGGCACATCAAGAAAGTATAGCCAAATTGCAGTCGAAGATACAAGCGTTGGAAAAGAAGAAAGGGAACCTTCTAAGGTCTTTGACTCCTGCAGAAAAACTTAAGGACCAAATTGACCAAGAAGCCACTCTTTGCCTTAAACACTTGGAGGACCTTGAGCGTTGCAATGCCACTGTCGAAAAATTAACTAAAGATGGCAATTTTCTCAACAAGAAGATCTCTAAAGCCAAGGCCTTATTCAATGACTTGAAGTCGAAAGTCATTTTGTAATAACATAGCTTCATTTTCCTGTTGTAACACTTTGGCTATTTTGACAATTATTTTTATTTTGCAAAGGCCATTTCTCAAGCAATGTCGTATCTAATCTGGCAACATTATAATGGAATTTCTTCCATTTTATTCTTGTGCAATTCTTATTCTATGAATTCGACAACGTTTTGGCAACTTCTATTCTTTGAATGCCGTCTTTATGCTTTCTTTATATTTATTCCAGCGTTATTTTAACTTCTTGCAGCATTGGCTTATATTTTTTCAAATACTTGCCATTTACACGCATAATTCTCTCAACAGCGCCAATCTCTTTGACTTCATATGCGCCGTTTGAATAAACTTGTAAAATTTTAAATGGTCCTTCCCAACTTGGGGACCATTTACCTACGACTCTATCTTTTCGATCCATAGGTAAAATGACTTTCCAAACTAAGTCTCCCACGTCGAAAGTCTTCAATTTGACTTTCTTATTGTACACCTTAGCTACTCTTTCCTTTTGTCTTGTGAGCACATCTAATGCATTTAACCTGTCCTCATCTAAATCAACTAATTCATCTAGCATCATACTCCAATAATGATCAGATGGGATTTCAAATTGTCTTTGAATCCTAATTGATTGAAAACAAATTTCTGCTGGTAATACTGCATCATGCCCAAAAACAAGTTTAAAAGGAGTATTATTAATTGACTCTTTGGGAGATGTTCGACACGCCCATAAAATTTGGTTAAGTGTCTTATGCCAATTCTTGGGTTTTTGCCCAACATGTTTTTTGATCAAACTAATGATAATTTTATTGGCTGCTTCAACTTGACCATTTGCTTGAGCGTAGTATGGCGTCGAACTCAACAATTTATAACCATTTTCAGCAGCGAATTCGACCATTTTCTGACCAATAAAAACCGAACCTTGGTCTGTGGTGATAGTTTCAGGCACACCGAATCTATACAATATATGGTCTTGAATAAAACTAATTACTGCCTCTTGATTAACATTATTTAAAGGAATAGCTTCCACCCACTTAGTGAAATAATCTATCCCTACTAATATGAAACGATGGCCTTTCGACGAGTTTGGCTTAATTTCGCCAATCATATCCAAAGCCCATCCTCTAAATGGCCAAGGTTTCACGATAGAATGCAATTCATTTGCAGGCACATGTTGTATCCCTGCATGCTTTTGACATTCTTGGCATCCTTTGGCAAACTCTATGCAATCTTTTAACATGGTTGGCCAATAAACACCTTGTCGAAAAAGAAGCCATTTCATCTTATGGCCTACTTGGTGAGCCCCACAAGTTCCACTGTGAACATTGGATATTGCCAAGTACGCCTCATTTTCGCTAAGACATTTGAGTAAAACTCCCTCAGGGGTTTTCTTAAACAACTCATTTCCCATAATCACATAACTTAAGGCTCTATACTTGATCTTTCTATCAGTCATCCCTGTGGGATTCTCCAAGTAATTAACAATTTGTCTTCGCCAATCATCATTTGACAAATTGTTGATGGCAAAAACTTCGAACACGTTGTCACAATACCCTTTGTCAAAAACTTCAAAAGTTTCATTTTCATTAAAAATTTCATTTGGCTTAGGACTTAAGGCTAAAGAATCGGCCTCTGCCCCCTCAAGTTTTTGCCTTGACAAAGTTTCTAGTGACATGTTCGTCGAAATTAGTTTGTTTTTAATTTCGATTAGCTCCGTTAAGTTTTCTTTCGAAACTTTATAACCTGAAGCTAGCTGTGCCAAATCATTCGCCTCTTGATTTGCAATACGAGGCACATGCTCGATTTTAACGTGATCAAAACGTTTCAATAATGCATTGGCAGCAATAAAGTAAGTAATCAAATTTTCCCTTATGCACTTGTATTCTTTCGTTAATTGCTTGATTAATAATTCAGAATCACCTCTTATTTCGACCTGCTTTGCCCCCAAGTTTAACAGAATTTCGAGTCCTGCTATTAAGGCTTCGTATTCCGCCCCATTGTTGGAGCAACTTTCTTCGATTTTATACTTGTATTTGGTTGATATCTCTGTTGGTGAAATGATTAACATTCCTACACCTGTACCATGTTTGTGGCTTGAGCCATCGAAATATAGCCTCCAAGGTCGAAGGTGAACACAATCAATTGCTAATTCGACCACTGAATGGTCTGCAATAAAATCTGCCACTACCTGGCCTTTAATAGCCTTTAGTGGTTGAAATGTCAATGAATATTCGGATAAAGCTAATGCCCATTTACCTATTCTGCTATGCAAAATTGGTTTCGATAACATATGTTTAATTATATCAAAATGAGAATAAACATAAACATCAACAGGCTTTATATATTGCTTTAACTTTGTACATGAGAAATACAAACACAAACACAGTTTTTCAATAGGATGATATCTGGTTTCAGCATCATTCAAAACCCTACTGAGGTAATATATGGCTCTTTCGACTCCATTTTCATCCTCTTGTGCTAACATACTACCTATTGACATTTCTGATGCAGCTATATACAATTTCATTGTTCTATTTCTAATTGGAGACAATAAAATTGGTGGCTTCATCAGGTAGGCTTTGATTTCGTCGAAAGCTTGTTGGTGGCATGGCTCCCACTTGAAAACATCTTCCTTCTTCGGTCGAAGTAATGGCGAAAATACTTGAGTCTTGCCACTTAGATTTGATATAAATCTTCTCAGGAAATTGATCTTTCCTAGTAAAGACTGCAATTCTTTCTTTGTCGAAGGAGGTTGTGTTTCCATGATAGCCTTCGTCTTATTTTGATTTATCTCAATGCCTTTTTTGTGCACGACAAAGCCTAAGAAATCACCTGCACTTACACAAAAGGCACATTTTAGTGGATTCATTTTCAATCCATATTTTCTCATCCTTTCAAATGATTGTCGAATGTGGTCTAGATGACCACTTTCTGATGCTGATTTAACTACTATGTCATCTATGTATACTTGCATAAAATTTTCTATAAAATCATGGAACATAGTATTCATAGCTCTTTGGTACGTAGCACCAGCATTTTTTAAACCAAATGGCATCACTACCCATTCATAAACACCTAACGCCCCCGGGCATCGAAATGCAGTCTTTGAAACATCTTCCTCAGCAATAAAGATTTGGTTGTAGCCTAAATACCTATCAAGCATACTCAAATATTGGTAACCTGCTGCGGAATCAACTAACATTTCTGCCACTGGCATTGGATATTGATCTTTGGGAGTAGCATTATTTAGATCCCTAAAATCTATGCAAACTCTAAGTGTACCATTTTTCTTAATTACAGGAACTATATTAGCAAGCCAATCAACATACCTGGCAGTTCTGATGAACTTGCTCTTTAGTAACCTTTCGATCTCTGTTTTGATCTTCGACATGATTTCTGGTGCAAATCTCCTTGGGGTTTGCATCACAGGCTTCTTATCTGGTCGAATAGGCAGCTTCAACTCAACCACTTCTCTTTTTAAACCTGGCATTTCATTGTAGTCCCAAGCAAAACAGTCTTTGTACTCTTTCAGCAATTCGACTATCTGCACCTTGAAGTCTTTATTGACTTTTGCACTGATATATGTTGGTCTTCTTACACTTCCATCTCCCAAATCTATTTCTTCTAAGGGATCTTGTGCTTGTATCTTCTTGGTCGAACCCATTGGATCTTTCTCAAATCCTAATGGTTCATCATCATAGACACCGTCTAGTCTAGGTGATTCGACCATAATTTCTTTGTTACTATCATTTGTGGTTAAAGCAACCATGTGATGCAACTCAGCTTCGAGAATTGCTTTTTCTTTATTTTCGGCCACATGGGCCGTAATTCTTTCCCATGTACTGGGTTTTATAATCATTTCAAAGTCTATCCCAACCAGTAGGCTTAACAAAGCCTCTTGGTCTATTCTCCTCATCAATGATTTCCCTTTCCCAAATGAAACCATAATTTGGGTGAAGGCTGACAGAGGAGAAGACATTGTCTTGCTCAATAAACCCAGCATTGGAAGAAGAACATGGAGAGATATTTGCCAGTTGCTTGTCGAAGGTCTTCTTGGTGATCGTATTCACTTCAGCCTTGAAATAACTTTGGTCACCTTCAATGTTTTCAACCTCTGATGTACAGTCGAAGGGATTGCCCCCACTGCATGAATCCACTCTCTTCCAAGCAATAAGTTGTAATTTGCTTTAGAAGGTATTACCATAAACAGAGTTGGCCTCATTATGCTTCCAATAGCCAATTCGACCTGAATGGCCCCTAGTGAGTAGCCAGATTTGCCTTCATAATTGGTAAGAACCACGTTATGTGGCCTTAAATCAGTATCATACTTGCCAATTTTACTTAGCAAGTGTTGAGGCATTAAATTCACAGCGGCTCCACCATCGACAAGGACCTTGTTGATCCCAACATTATTGACTTTGGCTTGTATAAATAGTGGCTTGAGATGATTCATCATGCCACAATCCGGCCTTTCAAACACAGCTTGTTGCTCTTCAACGCAACCATTCTTCAGCACATAATAGCATATTGGCTTGTAAGCCATACCTTCGTCGAATTCTTCTTCGACCTCATTGACTTCAGACACCACATCATATTCAATTGGTAAAATTGAAACGACACCACATAGCACGTCGAAGTCATGCTCAGAATCAGCAAAAGAAGAGTTCAATTCCTCTTCCAACTTGAGATCTTCTTCTTTGAAGCCTTTCTTTATCTCAGCCAAAGAAGGGAAGATTCTTTCAGTGGCTGGTTTCCTAACCACTTCAGTTGAAGGTAAAACTATTTCCTTACCTTTCTCGTTCTTGGGAATTGCTACTTTGCCTGTAGCAACAGCATCAACTTTCTTTTGGCGTTGAAATCTTCGCCATTGAGTCCTTGTCATAGGATTCTTTCCCTTGTAGTTGTTGTTGTAGGCATACTTCTTATTTCCAGTTGCCTCATTCTGGTTAGCACCACTTGTGTTTCCTTTGGCCATCATATTTGGCCTAATTCGATGAATCACGTTGCCCCCAGTGTGGTACAGGCCTTTACCTTTCCCACCAGAATGTACCCACTTTTCGACAGGAGTATAAGAAGGAGGCACGTAAGTGCTTAACTTTCCTTTTCCTCCATAGGGAATTCTCTTGTCAGCAAAATCAAACTTGGGCCTTTTATCCACCCACTTACCCTTGCGCTTCATTTGAGGCTTGAACTCTTCAAGTTCTTTAGCAGCTTTCTTGTCGAAAACAGAACTGCACCTTGGGCACAGCATCACCTCTGAATTACTTATCTTGCAGCGATTGAGGAAATCCACCAAATCCTCTTCAGCTTTTGGGTAGACGGGTTTGGCCTTGTCGTTTCTTTGGCCTTCTGCAGCCATTTCGACATCCATCTCTGAAATTGGTGAAGTTCTCTTAATGTGAGCCTTACTAGGCCCGGTTCCAGAAGCTTCGACCATATTGATGCTAATTTCAGTGTATAATGCCTCGACTTCAGGCAAGGGATCAGCATCAATCTTCATTGGCGCTTTTGGTTTTTCACCAAATTTGAGCCTTCCTTCATTTAGCGCTTTCTGCACCAAATCCCTGAAAAGAACACAATGAGAGGTATTATGACCCAAAAAATTATGGTATTTGCAAAAACCTCTTTTCTGTCTTTGTTCTAATGGTGGTGTTTTTAGCCCTTTAGGAACCAGAATTTGACCGTCCTTAACTAACAAGTCAAATATTTCGCCACATTTAGAAACATCAAATGTATAAGTTTTTGCAACGAATTTGTCGTTTTTAGGTTCGATAGGATTTTTACCATTTGAAGGTTTTAGCAATTTACAAGTATATGGAGGTCCTGGCTTTAATTCGGCAACATTGACCTCCTCTTCGACTTCCTCGTAAGAGATGTCGTACTCTTGTTCCTCATTTTGAATTTCGACATAGGCAATTTTGTCTTTTTTATTGTTATGAAACCTACTAGTTCTAGATTTCTCAGCTTTTAGCCTTTCGACTTGCCTTACTCTATCAGCCAATTGGGCCATATCTCTTAAATGTTGAGTGTCTAGTTTTTTCCTAATAGAATAATCTAGACCACCAGCAGCCATTTCGACTAACTCATGTTCAGGAACTTGGGTAAAGCACCTTGCTTTGAGAAGTCTAAATCTGTTGAGATAGTCATCAACAGTCTCTGCCGTTTTACGTCGAACACTAGCCAATTCTTTGAGACTAATTTTGGAGTGTCCTATATAGAATTGCTCGTGAAAAGCTTTTTCTAACTGGTTCCAATTAAACATAGAGTGAGGGGGTAGTGTAGTTAACCAAGTAAAAGCATTTTTTGTTAGAGAATTAGGGAAAAATTTCATTCTTAAATTCTCATTTTGGGCTAAATCCCCAGCCTCAGTTAAATAACGAGCAATGTGTTCGACGGTGGATTCACTAGTTTCTCCACCAAATTTAGTGAATTTAGGGACTTTCCAACCCCTTGGCAATTCACTTTGCAAAATATATTTTGATAATGGCGACACGAAATTTGGCCTGTGCATTCCTATGTTAAGGCCATTCTGGGCTAAAATTGTTTCGACAAGATTAGCTATATTGTTCTGCGCTCCAAAATTGTTTTGTTGCACTTGCCTGACTACTTCATCAGCATTTTGATTTCTATTTACTAACATTATATCAGGCTCGTTTTCAACCATCCCCTGCAAGGGTTGTTCGACAACTTGTGCTTGTGCCTGATTTCTAGGCAATTCAATGTTAGGCCTTTCTAAGGGGATTTCTACACGCCTCAAAGGTTGTACTTGGGGTATTGGCTGATTCTGCATTCTTGGAGTGCCAAAGAAATCTGCAATTCGACCCATTTGAGTTGCCAATGCTTGGTAACTGTTATTGGTATCACGTATCAAAGGGTTGAATACTGTACCAATTTGTTGGGTTAACATGTTAACCATATCATGATTGGCATCATCTATTTGTTGTCTTAATGCCAACATAGACGCTGTAGTTAATGTGGGTTGGGCATTTCGACCATAAATACCCTCTTGAGAGGCATGCAGAGGGGAGAAACCACCATTCATTATGTTATCTGCACACGTTGATGAATTGGTTTGCAAGCCTACCATCATGCCAGTTGGCATACCATAAGGGAGATTTCGACCAACTATAGGCATGCTAAATGGGATATGACCACTAGTCATATATGGGTTAGACGTTCCCATTGTTTGTGGCATAGAAGCCATTTCATTAGGCTGTGTGGTCACCGTGGTGGCCATTGTTGGTAAAGGATTAAGCACAGGAGATGTAACTGTGACCTTGCCTGTCGAAGGCATTGGAGCAGTTATTCCCATAGCGGTTACTGGATTAGCGTCATTGACAGACGCATTCTCAGGGCCACTCTGTGCGTTCAAAGAACTTGCGCCAGAACGTGACATCTTTGACAAAGATTTACCACTCCTCAGGCGCATAAACAATTATATTCCAAGATTCTGTTAACTAACACTCTAATATTTCGACACAAAGGTCCCACTGGGCGTGCCAATTTGTTTACCGTGGATTTTGGTAAACACCGCTGGTCTCCAATTTGGTTAACTTGCAGGATCAACCAGTGAATCCTAAGACCATTTGTGTTTAGAGTTTTTAGTTTGATGTGATGTTCTTCAGTGTTTTGCGTTTTAAACAGAAAAGAAGAAGAAATAATTGATTCCTTACGCGCGAAGCAATCAAGATATTTCAGGGAAGAATGACTTGAATTGTAAAACACATAAAGGTAAAGAGAAAACAGAAGTAAATTGCATTAAAATGAAAGAGAATGGTACACAAGATCATACATTGTTCTCTGACTCATTTTTCTCTTGAATGCGGAAGTTAGAGCGTGAGAATTGCAATATGAAATTTTGTGACCATTGTTTCTTCTCAGAAACTACTATTTATACTAAGCAGAAACTGCCCTAAAACAGTTATAAAAATGATAGCAACCGCTCCTCTTTTCGACCAACTGCTAGTTCTTCAGCGCATAACTGCTCTGTTTTCTGTCTGTCGAAAGCTTGTGTCCATTTTCCTCTTTCTTGCTTTTGCTTCCCCGGAAGCTTGTCGAATTTACCCTGCACATGACCATTTTCTCTGTCGAAATACTTTGGTCTTTGTCGAAATATAAGTCAAGCCTTGTTGACCATTTTCAATGAAGCCTGTCGAAATTACAGGCTAACACAAGCTAAAAGTATCAAAGATTAGGAACATAGAGAGTATTAATTTATGTTAGGTAAGTACTAAAAGTACCCTATTTGTAATTGTCTTGTGATAATCGAACTCAAAATAAAAGAGTTTTGGAACAATTAATTCATACTTTTGAACTCTAAAAGACTCAATAAATATAAAGGGTATATTTGAAAAATTAAGTGATTATACATTGGATTTTTAAAAAGACAATTGTTTTGGCAATAAACCACCCCCAAGAACTATGTTTAATAGTATTTATAACACCTATAAGATCTGATGAGATGTCTTAAAATACATGTAGGTTCCTTTCCAACCATAAAGCCCATCCGGGCAAAATGCTTTAAAGAATCCATCTCTAATACATGATGTACCGCATCCTAGAGCATAATCCCTGTCAAACACTAGTAGAGAAGGAACAACCAAAAAACAAATGTGTAAGGTACCCAAAAATGGGTGAACCTTCAAAACACAATAACGGAAAATAAAAGCTCCTTTCGAGGGGAGAGCGCCTCCTTTAAGAAATTAAAAAGACTCTAAACATTTCTTTTGATTTGATTGATGATCTCATTCAAATGATTGAGGGTACATATATAGATGCTAAAAAAGGGTGACTCACCTAACTAAAGAACATTCTAGGTTCTCTTGAAATAAAATATCTAAATAATTCTCTTCTAGGGCAACATAAGATATATGGGCCTAACTTTCTTTCCTTTGGGCTTGATTCTTCTTGGATCATTACAAAATGTGTAATAGATTCATCTTGATCCCTACATAAAGGGCGGCAAAAAGATTGAAGAATAACCCCTCTATAAGATAAATTAACACTGGTCATTAATTTTCCTAACAAAAGACGCCAACCAAACAAGGACTTTAGATGGGACCCGCGTCTTCCATAGACCTGCCAAACAATTTTTTAACGAGATGTCCTAATCATAAGATTGATTAGATGACATAATATTAGAATAACAACAACTGACTGAAAATATTTTCATGTTATTCCCAATCCACTTCCTATCATCCGTGGTGGTTTCAAAAATATGAACATCTCTCAAAATAGCCTGCAATAACACTTCATTGGCGGCTTCTGAATCACTAAGGACTCTATCACAAGCCTGTAATGAAGTATGAAATGTAATGAGTGGTTAAAAATATTGAATCAACGAATATTAAATCTCAATCGTTGAAGAATTTTAATACTACATCTTACAGTTATATTTAGTGTTTCACCGATGAGGAATTTGAGTTGCTCCCTCACCCTAGAAGTACTCAATTCATATTCTAACTTTTAATCTATTAAACAAATTGAAGAAAGACAATGACGTATATAGATTTTTAATTTAAGAAACTTTTTGGAATAAAAACAATTTTAAAATTATTGTGTTACGTTCTAAGAAATTTTAATTCAATTTCACAACATTATATTTCTAACTTTTTAAAAAAAAAAAAAAACCCTACCCTAGTTCATCTTCCCTTCCACAATTTATTCCTCCTACAAATCTTTCCATATATGGTCCATGATGAAGGCCCATACACGCTAATAGAACATCTATGGATGTCAAGCAAGTTCAGCATTTGGCTCGGATCCCACGTCGTACCAACCTAACCCTACATTACATGACCTTCCATTCGGAATGGATAGACTCAACATTGATTGCATAATTGGGGTGCAACTATTAGATTGTAGTGTGAATTTCAAGCGCACTTCTCGTTCTTTTGTTGTTTTCAATACCTTTCAATCAAATGGCCATGTCTGTTGAATGGGTTAGAATCGTTACATGTCAACCGAGGTAAATATGGTGAGTCACATTGGCAATTAGTGATTTGTTACTTTTTTTTTAGTTGAGACCAAGGTATCCACCGTCGAACGCAGTGATTAATCCCCTTGCTGAATTGGAGACCCCTCGAAGGGTGAGACAGCTGGCCCAAAGATTTAAAGTTGCTCCATACCCAAGGCGAGGATCGAACCCTCGACACTTGGTTGAGAGAGGATGAGCCCCAACCGCTCAACCACACCCCCGGGTTAGTGATTTGTTACTTTGATACCTGATTATTATTATTTTCATTTAGGAATAATCTAAGTTCGAAATCCTAAATGAAAGAGAGAGGATGAGCCCCAACCGCTCAACCACACCCCCTGGCTTAGATGCGATGATTTGAGTCTATTCTAACTTAACCAAAATCCTGAGTTCGAATTCAGTCTTACGAATGCAGCAGCATTAAAATTCTCGAAAGAGAGAGTTTTAACGTCCATTAAGGTCCTATCCAGCTCGAGCAGTTGCTTCTTTGACTATTAAAAATTATAAAATTAGAGAGAAAAAAGTAATGATCAAAAATACGAATTCCATCAATAAGATTTGTGATTACAAAATTAGCAACAAATTTTATTTTTCCTGTCATTAAATTCGGTTAATAATTTAACTTTTTTCCAATAGTGTTTATTTTTTGGAAAATTGTATTTCCTTGAGTTGGTTTTTTTTTTTTACAATAATTTCCTTGAGTTGGTTGAAGTTTTAGTATTTTGTAGCAAATGATATCTTATACCAGAAATTCCAAGCATTTAACGAGGGGGGTCTCCTAAACTTATCTATAACCATACTTCAGCTTACAGAAATAAATTCTATCTGATATTATGAAAATTACATTATTGAAATCAGTGTGCTAGCAAAAAGAGTATATCATTAGGCAATAGCATGTGGAGGAAGATAACTTTCCACCATGATTCTCCTATGAATGATTGGAGTGTTGTGTATTGCATATGCTATACAACATTATTGGGTTGGATTAATACATACTTTCCTTAAACTACTGTTTTATCACAAGAGGGTTTTGAGAAGGGAAGAGATATAAAACACGATCTTAGCAACAGATGGACCATTGGTTGTAATCTTGTGGTCGTGGATAGAAAGAGGGCACATGAGAAAATGGTTATCAGGAATTTGGAAGTGCACTCGATGAAGCCATCGAAAGAGAAGCCAGATAGATAAATGAACTTAATCATGCATGATATTTGTATATTCCATCATTTTTCACTTGGATTTTACTTTTTTTTATATACATTTTTCATCCAACATTACTTTAAAAAAGATCGACATACAGTCGTGTTGGTGTTTATGATTGGCCCGAAATGGTTTCATTTTACTCCATTTCATGAAGTTTTGCTTATCTAAAAAAAATAGATGTACAGTCATATTTTATACAAAGTGTTTTTCGACTATATGATATCGTCAAAGCTATTGACCAGAATATATGGAGGTGGATCGAAGACTTGTCGAAGAAGTTGATGCAACTTAATTAAATTGTTAAAATTCACATGTACTTTTCGAATTTAGTTTGACTTACAGAACTAATAATTGTGTTATATTGTATTTAAATATTCGTATTGTGGGTTTGATTTGTTGGAAAAATTAAATTTTGTTGTTTGTACAAATTAACAGGATCTAAGAAAACATATTGATTTACTAAAAGAAGTAACTTTAATCTGAAAAGTATTTTTTTAAAAGTTTTTTAATCTATTTTTAGAGCAACTAAGTTAAGAAATGAGGTTTTTATATTGTTTTTTAGTGGGAGACTGACTTGGGTATCAGAATGGCTTTGCAGGTACTCGAGGGTGCTTACCTCCAATCGACAGAGTCACTTCCATCATCATCAACTAGAGTCGTCTCCTAAGAATCACAAAATTTCGAATCATATTCTTTATACAATTTTTACTACTTACCTATCATTTTTTTCCGGTCTACTTCCTCTCTGGGAAATAGAATGGAATTAGTGTTTGCTTCTTTGTTCTTGAAAATGAGACCATTCAGGGCTAGCCATAAACACCAACATGTTGTCAACCAGATCAAATGCCTTGTCTTCTCTGCTTTCCTCCACTATATGTCGATGGTTTAGGTCAATGTAAAGGTACAATCTATTCCAAATTTTCTCCACAAACAATCAATTGAGTTCCAGCCAACCGATTTAAAAGGTTTTTTTGTTGCACTAAAACTATCTACAAAGTTGTCACTGCGTCTACCTTTTAAATAAGTTAACCCTAAAATCAATTTATAATCATTTTGTTTCATTACAAAGATTTACGAGCCATCGTGTCACTTTAACGTGATATTTTTCGATTTTGCATTAGTGACCATCTGACCGCTAAATCCAAGAGTTTGATCTAGTGCAGCATAATAAGATTGGTATTCGACAATTTTTGAGTTCAAGTTTCTCTTAATCCCATTGAGGTGTGAAGTAAACAAATACCTTTCATAAGTGCTCGATGAACCCAAAGATTTTTCCTAACTTTAATTAAGATGTCGTTACGTTGATATAAATTTATCATTTTCAATTAATGGCTTTCCATCCACTTATGGGAGGAAGCATTTTTTACATAGAACCCAACACAAACTTTCTTTTCTCCCTTTCTTTCAAATATTCCAAACAAGGGAAAGCCTATCCTTCCACTCTCTTTGGCTTTGTTTGGTGTGAAGGAAAAGTAATAGAAAAGAAATGAAAGGAAAGAAAACAAATTTTCCAACAATTATTTCCATTGTTTAGTAGAAAAGGTGAATAAGACAAAAAAAAATCTTTTTTCAATTTTACGCAAATGTTTTATATTTTATCTCTCTTTTTAAGGATTTTTTGTAGGAAGGACAATAATTTCGACGCCATCTTTTCTAGCCGGTCCTAGTTTTCCTCTAATCTTTCTTCTTCATCATCCATTGGAGAGGGGTGGTTTTGGGTCTTTCTTTTGACCCGAAATCACTCCTCAACATCGTTTTTCCTTTCCTTTCATTTAAATAAGTGTTATTCACATAGGTTTGCGTTTTTTTATTTCATCATCTAAGTGTGGTGCCGTTTGTTTTGTTCATCGTCTTGTGCGACATAGTTTGGTTTTACCATCTTGTTACGATGTTTGTTTCGTTTGGATTGATAGATCAATTTCGACTCGTTATAGATTCATCAACTGATGAAGATTTGTCATCAACACACTACAGATCTGGAGGCAAGGGTACTCTGGTGGCTTTAATTTTGCCATTTTTGTAGGTATTTTGTCGTTTTATACTATTAACTTGGATGCTGTGAGTTCGTTCGCAGATTCATTCTTTTCAGTTTTAGCAACATAGAATTTATATTGTTCTTCATGTAATCAACTGATTTGAATGAATGAATACCTTATTTTTACTAAAAAAAAGGTATTTTTGTAGTCTTAAATTTTACTACTTTCTTTTCTTCTTACTTTCAATTCAATCAAACAAGGGATGAGCACAGTTTTATCTTTCTTTCCTTAACCTTTCACCTCTAGTAAACAACCCAAAAATCATCTCACTTTCCTGATCCAAAGATAGACTTTCTCTCCATTCACTTTCTTTCCTCCATATTTCTCAGAACCAAACATAGTGTTAAAGTTCATAGGTCCATCCTTCGAAAACAACAAAGAGAAAAAGCAAAGTTTGTAATAGAAGTTGTAAGAGCGAAAAATTAGCCGGGAAAAATTGGCACGGTTTTGACACAATGACACAACGCCATGTGCTCCTGTCATCCTCCCACATGCAACAATAGGCGTTTCATGTAATGTTAGTAAGTCGTATTTTATCAGAACTCGCTGAAAAGGCTGACACCACATTTCTCACCAGCAAAATATAAACTCCAAATTCCAATTCATGACCAGGATATATGGATATATAGTTTGATCTGAACTATTTTATGTTGACTAGTTGAACTTCTGATTAGTTAGTTTATAACTCTCTTTTAAAATAGCCCAATTGAATACCTTATAATTGATGCTGACGCAATTACAGTCAAAATGCAGAGATATAGAAACTTTAACATCCAAATACAATTAATTGCATGTTGTTGCACAAATGCATTGCAGAGATATAAAAACTTTGATATCCAAATCCAAATATAATTATACTTGCTTAATTTGTTAAATATGGTTTGCAAATGATGTGGTTTACTTAATTTGTTCCTTTTGCTTCTTTGTTAGCAGCTGAGCTGTGCAGGTGATTATTATCCAGGACAAGATTCACATACAAAGATAAAAGTATTTTTTAGACAAAACTAGTAGGATACCCGTGCATACGCACAGGTGCCGTCGCGTTTTTTTATGAATGAACTTAGGCATAGTTTAAATAGTCTGAACATTATCCCGTGAAAAAAAAGACAAATTTTAAATAGATAAAAAAGGAGTCTCAAATAAAAAATAGATAAATATTAAAATCTAAAAATGTAAAAGTGTCATTTAAAAACAATATGTGCATTTATCCGGTGTATTTTATATACCAGTGAAGTATTTTTATATATCAGTGTTTTTATCCCGTATTTTTTTATATATCAGTGCAGCTATTCTATGTTTATATATATATATATATATATATATATATATATATATATATATCATTGCAGTTATCCCGTATTTTTTTATATATCAGTGCAGTTATCCCGTGTGTTTTTAATATGTCAGTGCAGTTATCTCATAGTTTCAATTGATTATTTTAATTGATTAGTAGATTATAGTAGATAGTAAAAAATAGATAGTAGATTATCAGTAAGAAATACTCATTCTGTGTTTTATTACATATTAATTACATTTATTTGTCCTTTTTGGGGTATCAATGACAAATATTTGTCACGTGTGTTTTAAATATTAATCAGTAGTTTAAATAGTCGTTAAGTCTTCTTATTTTTTTAGATAATAATCTCGTGTTTTTTATATATCAGTTCAATTATCCCGTGTTTTTTATATATCAGTGCAGTTATCTCGTTGTTTCAATTGATTATTTTAGTTGATTAGTTGATTATTGTAGACAATGGGTAGGTTTGGTTTGAATTTTGAAATTTGAAAAAAAGGTAGGAGAAAGTAGAAAAAAAGTGGGAGTGAGAAAAAAGTGCATTGGGAAAAAAGATTTGAAAAAAATGATATAGTAAATTACAATGTTTTCCTTAGTTGAGTTGTCAAATAAATATGAAAGCTTGTTCAGGTAATAATGTTGCCATTAGTTAGATTAGTTGTCAAGTAAATAGGGAGACTTGTTTAGGTAATAATTTAAGCGTGGTTTGTCTGTATAAATAGATATTAGATTAGATTAGATAAATAGATATTAGATGGATAGTAGATTATCAATAAGATATATTTATCCTGTGTTTTATTATTTATCGTTACAATTATTTGTCATTTTATAGGTATTAGTGACAAATATGTGTCACATGTGTTTTAAATATTAATCAGTACAGTTATCCTGTGTTTTTTTATATATCAGTGCAGTTATCTCGTAGTTTCAATTGATCATTTTAGTTGATTAGTAGATTATAGTAGATAGTGGAAAAATAAAGTTAGTGGGTTTGATTAGAATTAATTTTGAAATTTGAAAAAAAAAATATGAGAAAGTAGGAAAAAAGTAGGAGTGAGAAGAAATTTTGAAAAAAGATGTGATAGTAAATTACAATGTTGTCCTTAGTTAGATGAGTTTAAGTAAATAGGGAGGCTTGTTTGAGTAATTTAAATGTGGTTTGTTTGTATAATTAGATATTAGATTAGATAAATAGATATTAGATTAGATAGTAAATAGGAGTTAATTGTAAATCATTTTATATTAATTTAATTATATCTATCTAATATCTAATCTAATATAATCTAATCTAATATCTATTTAATCTAATATCAAACAAACAACTTACAAAAAGACCATCATCTTCATTTTTTGACACATCACCACTCTATTTCTTATTTTTTAATGGGTTAAATATGTTTTTGGTCCTTATAAATATAGCGAATTTTGTTTTTAGTCCCTCTAAAATTTTTTAGACACTTTTGATCCCTACATTATTTTCTGTTTTCACTTTTGGTCCCTGCTGTTAGTTTCCACTAACAGCGCTGACGTGGCAATGTTGATGTGTCATATTTTAGTGTGTTGGCAGTTAGGTTTTATTTCCATGTCATAAGTTTAATGCCACATAAGATACATGTTGGAAATTATAAAACAAATTAAAAAAAATCCTCAATTCCTCTTCGATCATCAATCATCATCCCAGCACCCACGAGGAAAATTGTTTGCAAGCTGGGTTGATATGAAGAACATTATTGTGGGCAACGCTAAAAAAATGAAGATCCCTTTGCCTAACAAAATTTGATGCTTCGACAGAACAAAAAAACATAAAGAAACAAAGAATGTTTAAAGAGAAAGATGTTGTGGGAGCAAGAAGATCTTGGAGAAAGTCTTAGTGACAGGGTGACACCGCAATTGTGGAAGAACAAATCTTCAATAATCTTCACAATATTCTTCTATGGGAATGAAAATACCCTTTGGCGAACTCCAATATGTCACGGTAAGTAACATTCCAGTTGAAGAATCTACAGGGATTAAGAACACATACCAGTAAGAGGGAGAGGAAGAGAACTGAGATTTAGGGGAGAGATGCAGAAACGGGAGGAGGAGGAGAGGAATTGGGGATTTGGGGAAATCAGAAAGACGAATTAGGGATTAAAAGAGGAGAAGAAGAATTGGGGAGATGCATACCTGCGATTTATTTGTTTAATTTTAGTTATTTAGTTTTTTTTTTAATTTTCCAACATGAAGCTTACATGGCAACGAGTAATGGTGCCAGCACATTAAAAATTGACACATAAGCAATGCCACGTCAGCTCCGTTAGTGGAAATTAACGGTAGGGACTAAAAGTGCAAACGGAAAATAATGTAGGGACTAAAAGTGCCCAAAATATTTTAGAAGGACTAAAAACAAAATTCGTTATATTTATAGGGACCAAAAACGTATTTAACCCTTTTTTAATTCTATTTTCTCTTCCTTTCTAACTCTCTCTTTCTTTCAATCTCACATTTCTCAATATTTCTCATTTTTTTTACACATCTACTATTTGTGTCCCCCACATCCTTTATTTAAAAATATTTTTTTTCCCAATTTTTTTTAATCTACTATATCTAATCTATCTATCTAATATATATTTAATCAAACAAACAACTTACAAAAAAAGACTATTGAGAAAAGGTGAGAAATATTGGGAAATGTGAGATTGGAAGAAAGAGAAAATAGAATTAAAAAAATAAGAAATAGAGTGGTGATGTGTCAAAAAATGAAGATGTTTAAAATAGTCTTTTTGTAAGTTGTTTGTTTGATTAAATATATATTCGAATTCGATTAGATTACATAAGAGATTTTTGAAGTAATTTTTTTTTGAAATAAGTTAGTCTTTTATGTTTTTTTCTCGTACCAACTAAGTTTCTTAAGTTAGTTAACATTTTCACAGTTGATATTTTCGTCCAATTCTCATCTAACACTGTTAAAAAATGTGTATGTGGCTGTATAAATAATAATCCAAGTCATTTTTAATTAATATTCTAGTAAAATTAAAAACCACTCAAATTTAAGATGAATTAGGGTTCATTTTCTTAATCTACGAACAAGCTTACGACTTTCAATATCTCAAGCTAGATTCAGTGAGCATTTGTAGCTTTCCTTGTAGCAATTTTCTCGTCTTTTATATAAATAAATAAAATATCTTAATGAATCCCCCCAAATTCTTTTTGTAAGCCCTCCTAAAACTTTCATTTATTTGGTAATGCATAAGGCTACGAGTGGAAGCTGAAGCTGAGTTTCTAGAAATTTCTGGGTTTGAAGCTTGTTTATGGATGACGAAGATGAACCCTAATTCATCTCAAATTTAGATGTTTATAATTTTAATAAAAAATTAATTAAAAATGACTTGGATTATCATTTATACAGCCACATCAGCACTTAACTGGCACATAAACATTTTTTAACAGTGTTAGATGGAAATTTGACGAAAATGTCAACAATGAAAAGATTAAGTAACTTAAAGGACTTTGTTGATAAAAAAAAACATAAAAGATCATCTTGTTACAATTTTTTTTAAAGGACCTCTAGTGTAATCTTACCTATTTTTATAAGCAAAATGTATTAATAATGTGCGACAAATGGTACACCAACTCCTCAACTTTATCTTAACACTAGTCGTTTCTCTCAATTTTCTCTCTTTTCCTATTCATCTACCTGAGATGAGTGGTTCTAGCTCATTTTTGGCCTGGAATTACCCAATTGCATTGTTTTCGCATAAATTATTTAAATAAGTTAACATAAATCTAGTTTTTCTTTTATCATTTTTCTTGATTTTATCGTTTGAGTGCGACGTTGTTTGGTTCTCGTCTTGGGCTTCTTTGTTTCCTGTTCTGTTGCTCTGTTCGATTAATTTTGACTAACAGACCAGACTCAATCCATTACAGATTTAATCGATGATTATGATGTTAGAATTACAAATCGGGAGGCATGGGTATTTAGATCACTTTGTCGTTTTAAACTATTAATCTAAATGTTATGAGTTTGTTCGTAAATATGTTCTTTTCAGTTTTAGCAATGTTGAATTTGTGTTGTTTTCGATGTATTTCACAAATTTGAATAAATGAAAGTCTTTTTTAGTAAAAGAAAAAGTCACTGCATCATATAACAAACAAACAACTCATTACATCATATTTATACACCATAACGGTTTACAACATAATTCATTTGAGAATTTCCCTATAAATGAACTACTCCTATAGGCCATTTTATTGAGTTTAAATCGTTTAAAGTTTTTAGACAATAAAGTAACTCCAAACTTTAATAAACAATTTACTCAATTGGGCTCGACCTTAAAAGCTAATAGGGATTTTTTTTTACCCCCACCTTTTCCCTCAATACCCCTACAAGATTTTTTAAGACGAAAATACCCCTACCTAAAATGAACATGATCAGATTTACCTTAGGGAGAGGTAAATCCAATTTGTTAATTTTAGCCATCGGATTTACCTTTTTGTGCACCCCCACTAGGTAAATACGACTTTAAAATTAACAAATCAGATTTACCTTAGGGGGAGATAAATCCGATTTGTTAATTTTAGCCATCGGATTTACCTTGGGGGGAGGTAAATCCGATTTGTTAATTTTAGCCATCGGATTTACCTTGGGGGGAGGTAAATCCGATTTCCCTAAAAAAAGGAAAATCGGATTTACCTCCCCCCAAGGTAAATCCGATTTTGGATATTAATTTTTTTTATTTAATTTTTTAAAAAAAACTTATAAAAACGCTACTAAAAATCCGTTAAAGAGTTAGAACTAATTCAAAAATTATACAAACACCACTAAAAATCTAATAAAACCAAACTAAGGCTATGCAAATTTTTTTAGATTTTTTGGAGACTGTGAAAAATTAAAAAAATTAATAGAAAATAGTAAACAATGGAATTTGGGAATTTGAGCCCCCCCTGTCCTGAAAGAAGTTACTTCTTTGAGGAGTATTGATCCTTCATTTATTTCAGATATAATGGCTGTGGTTTCATTGCAATCAGAGTAGGTTGCCCGAAAACTGATTTTTTAGCCTAAATTATTCGCTCGACGTACAATATCGTCACGTGTTAACGAACAACACACTAAATTGAACCCAAAGAAGACCGATATTCATATTATTGATATCTAATTTCTTTTTTCCTAAAAAAATAATTTGAATTTTTTAAATGATTTATTTATTTATTTTTGGATAAAAAATCGGATTTACCTATGGGTGGGGTGCATCCGATTGGAAATCGGATTTACCTTTGGGTGGGGTAAATCCGATTTTCCTTTTTTTTTAGTTCAGGGGATACGTTGGGGTTTTTGAATTTTGTAAAGGGTATTTTGGTCTTTTCAAGAGTGTGTGTGGGGGGGGGGGGGGGGGGGGGGGGGGGGGGTTATAGGTTCAAATGGGTGGGGGTACAAAAAAAATCCCAAGCTAATATCGTGTTAGAGTCTATTAAAAAGAGTTGCGAACAGAAAAACCCGAGGTCTTTAACTCAAAAAAAATGGCACAAGCCCAGACAAAAAAAAAGGGACCTAAGGCATTTGAGGCAAAAATAAAAAATGTACAAGCCAAAAATAGAAAAATGCACAAAAAAACTAAGGGTGACGTTTTTAATTTGTACCCCCACCATTAGACATTGTATCCCCACCAAATTTTTTATTCCTATTTTACACCTATGAAAATTGTTTAACAGATTTATCTAATTAAATAAAAGATAAATCTGTTTATAAAAAATTCAAAACGGACTTATCGTTTATTTAGATACATCCGTTTAACCAAAAAATGCACTATAGATTTAAGTTTTTAGTAGATAAATCCGTTGTTGAAAAATGCACTACGGATTTATCTATTAAAAACATAAATCCGTTGTTTAAAAAAATTGGAAACTTAGTTTAAAACACAAACTTACATATATCCGTTTTTTAAAACACAAATATATTCGTAGTTTTAAAACACAAACTTAGTTGCACTACGGATTCAAAACACCAGTTTTTTTAAATGCGCAGTTTCAACCAAATAGTTTAAAACCGAGGCTACGTCTTGGACCATATAACATGAGTAACGAATTCATATATATCTGTTTTGACAAAATTTAGGCTTATTCATTACTTTGCATCCTTTAAACTGCGGGTTCATATATATCCGTTTTCCAAAATTTTGTTAAACAACGGATTTATGTTTTTAGTAGATAAATCCTTAGTGCGTTTTTAAACTACAGATTTACCTACTAAAAACATAAATCCGTAGTTATCTATTTAACTATAGATTTATCTAACAAATAGATAAATATATTATTCATTTCATACATAACAGATTTTTCTATTTGTTAGATAAATCCGTTTTGCCAAATATTCAGGGGTAAAATGGAAAAAAAGTATCTGATGGGGTATGGTATCTAGTGGTGGGGTACCAAAAACACAACCCAAAAACTAAGTCTCAATTGGGCCTCTGCTAAACTTGAGAAGGGTGTTAAAAACTTAAAATAAGTATCACATTGGACAAAATGAAGACAACTCAAATGTATATATAGTGAGAACTTTGAGTCTAAAAGTATAGGTTTTTTAAACTATAAAGTAACTAGCTTACAACTTTAATATATAAATAAACAATTGATTCAATTGGATCCAATCTTAAATTCTAATAAGATATTTGAGTATTATTGAAATTTGGCTAAAGATAAGATGGGCCCTAAATCTAGATGAAGGTATGCAAATGAACAAATCATTAAGAGGAGTCTCATGTATGCAAAATTTACTAGATATAATTGAGATGATAAAATTAGTAAACTATTAAGTGGATTTATTGAATTGGGGTAAAGACTTTAAACAAGGGCTTTACTAGCCTCCCTTGGATTGACTATGAATTTGAATGGCATGCTTATACTAGTAGCCAACCAATACTCAATATTAATATTTCTCTAACTCAAATTTAAGAAGAAAGGAATGGCAGTAGAGTTCAACCAATCACTACCTTGTATAAACTGGCCAACACTAAATTGGCTTGCCTCAGAGGAGCCATTAATAACCCTATAACCAGACCACTTAACTCTAGCACTCGTGTTTGAACCTGGACCCCTATTCATATATTCCCCATAATACAAAGTATCCAACGCAAACGTTTCATTCCATTCCAACCATCCTGCTGGGTCTATCAAATCCTCCATATAAGATTTTAGAAAAACCGTTCTTGAATATAATTTCCAAGGACGACCCAAGTAGTTCTTGAATGATGATTTAACAGGTATTAAATCTGCAGCTGCTGCAATCTTGCAGTTCAAGATTGATATGCCAGTGTTTTGGTTAGGGTCTTCTCTTCCTTGTGCAGTGAATAGATTCTTCTGATTATCATTTGGTTTGCGTGCATATAAGTTACAGTTTTGGAACACTACAGCTGCATTGCCAAAAATAAAGTCTACTGTGCCATAAATGTCGCATTCACGGTAGAATTGGCGTAAAGAATGGACGTAGAGAGTGTCTTGGTACCCTACAAAACTGCATTTGTAAAAGGCTGAAAAGTCAGCACCACTTCTTAAGGCTACTGCTTGGTGTTTATCTGGACCTGCTGAGTTCTCAAATGTTATACTTTTGGCTATGAATCCGTTTCCTACCACAGCTGAAAAATCCCATAAATATTAAACTTGTTAGAACTAGAGAAGTATTTTTTTTTCAAGTTAATAAAGATTGTCATGGGTTTACTTTTACTTTCTAAGTACTCCCTCCGTCCCATATTATATATCGTTTAAAGTTGTGACACAGGAATTAAGAAAAGTAGTTAATTTTGTATAGAAGAGAAAGATTCTGAGTTATTTTACCAAATTATCTTTCATTAATGACATTGGAAACATAAAAAGTAGAATTGTAAGAAGAAATATATTAAATAATGAAGGGTATGACTGGAAAAGAAAATTGATGTTGCATTGGTATTCTAAAAAGTCATGTATTATGGGACAAATTTTTTTGGTTAGAAAGTCATATAATATTGTGACTGAAGGAGTATTTAATAACTGTTCTCCCTTCAAAAAAGCATTAGAAGAGCATGGGAGAAGTAACAGGCAAAGTGGGCCGAATGGCACTGAAAAGTTATTGGATCTATGATGAGTATTGCGCATGCATGAATTTGGGTTGGGGGATGTGGACCATCTTCTTTGACCCAACTCTAAAGGCCTGACATTCACATGCGTGTTTTGTTATTTTCTCTTTTTTATGAACTGTGTTCGTAATGCTAACTTAAAAAAGAAATCGTTAGTAAGAATTGTTTCATATAGAAGCAGATCTATTCCTTTAGGTCTTTTTAGTGGCCGTCAAAAAATTGTGGGTAAAATATTGAACTGTATGTAAAAGATTTCGTGATAGACTGTGACCGTCAAAATATTGTAGGTGAAAGTAGATGCTAGTAGGTAAAATATTTACACACAAATAAATTGTGTTGTCATAGGTCGTATATAATGAATATATAATGTTTTTTTTTCTTGCTTGATATTTTTTCTTAACGAGGGTTTCACATCAGTAAGGTTTTAACAAAGCTTCACATCCACTTTTTTTGCAGAAAAAAAAAAGAACGTAGATTGTGATCGTGAATAAATGTCAAATTTACATTTAGCTACAGATATTTGATGTTTGTAAGTAAAAATTTTGTAGTTAAGAGAAATGAATAACAGGCCCATACAATATCCAACATTGTATCCTATATGATGCTATAATAATTTTGTCATTTTTTGTTTGTTTTAGATTCGGTATAGTTAAAGTCAAGTTAGGTGAATATATAAAATGGGGTAAAAATATCACAATAAATTTTATTATTCATGAAACTCAAATTCCAGGCCTTACCTAAGGAGAACTAAACTACTTGTAACATTTGACAAACCAAAGTTGAAATCAATTTGTCATTTACAAAATGGACTCTCACTAACAACCTTACATTGTTACATTTCATCTCCAAAATGTACATGAGAGAGAGGGTACCTAGATTTTTTGTTTGCATTTATTTTTTAATATTATAATGTCCAACAATTATTTTCATTAATATATCTATGAAAATAAAGTTAAAGTTATATTGAATCAAACATTAACTCTATGTCAAGAAAAATATTTTTTGGGAGTAGTGTAATTTTTTTGAGGGAATTGAAATATGTTAAACTAAATTATTTCAATTCTCCTTAAAAATTACATTACCCAAAAAAGTACTTCACCCATACATGCATTAAGAGTTTGCATCTTTTTATCATCTCATGAGTCTCACTCCAAAGTTTGCTTTAGGCCTCCATAGGTGTTAGGTTGACTCTGTTTTGATCCACCGTCTCACTCGTTATCTCGTGGCTGGTGCATGGGTAAAACTAATAAATGTGTGTTTGGGGGAGCAGTTGCATCACCGCCGCCGCACGATTAGAGCCATGTCCAGCAAAAGCTACCTTTTGGAGCTTTTGTTTGTCGCAGAAAATCACGATGAAATGAAGGGTAGACGTGCGTTAGGCCAAACTAACGCATATCCAAAAATACACTAAGGCCGGCCCTATCTTAAGGCTTCACATTTTGTTATTAATTTTAATAAGGCAAAAAAATCTCAAATAACACCACCCGTCCTTAAAAAAGAAGAGGCCTTAACTTCACTTTTTCTTTAGTTTCTCACTCACAAGATTTTTAGACCTGTGTTGCTATCACTAAAGGGTAAACATCCAAGCTTGTGATTTACAGATTGGAAAGGGCAAAATGAGGAGGTACACTAAATTGACCTTTGGAAATAAAACATAATTACATGGACTTATTTATCATCACCTATATAATTTTCCAGCATTATGTTCAATCACGTGAAACATAATCATATCCTCGAAGATTTTACTGACATTCAAAACCAAGTTGTGCACAACAGACAGAGTCTCACAAGATAAAAGGTGGCATTTTACTTTTTAAAGTAAGTGTAAAATATAGATAGTGGAAAAATACATAAGATCAAAATAATTATAAACATTTCTCAAACACCTGAGATTTGGCTCGTGATAATTATATATATTTTACTTTTTAAAGTAAAGTGTAAAAAATAGATTAATTGTGGAAAAGTACTTAAGATCCAAATAATTATAAACATTTCTCAAACAACTGAGATTTGGCTCGTGATATCTGAATTATTATATACTCCATATAAGAAGAGGAGAGCCGATTGCATCATAAAATACATATCTACCTCACCTTCCTTTACGTACGTAGAAAGCTATTTTCAATTCATTCAATGTTTAGAATAGAACAAGATTCCTTGACATACCCGATGGAATCCGTGTCTATTCAGTAATAATTCCTTAGCGAACATGTGGGTTCATGTCAACTAATTGCCATTTTTGTTTGTCCTTTTCTAACATACTTATATTCTAATCATACTTCTTTGTCTTTCGCTTGCCTCGAGGTTTCGTATAATCACTGTTTAAAGACCTTACCTACCCTATTTATTTTTGTTTGTTCCTTTATAATTAAAAAATATGAATATCCATGCAAGCTAATCTATCAGAAAGAAGAAGAGAAACTCACCAACAGTAGCTGATTGAAAAGTAGTCCACCCATCAACAACATTCCTACTCGCTTTCACTACTGTCTTTCCAATCCCATCTCCAATAAACATCAAATTGCTCTTCTTCCTTATCACTTCCACGTTCTCAAAATATGCCCCAGCTTTTATGTGTATCACAAACCTGAGAATGAGATCACACATAATTAACACCAAAATAAAAAAATGGCCTGTTTGGATTGGGCTTATTCAGACTTATCTACTACTATAAACATTTGTGCGACTGTTTGGGAGAGATCTTATGGAAACAGGTTATGACATAAGATGTTTTCAACTAATTTCTATAAACTCTACATAATAGCTTGTGAAAACAACTTATGACTTACAAAAATATAACTTAACATTATTTTATTTTTTATTGTATAAACAGTTTATGCATAAATACTTATTTGCCAAATGCTTATGCCACAAGTGCTTAATTAAGCTGTTTCATCCCAAAGGACCCATATTTTTAACAAATACTCGATTGAATAACTTATGCATATTTGGTCTATAACTATAGACACAGAAGACAGAGTAGTTAATTAAATTACATTAAATAAATTGGTACATTGTAATATATTTTATTTTTGTACGTACCTGGTTGTGCTTGAGTTAGGAGCTGCATCTACTGCTTCACCTATAGTGGTGAAATTCCCAGTCCCATCTTTGGCAACGACAAGATCGAACTTAGTCTCATTCACAGAAGCTTGAAGAAGTTTTCGGTCTTGGGAAGAAACCCACGAAGGGAACCCATGTTTCATTTTTCCATATTCAGGAAAAACCTCAGACTTTGACTCTCTTTTGACTCCAGGAACTTTCTTCAACATGGCCAAAGAGTTACTAACATGATGTGATATCTGAAGCAGTTTTTTCTGGAATCTGTTTCTCACATTTCCTTTAGTGTAAGCAAACCCATCAAGACACGTGTACAAGTTGGTCATTGCACCACTTAGTAGAGTTTGCAAGTCATGGTACTGTTTAGAACCTATTGTTGTTTTAGAGAGATCAGCAATGGTTGTTTTGAGTTCTAAAGTAGTGTCATCAAATAGTTTGAGACAATCATCTAGAGCTCTGTGTTCACGTGGATTGAGATTTTTGAGTTTCCTTTTGAGACTACTGCAGTTGTAGGAAGATGATTTGACTTCGTTGACTGTGATGTTTACCATTGAGGAGATAATTTGTGGGACAGATTTTGAAACGAGATCTGGAAATGTGACTATAGTTGAGACACATAGGTCTGGGTAGAGTGTTCCTTGACATGTTGACTGAGCTACTTGCATGTGATTTTGGAAATGTAGGTGTTTTTTTGGGACTCTTGGGATGTCGGTGACATGTGTCTTTGAAAAGAGTAGTGGAAAAACAATGGTGAGAATGAATAGAAGAAGTAGAAAAGGTGTTGCTCTTTTGAGGGTATTCATTGTAGTAGTAAGGGAGAGTTTGAGTGGTAGTGTATTTGGATTGGTGTTTAAATGTGACTGTGCAGAAGGGTGCAGTGCATATGTTGCAAAATAAATAGAGTTGTTGGATGTTGTAAGATGATGTGGGTGGGTGAGTTATTTTTCTCTGTGTAGATCTCACGTCACAGTGAGAGGAGCATGTAGTATACATTTTTTAATTTAGCTAGTCATAATGTTACATGGACCCTCTTGTTGTGTAGGTTTAATTCAATGCTTGTTAGTAGTTGTTACCTTGATTAGTTGAACTCTCAGGGGATAGGGGATAGAATGTGTTACTATATGCGTGACACCTTTAATCATTTAGGCTCCCGCATGTGGCGCTATAACTTTTTTCAAATACAAGACTAGAATGTTAATTTAATTATTATGAAATTATCTGAAAACTGCTTCTCTAGTTATGAATATTAGTTACAAGCTGCAGTTTTGCTTGAGGATAATTTTGTTGTGCAATACTAGTATTGATTAACTGACTGAAAGGCCATTACATTTTGTGATGCATTTCTCTGTTGCTTTGACTCGGGGAACAATTTTCATCTCCTCAGGAGAGTGAATCGAAAAGTATACACTACAAATAATTTGGAAATGCAGTCCATGAGTAAAACCGAGTAATATAAAAGTCTAAACAAGTTGAAGTATGTTTCCAAAAACACTTATGATTTGATCCTCCACTTTTACCGTGTCACGTTTGACTTACAGCAATCTCTAGATGTCTTATTTTCCTTCGATGAAAGGACCAACTTATAGTATAATGGATATGTGGCTTGAAATCTGGAGATTGGCTGAGCGCCATTGGTTTGTTAGATATATAATACTACTACTACTGCTACATATTTTGCAGTTAATCACTTTACCCATTTGGTATTTACCGATGAAAATGCTAGAATGGCCCCATATGATATTTTAACCCGTGAAAAGTGAAGCACAAATACACGTTTTCTACTTGTGTTTAGGAGTACTGTACATATAAACCAGGCTATTGCTTAGAACTTGTGGGGCAATATAGGAGATGGTGGATCTGACTTTTTTTTGGTCCAAGTTGATGATCATGCATGATGATTACTTTGAGCAGCAGACATTTTCCTTTTCCCTAACAGTGCATGCGGGCTGCGGCTGCCGACTCCAAAATATTGATGTTTGGCCCATAGTTCGTACAACCCCCTCTACTCGTGGAAAGATCAAATTATCCTTAATGAATTTTAGGAAAGCACTTATTTTTTTTGAATTTATGATGGTTCAGACCAGAAGTCCCGAACCCATTCGGACCATAAGTACCGAGTATGTTATTTTTAATTTCAACACACAGGCCCTTTTATGGTTTTTAAACAGGTTCGGATTTTTGGCACTGAACTGCTGTACCACAGACAAATTTAACTATAAGATGGTTTTTGGACCGTAGGTATGGGTGGGATACCCTCCTATACAAAGCAAAGTAGCCCTCAACCGTGTTTGGGCTCCCATCCACTACCATTGGGCCACACTCAATAAGATAGTTGTTTAAATTGGCCCACATATCATCAGCATCCTCACGGGAAACAAGGGCCGTCTAGGAGGTTTTGGGTCAACTGGGATCCCCTGTACAAAGCCAAACTATCTGATCACACGATCAGGCAAAGTAGCAAATGGTAAATTAAGAAGATGTCTACTTTTGACAATTTGCTAACACTTATGTTTATTATAGTACACTACAAGAAAAACACGTATTTTCGGCAGATTTTTTTTGTCAGTGCATTTCTGACGAATTTTTGGCATTACTGGCGGATTTTTTCTGTCAGAAAATTTTCGGCGGAAAAAACAGTCTTACCGGCGGATTTTTATTCCTAACGTACATTTCTCCTACACTCCTCCGTTAACTCCTCCATACATTTTCGGCAGATTCTTTAACATTACCGGCGGATTTTTAAAAAAAATTAACTTCTTTTTAAATAAATCCGCTGATTATTTCAAAAATCCGTCGGAAATATTCGAAGGGAAAAAAATCTGCCTATAAATAAAACTTTCTCCTACACTCCTCTCAATCTCTCATATCACTCTTTATTTCCTTCTCATTCTCTTCTACATTTTCTCTATCTTATCTTTCTTCTTCTTTCTCATACTCTCCAAACTCCATAAATTTCTCTACATATCTCTCTTCTATAATTCTCCTTTCTTCTTCATTCCCACTCCTTCATTCTTATTTTTTCTTATTTTTTTTCCTCATTTTCTCCTATATTATTATTTCTCAAACTCTCATTCATTCTTACTCATTCATTCTTCATTCTTCTTCATTCTCATTCATTCTCACTCCTTCATTCTTATTTCTTCTCACTTCTTCATTCTTACTCTCTTATATATTACTAGTATACCTGCCCGTGCGATGCACGGGAAACATTTAGGGTTACATTGGTCAATAAAAAAATAATTTTTTAAATTCTTAATTTAGTCATCCACACATATATACGTAGAATTGGTTAATTGATTTATGTTTGGCATTTTCGTTTTTATATTTTGATATTAGTACAATATATCGTTTCATGTTTTACGGTTATTAGTATTTGTCACTCGTGCCTTATTGGTGTTTGCTGGTGTTTTTAGCAAACAATCACTAGTTTTATTAGAAGGTTTGTGAGATCAAACTAGAAAAATCTCAAAGCAATTGCCTTTGAATTGCAAAAGTTTTTGTTGAAGAAAACGTAGAAAAAGGGGACGATTTGCAATGATTTAACAGAATCGAAAAGAAAAGAAGCAGTAAATGGTGCGTGAATTGTAAAGAAAAGAAAAACAAATTGCATTGAATCATAAAAATGGTACACGATCACGTACAGCGATTCTTCCACTCGTTTTTCGCTCTGGCTTGGAAGTTAGAGTTTCAGGAATCGGGTGTGTATTGTGATTTCGCGACCCCTGTTTCTTCTCAGAAACAGTTATTTATACAAAGAAAAAGAGGGGGAAATTTGAACTAAGTAACTGCCTAAAAATTTGAAAATAAGTAACTGCTCCTACTTTCGACCAAGTAACTGCTCTGTCACGCTTCGACCAACTGCTAGTCTTCAGCGCATAACTGCTCTGTTTTCTACCTGTCGAAAGCTTGTGTCCATTTTCCTCTCTCTTGCTTTTGCTTCCCCGTAAGCTTGTCGAGTTTACCTTGCGCATGACCATTTTCTCTGTCGAAATAATTTGGTCTTCGTCGAAATATAAGTCAGGCCATGTTGACCATCTTTAATGAAGCCTGTCGAAATTACAGGCTAACAAATTGCCCCCCAAAAATGTCTTTTTCGACTGAACTTGAGGAGGAAGAAGAGAAAGACATTTTTGAATTCACCATCGAAATAACTTTGCACTTGAATAAAATAGCTGTATACCTGATGTCACCACTGTTAAGTGTTGTTTCCATATTCAAGCCTTAAACTTGAACAGCCTGTAATTTCGGCAATGTTTTGGCAACTTAAATGCCATGTTTTTACGCTTTCTTTATATTTATTCCAGCGTTATTTTAACTTCGTGCAACGTTGGCTTATACTTTTTCAAGTATTTGCCATTTATACGCAAAATTCTTTCATCAGCGCCGATCTCTTCGACCTCATATGCGCCGTTTGAATAAACTTGTGAAATTTTAAATGGTCCTTCCCAACTTGGGGACCATTTACCAAAGACTCTATCTTTTTTATCCATAGGCAATAGGACCTTCCACACTAGATCACCTGAATCAAAGGTTTTAGACTTAACCTTTTTGTTATAAGTTTTAGCTACCCTCTCTTTCTGTCGAATAAGCATATCTAAAGCTAATAACCTTTCTTCGTCTAAATCAACCAATTCATCAAGCATCATATTCCAATAATAATCAGAGGGAATCTCCCACTGTCTTTGAATTCTTGTTGATTGTAGACAAATTTCAACAGGCAACACTGCATCGTGTCCAAATGTTAGCCTATAAGGAGTAGTGTTGATAGATTCTTTGGGTGAATTTCGACAAGCCCATAATGCTTGATCAAGGGTATTATGCCAATTTTTGGGTTTCTGCCCAACATGCTTTTTAATCAAATTAATAATAACTTTATTGGCAGCTTCTACTTGACCATTGGCTTGCGCATAATATGGTGTCGAAGTTAATAACTTAAAACCAATTTCAGAAGCAAACTCTACCATTTTTCTACCAGTGAAAACTGATCCCTGATCTGTAGTAATGGTTTCTGGAATTCCAAACGTATAAATGATATGATTTTGAATAAACCTTATCACTGCTTCTTGATCAACATTGGCTAAAGGTATAGCTTCAACCCATTTGGTGAAGTAATCAATTCCCACAAGGATATATCTATGGCCCTTCGACGAAGTTGGCTTTATCTCTCCAATCACATCTAGAGCCCAACCTCTAAATGGCCAAGGTTTGACTATGGCATGCAATTCATTTGCAGGTACATGTTGTATCCCAGCATGCTTTTGACACTCTTGGCATCCCTTAGCAAATTCTATGCAATCTTTCAGCATAGTTGGCCAATACATTCCTTGTCGAAATAATAACCACTTCATTTTGTGGCCTACTTGGTGTGAACCACATGCTCCACTATGTGTATCGGAAACTGCTAAATACGCCTCATTTTCACTAAGACATTTTAATAGTACTCCTTCAGGAGTCTTTTTAAACAATTCGTTTCCAATTATCACATAGCTCAAAGCCCTGTATTTTACCTTCTTATTGGTATTTCTTGTGGGATTTTGCAAATATTCTGCAATAGGCCTTCGCCAATCATTATTGGTCATATTGTCAAGAGCAAAAATTTCTGCTAAGTCAAAGTCACCAAAAAATTGACGTTTTTCGACAACGACTAGTTCCTCGTTTGCGTTCGCATCTGTTGCCCCCCCAGTTATTGGTGTTGACAATAGTGACGAAGAATAGTCATTAGAAATGATCTTATCCTTTATTTCAATTAACTCTTCCAAGCTTTGTTTTGAAACTTTATAGCCTGAAGCAATTTGTGCCAATTCATTTGCCACTTGATTATCAATTCGTGGTAAATGTTCTAAGTGAACAGACTCAAATCTTTTTAACAAAGCATTGGCAACAACAAAGTATCTGATAAGGTGCTCTTTAATGCATTTGTACTCTCTTGTCAATTGTTTGACCACCAACTCAGAGTCACCTTTTATTTCGACATGACTTGCCCCCAGCTCAAGTAAAATTTCAAGGCCTACTATTAAAGCCTCATACTCAGCTTCATTATTGGAGCAAACATCTCAAATTTTAAACTTATACTTCGTTGGAATGTTAGTAGGAGATATTATTAAAATACCAATCCCAACTCCATGTTTATGGCTTGAGCCATCAAAGTACAACCTCCAAGGATATACGTCTACAAAACTTAATGTTTCTTCGACAACAGAATGGTCTACTATAAAATTGGCAACCACTTGTCCTTTAATTGATTTTAGAGGTTGATAAGTTAAGTTGTATTCTAACAAAGCCAAAGCCCATTTACCAATTCGGCTATGCATTATTGGTTTCGACAGCATATGCTTAATAACATCAAAATGCGAATAAACAGAAACATCAGCTGGTTTTATATATTGCTTTAACTTTGTACACGAGAAATACAAACAAAGGCACAACTTTTCTATAGGAGTGTACCTCGTTTCGGCATCATTTAAGACCCTACTGAGGTAATAAATGGCTCTTTCGACACCACTATCATCCTCTTGTGCTAACATGCTACCTATTGTTCTATCAGAAGCTGCTATATACAATTTGAGCACTTTGTGTTTAATAACAGGCAACAAAATTGGTGGTTTCATCAAATAAGACTTGATTTCGTCGAAGGCTGCTTGATGCATTGGTTCCCATTTGAACTCTTCTTCCTTCTTCAGTCTTAACAATGGCGAAAAAACTTGTGTTTTGCCACTTAAATTTGATATAAATCTTCGAAGGAAATTGATTTTTCCCAGCAACGACTGAAGCTCTTTTTTGGTCGAAGGGGCCTTCGTTTCCATAATTGCCTTAGTCTTGTTTTGATTGATTTCAATGCCTTTTTTGTGCACTATAAAACCCAAGAAATCACCTGCACGTACACAAAAGGCACATTTTAATGGATTTAATTTCAATCCATATTTCCTCATTCTTTCAAAAGAATGGCGAAGATGGTCTAAATGACCACTTTCTGAGGAAGATTTAACCACCACATCATCTATGTATACTTGCATAAAATCATCAATAAAATCATGAAACATAGAATTCATGGCCCTCTGATATGTAGCACCAGCATTCTTTAATCCAAAGGGCATTACTACCCATTCATAAACACCCAATGCCCCTGGACATCTAAAAGCAGTTTTCGACACATCCTCTTCAGCAATGAAGATTTGATTATACCCAGAATAACCATCGAGCATACTAAGATAATCAAATCCTGCTGCTGAATCTATTAGCATTTCTGCCACAGGCATTGCGTATTCATCCTTGGGAGATGCATTATTTAAATCCCTAAAATCTATGCAAACTCTAAGAGTCCCATTTTTCTTTATTACAGGAACTATATTGGCTAACCATTCGACATACCTGGCAGTTCTGATGAATTTATTTCTGAATAGCCTTTCAATTTCCTCTTTGATCTTAGCCAACACTTGAGGAGCAAATCTTCTTGGCACTTGCTTCACTGGTTTCTTCCCTGGTCGTATTGGTAATTGCATTTCCACAACTTCTCGACTTAACCCAGGCATTTCGTCGTAATCCCAAGCAAAGCAGTCTTTGAACTCCCTTAGCAATGTAATGACTTGGGTTTTTAGAGAAGCATCAATATTTGCACTAATATAAGTTGGCCTTTTTATTAAGCCATTTCCCAAATCAACTTCTTCTAACGGGTCTTGAGCTTGCATATGCTTTGTCAAATCTCTAGGATCCTTTTCAAAACCTAATGGATCATTATCATAGATACAGTCAAGTCTTTCATCTATGACTATGCCATTTTCTTCATGTAACTCACTGGCTTCGACAGCCATTGTTTGTTGAATAATTTTGGCCTCCATAGCCGCTTTAAACTTGTTTTCGGCCATATAAGCCGTAATTTTGTCCCATGCATTGGGCACTGACATAAGAACACTTTCAAGAACCAGTGTTCCACCCCGTTGGTCGAAAAACACCATCAGGATAGACACTATCATCTCCCATTATTTCTCTTTCCCAAACAAAACCATAATTTGGGTCAAGATGAACTGAGGCAAAAACATTATCCGCAGGAACGTATGCCTCATTAGAAGATGAACATGGCGCAATCTTCGCCATTTGTTTCTCAAAATTTTCCTTGGTAACTTGGTTCACATCAGCACGGAAGTAGCTCTGATCGGCTTCAACATACTCTACCACACCATCTTCCTTCCACATTACTAAACGTTGATGCAAAGTTGAAGGGACAGCACCAACTCCATGGATCCACTCTCTACCAAGGAGTAAATTAAAATTCGCTTTAGAGGCTATCACTAAGAACAATGTAGTCCTCTTTATGGAACCAACGATTAAGTCCACCTCAATGGCCCCCAAAGAATGGCCAGTTTTGCCTTCATAGTTGCTTAAGACAATGTTATGTGGCCTGAGGTCAGTATCGAACTTACCAATCTTCTTCAAAAGACCATGTGGCATTAAATTCACTGCAGCTCCACCATCCACTAACACTTTGTTAATTCCAACACCATTGACTTTGGCTTGAACATAGAGGGGTTTCAAGTGGTTTTGCATACTCATATCTGGCTTCTCGAAGGTAGCCATTTGGTCTTCGACACAACCATTGTTCATCACATAGTAACACATTGGCTTATGACGAGCCATATCCTCTGTAAAATCCTCTTCAAAATCATTTGGTACTGTGATAACATCGTACTCAAGAGGCAGTATTGATACCACATTGCAAACAACATCGAAATCATCTTCGGAATCATTAAAATCAGACTCCATGTCTTCATCCATGTCGAAATCAGCATTCCTTTCTTTCACTGTTGACAATGGAGGAAATATTCTTTCAAGAGCAGGCCTTCTTGGCTTTTCTGTTACTACAGCCTTGCCTTTGGCCTTATTCGCTGCACACACATGACTAGCAACATCAGCATTCCTCTTTGTGGCAACTTCAGCTTTGTGAACCTCACTCTTCGCCACTATTATGCTGCGTGGAACTTGATTATTAGCCAAATGACTTGGAACCTGGTTAATGTCAAAGTGTGCCTTCTTCTTCTGTCGTCTTTGGTAACGACGCCACTGTGTTCTAGTCATAGGGTTCTTACCCTTATAGTTATTCTTATAATTAAACTTAACAGCATCAGTACCTGGCTTGACAGCTTTAGCACGTTGATTATTGGGCACCCACTCTTCGACAGGAGCACTAGCACTTGGGACAAAGGATTTACCTGTTGACAGCTTCAAATACCCTTTTGCTGAGGACTTCTCCTTAGCAAATTGTCATTTACTTGTTGAAGGCTTTGCTGACACATTAGCCTCATAGCCAGGTAGATCTCCTTTTGCAAAGTCAAATTTTGGCCTGTTGTCAAGCCATTTTCTTTTACGTTGTTGTTGATCCTGATAACCTTCGACCGCTTTAGCTGCTTCTTTGTCGAAGACAGCGCTGCACCTTGGGCAAAGCATAACTTCAGAGTTATTCCACTTACACCGATTGAGGAAATCTATCAATTCTTCCTCAGCCTTCGGATACACAGCATGTATCTTCCCATCATATTCTTTTAGGGTCACTTCCTGTTTCTTACCTTCAGCATACATAAAACCTTTTAATTTTTCGGTGGCAGTCTTGACACACTTAGGAGGGTCTGCCATTTGAGCATCCACCATGCCTACATCAGCTTCGACAGGTTCAGAGTACATAGCTTCAGCCTTAGGCAATGGATCAACATCAATCTGCATAGGAGCTTTCATTTTCTTATCAGCAAATTTGAGTCTTCCTTCGTCAACTGCTTTTTGCACAATATCCCTGAAGAGCACACAACGGTCAGTGTTATGTCCCAAAAAATTATGGAACTTACAATAACCCTTTTTCTTTCTTTGGTCAAGAGTTGGTATTTTAAGGCCTTTAGGCACTAATATTTGACCATCAGTTACTAAAAGATCAAAAATTTCATCACATTTAGTAACATCAAAAGTATAAGTCTTAGGCATAAATCTATCATTCTTAGGCTCTACAGGGTTATCCCCATTCGCAGGCCTTAATAATTTACAGGTATAAGGAGGACCAGGCTTAAGTTCAGCCACGTCTATCTCCTCTTCTTCGACATTACTATATGTAACGTCAAATTCTTCTTCGACATATGCCACTTTTTCTTTTTTATGATACCTATTCGACCTAGATTTTTCCTCTCTAAGCCTTTCAACTTGTCGAACTCTATCAGCCAAATGAGCCGTATCTCGCAAATGAGATGTGTCTAATTTCTTTCTAATTGAGTAATCAAGGCCACCAGCAGCCATTTCGACAAGCTCATGTTCAGGGACTTGTGTGAAGCAACGAGATTTCAACAACCTAAATCTGTTTAAGTAATCATCAATAGTTTCAGGCATTTTGCGCCGAACACTAGCCAATTCTTTAAGACTAATTTTCGACTGGCCCATGTAAAACTGTGCATGGAATGCCTTTTCTAATTGCCCCCATGTGAACATAGAACCAGGGGGTAAGGTCGTGAACCAAGTGAAAGCATTTTTAGTTAGAGAATTTGGAAAATATTTCATCTTCAAATTCTCATTTTGTGCTAAGTCCCCAGCCTCAGTCAAGAAACGAGCAATGTGTTCGACTGTGGACTCATTTGTATCACCACCAAACTTAGTAAACTTGGGAACTTTCCATCCCCTTGGTAACTCAGTTTGTAATACGTATTCACATAATGGTGATACGAAGTTAGGCCTTTGTAAACCTATGTTAAGGCCATTTTGCGCCAAAATAGTTTCGACTAAAGTAGCTATATTGTTTTCTGCGCCAACATTGTGTTGTTGCACTTGTCGAACGACTTCATCAGCGTTCTGGTGTCTATTTACCAAAACTACTTCAGGGACGTGGTTTACTGCCCCTTGTAGTTCGCCTACAACTGTCGACGCTTCGACTGCAACTGCTTCTTGGGGGTTAACTGGCGACGCATTACCCGCAATAATAGGAACGTGCCTATTATTAACCGCTGGAGCCCCAAAGAAATCTGCAATCCTACTCATCTGATTTGCCAACATTTGGTAACTGTTATTGGTATTTTGAATCAATGGATTGAAAACTGTACCAATTTGTTGGGTAAGCATATTAACCATATCGTGATTACTCTCGTCCACTTGCTGTCTTAAGGCCAACAAAGACGTATTGGTTAATGCTGGGGGATTTCGACCAAATACGCTCTCAGAAGAGACATGTGTAGGGGAAAAGGTCGAAATATGTGGCATTCCAGTAGGCATGCCATACATTCCCAAAGGAAATGGGGGTAGATGCACGTTATTCAAACGTGGGTCTAAACCGTTTCCCATTGCCATGTAAGGGCTATGAAGCCCTGCACTTAACGGCAAAGACATAGGTAGAGATGCCATTTCTGACTGCGCTGAACCAACATTAGTCATTGATAATGAAGGAACGGTTATCGACGATGATGGTCCTGCGCTAATGCTTGCAGAATCCATTGTTGTCCCTTGCCCTTGTGAAACCACAGGGTTGGAACTAGACGCATTATTCGTACTAGAACGAACCATTTTACCACTTCTCAAGTGCATACAACAGCGAATACAAAAGAGAGTACGAAAATGAACAAAATCAAAGGCAAAGTCCCACTGGGCGTGCCAATTTGTTTGCTGGTGTTTTTAGCAAACAATCACTAGTTTTATTAGAAGGTTTGTGAGATCAAACTAGAAAAATCTCAAAGCAATTGCCTTTGAATTGCAAAAGTTTTTGTTGAAGAAAACGTAGAAAAAGGGGACGATTTGCAATGATTTAACAGAATCGAAAAGAAAAGAAGCAGTAAATGGTGCGTGAATTGTAAAGAAAAGAAAAACAAATTGCATTGAATCATAAAAATGGTACACGATCACGTACAGCGATTCTTCCACTCGTTTTTCGCTCTGGCTTGGAAGTTAGAGTTTCAGGAATCGGGTGTGTATTGTGATTTCGCGACCCCTGTTTCTTCTCAGAAACAGTTATTTATACAAAGGAAAAGAGGGGGAAATTTGAACTAAGTAACTGCCTAAAAATTTGAAAATAAGTAACTGCTCCTACTTTCGACCAAGTAACTGCTCTGTCACGCTTCGACCAACTGCTAGTCTTCAGCGCATAACTGCTCTGTTTTCTACCTGTCGAAAGCTTGTGTCCATTTTCCTCTCTCTTGCTTTTGCTTCCCCGTAAGCTTGTCGAGTTTACCTTGCGCATGACCATTTTCTCTGTCGAAATAATTTGGTCTTCGTCGAAATATAAGTCAGGCCATGTTGACCATCTTTAATGAAGCCTGTCGAAATTACAGGCTAACAATTGGTTAATAACAACAATTATATATTTGTAGTATGTAATATATATTTTTTTGAATTTGAAAAATCTAATGAGTATTCAAGATATTATGAATTAGTCGGGAAAAAAATATCTTTAATTTTTTTAAAAGAGTGTCAAAAAGAAGGCACTACCAATATCCTAATATGTCAACGGATTATGAATAACAACTGATTCGTTATTAACAATATTAAATTAGGTAGACTTCATTGACATTATGATTTGAAAATTATGTATTCTTTAATTTTATAATGTTGACCCGTGCGATTTTTCAAAAACTATTAATATTTAAATTGTTATTTTTGGGTTTGCATTAAAAGAGAAAAACAAACAGGCAATAATTCAATATAGACCTTAGTTTAAGTAATTAAGTAAGTATAATTGTTATTCTTCAATATAAAAATTCATCACTTTTTACAACATGTCATACAAAATGATTCACATGAACCAAACCCAGATTTCTTCGACTATTCCTTGGGATGTCAATGGGGAGGAGCTGATGCGGGGAATACTCTCCCACTCCCCGTCCCCGCCACCCAAACTATTCCCCATCCCCGTGCCCAATCCTCATCTAGAGGGGTTCCTCCCTCATCTCCTTCCCTCAAATCACTACGATTCCTGTAGAGATGCCAAAAAGTTATTGAAAATTAACAAAAATATGAATTGAAATATAATCATATGGGGGAAAAAATATAAAAGTAAGACTAAAAAATTAAAAGTTTCACATTTTAATATAGAAAAAATAAAAGTTATTCCTACTTTCATATTATTTTTTGTTACAAAAGAGAAAAACAATTATTGCTTTGATATTTTAAAATTTCAAAAGTATAAAAGTAAGAATAAAAATATTAAATTCGGACAACTCAAATTTTTATTAATATTTTTATTAAAAACACATAAAAAGACTAAAAAATCAATGACTTATAATAAAATATATATCTACAATAAGAATATTTATGTAACATATTCAGGGCAGAGATATGGACCTTGTCCCCAACCTGAATTTGATTGTGGGGGAATTTTCTCCCCCGTCCTTGTATCCACGGGAAAAAATTCCCCACCCTTGGAGCTCCTAATGGGACAATCACTGTAGAGATCCCACTAATAACTCTTTAAAATTAATTATTATATTTAAATATATGTAAATTATATTTCATAATCAAATAAATTTAATAATCACCTTAGTAATTAATAAAATAATAATGATTTTGTTAAAACTATTAATATTTCAATTTTAATGTTTGTGTTTGCACGAAAAGACAAAAATTCATTATTTTTTACACCTTGAAATTTCAAAATGGTTTACATGAACGAAACCTAGATTTCTTTGATTATTCATTGATATGGCAATGGGAAGGAGCTGAGACGGGGAATACTCCCCCACTGGCCTTTCAAATTGTCCCCCGTCCTCGTCTCGGGGAGGGGGTTCCTCCCTCATCCTCTTCCCTACAGATCCCCACAGTCCCTGTGGAGATGCCTTAAATTTATTAAAGATTTGAAGAAAAAAAAATAGAATTGAAATACAATAAAATGAGAAAAATAATATAAAAGTAAGACTGAAAAAATTAAGAGTTTCACATTTTAATATAGAAAATATAAAAATTACTCCTACTGTGATATTTTAATATTTAATAAGAAAAATATAAAATTAGCATAGTTCAATATTTTATTAATATTTTTAATTAAAAATTCATATAAAAAGACTAAAAAATCAATTACTTATAATATAAAATATATCTATAGTAAGAATATTTACGTAATATATTCAAGGCGGGGATATGGTTCATGTCCCCAATGCCAAATTGATTGTGTGGAGATTTTCTCCCCCGTCTTCGTACCCATGGGAAAATTCTGCACCTGTAGGACTCCTAATTGAACAGTCCCCGTAAGGATCCCACTAACAGGTAGAAATTGCCACCTCTAATTATGCTCATATTTTAATCATTATTTAAGTAGATTTTCTTGTGTATAAATATTTATCACACCATTATTTTATACGATTGTTAGCCTGTAATTTCGACAGGCTTCATTGAAAATGGTCAACAAGGCTTGACTTATATTTCGACAAAGACCAAAGTATTTCGACAGAGAAAATGGTCATGTGCAGGGTAATTTCGACAAGCTTCCGGGGAAGCAAAAGCAAGAAAGAGGAAAATGGACACAAGCTTTCGACAGACAGAAACAGAGCAGTTATGCGCTGAAGAACTAGCAGTTGGTCGAAAAGAGGAGCGGTTGCTATCATTTTTATAACTGTTTTAGGGCAGTTTCTGCTTAGTATAAATAGTAGTTTCTGAGAAGAAACAAGGGTCACAATCTCTCATACCAAGTTCCCACGCTCAAAGTACGGACACGCACTGAGAAACGAGTACAAGGAACGCATGTATGATCTTGTGCACCACCCCTTTAAATTAATGCAATTTTAATTTTCCTTTTCTTTACGTTCCCTGCAAAAATTTTCTTTGTTTTATCCTCCCTCATTTGGAGTAATTTGACGGTTTCGCGGAGAAATCGACGGTTATCTTCTTCTTTTACTTTTAAACTGCAAGGACACAAGTAATTCTGGAAAAACTCTAAACACAAATGGTCTTAGGATTCACTGGTTGATCCTGCAAGTTAACCAAATTGGAGACCAGCGGTGTTTACCAAAATCCACGGTAAACAACGATACAAACATAACTATATTATAATTATAAGATCAATTTTGAAAAAACATATTATAGGTATCACCAATGCTAATGCTAATAAATTGTATTTTTATGATAGGATCAACTTTCACTTTTTCTAATTCTATAATAATGTTACATAACTACATTCTATAACATTTTCTAAATCTATAACAATGATAGGATCAATTTAAGGCCCATGCGGAGATGCCTTAAATTTATTAAAAATTTGAAAAAAAAATACAATTGAAATACAATAAAATGGGAAAAATAATATAAAAGTAAGACTAAAAAAATTAAGAGTTTCATATTTTAATATAGAAAATATAAAATTTACTCCTACTTTGATATTTTAATATTTAAGAAGAAAAATATAAAATTATCATAGTTCAATATTTTATTAATATTTTTAATTAAAAATACATATAAAAAAACTAAAAAATCAATTACTTATAATATAAATATATCTATAATAAGAATATTTACGTAATATATTTAAGTCAGGGATGTGGTTCATGTCCCCAATGCCAAATTGATTGTGTGGAGATTTTCTCCCCCGTCTTCATACCCATGGGAAAATTCTCTACCTATAGGACTCCTAATGGAACAGTCCCCGTAGGGATCCCAAACAGGAAGAAATTGTCACATCTAATTATACCAATATTTTAATCATTATTCAAGTAGATTTTCTTGTGTATAAATACTTATCACACCATTATTTTATACGTTACAAACATAACTTCATTATAATTATAAGATCAATTTAAAAAAAACATATTATAGGTATGACCATTGCTAATGCTAATAAATTGTATTTTTATGATAGAATCAATTTTCACGTTTTCTAATTCTATAACAATGTTACATAACTACATTCTATAATGTTTTCTAAATCTATAACAATATTAGGATCAATTTTTGTCCCCTGCGGATATGCCTTAAATTTATTAAAAATTTGAAAAAAATAGAATTGAAATACAATAAAATAGGAAAATTAATATAAAAGTAATACTGAAAAAATTAAGAGTTTCACATTTTAATATAGAAAATATAAAAGTTACTCCTACTTTGATATATTAATATTTAAGAAGAAAAATATAAAATTAGCATAGGTCAATATTTTATTAATATTTTTAATTAAAAGTACATTTAAAAAGACTAAAAAATCAATTAGTTATAATATAAAAAAAATATATATATAATAAGAATATTTACGTAATATATTTAAGGCGGGGATATGGTTCATTTCCCCAACGCCAAATTGATTGTGTGGAGATTTTCTCCCCCGCTTTCATACCCATGGGAAAATTCTTCACCTGTAGGACTCCTAATGGAACAGTCCCCCGTAGGGATCTCACTAACAGGTAAAAATTGCCACCTCTAATTATGCCCATATTTTAATCATTATTGAAGTAGTGGTTTATTATGAGTTCCGGACTGGGTTAGCTTAGTCCAATTGGACTTTGCTCCAAATGCCTCATAAGCACATCGCGTTAAACCTCTATACACGTCCTCCTTATCCAATGACCGAGCTCTATCGGTGAGCTTGAAAGGTCAAGTCAAACCTCATCTCTTTTTACATGTGATTTCATGATAAATGCATGTCAGCACCCCAAGGCATTTTACTCTATTCCATTTTATTATGCATACTTTTTTTTGATCAAGTGCATACTTGAAAATCCTATTTTTCCTTTGTTTTGGCCGGAGTTAATATTTATCTGTAGGATTATCCCATCATGTTGCGCTATAATAGATAGATACATATGTAGTCATAGTTTTTAGTGTCATGCCTTTCTTTTGCGCTACGGTAGATACTTATATCGTCATCATTTATTTTCTATCAATTTCTTAATTTAAATTGAGTGTTCACTATTTTTAATGATAAACAAATATATTAAAAGTGAAATATTATTCAATATTTGTACGAAAAAGAAGATAAAATGTATAAATCAAAATAAAGCCAAAAAGAAGTGAAGTATTAGCACATCAGTTTTACGAAACAAAAGAAGAAAGTATAAGATGGAAATTAATAAATAAAAGATTTCCATGAATGTATTGGTGGATTATTATTCATTCTAGAGGAGCAGAAAATGAAGATATAGAGAGGCTAACGGGCCCCTCTCATCTCTCAACAAAATCCAATCCCCTCTCCAAGTTAGCAACAATGGACTTAAGCATCTACTTTCCCTCCAAGTCCATACATACAATGCATAGCAGTGTAAGCTATTATTTCAGTAGAGTCAACTTCATTCACTTCTGGCTATCCAACTCTAGAATCCAACGCATTCCACATTATTCCTGCTGCTATCCTTGCACCTGTGTATTTCACCACCCAATCGGACTTGACCCTCCCTCAATTTTGAACACTTCCCTCTTTCTTGTTAGAAGCAACAACACCACTGAAAAACCATAAACTTCATTTTTTGTGGAGACTAATTGTTGCTCAATGTCATGCCAAATTGATGACAATCTAAAGTCAGAATTTCTTGCATTCAAATTTAAATCAAGTAGTATGTTTTTCGGAATTAATTTCGTTTGAATAGTAGGTGGCACTGCATGTTGTGAATGTACTCAACTCCCATTGCTGCATACAATGCAATTTTGATTCTCAATCTTTGAAAAATTGAAAATGCTGCTACTTGTCATCCAAATGATGGAGTCAACCATGGGTCATGTACTCGAACCAAAAGCCTCTCATCATTCTCCTCACAGAACCCAATTAGCCTTACCAAATGCTGGTGATGTTATAATCTTCTAAGCCAATTAGCCTCTCATCATTCATAATTTCTGATCCCAAATAATACCAAATCAGAATCAATAGCTATTTCTTTTCCAGGAATATCTTCTTCTTAGTGCTTGTATGATCTCTTGTTTTATTATTCCCTATCTTCTATTTATTTATTCATTCCCTAAGATATAAAAAAAAGTTAAAGAACAAATAAAGAATTAAATAAATAAATAAAAGAACAAATTAAAAAGAGGGAGTTACGGCAGTTACAATGACAAATCCTTGACTGCAGTTTGTAGGTCCACTTGAAAAATAAACAACAAACAAATTCTCACAGTGAAGATCAATTAATAATTATGGCACCTGTTATCAAAGACAGAGCATATTAAACAAAATAGAGTTCATGAGGTTATAACATTAGATTTACAAAAGTGGAAGAGGGTATTAGTAAGAGAGGGAGAAATAGGGAGAAACTATATGAGATATGTATCACCATTCACCAATACACAACACAGCCTCTGTCATTTGTTCTTCCTCACCCGCTTGGTGGAGCAAATAAAATAAACTATGCCACAAAAGTCATTGAAATGGTTGCTTATAGTTACACATATTATAAGAGAAGAAAGGGGTATTCTAATTTAAAAGGGGGTATAAGAACAGAGAGAAGGAATACTGTTTCCCATCTAGAAATCAATTGGCCGTAGGTGGCCTCCCATTGGTGTCTTTATGTTTTCAACACAACCTCATTCCCAGTGAAACCTCTGCATATGCTTCTACACAATCACATCAAAGAAAAATATGCCAAAAATCCAAGATATGCACAACACCAAATCAATGAAACCTTTGTCTAACGTATTCGCCGGTACCATTTAGCTTTAGGGCAGTTATTTTTTTGGGTAACCGTATGGATAGTGTTGTAATTTTAGAAGGGTTTCCTTAGGGGTATATGTGGAAAATGAAAAGTGGACACCAAAAGACAGTTTTTTTAGAGAACTCTCTTTATATATTGGTATAAAGACAATACTGCGAAATTTTTGAGCATACTGCGAAAAGGATTGAAAATATGTATCTATCTATTATAGCGCAACATGATGGGATAATCCTACAGATAAATATTAACTCCGGCCAAAACAAAGGAAAAATAGGATTTTCAAGTATGCACTTGATCAAAAAAAAGTATGCATAATAAAATGGAATAGAGTAAAATGCCTTGGGGTGCTGACATGCATTTATCATGAAATCACATGTCAAGAGATGAGGTTTGACTTGACCTTTCAAGCTCACCGATAGAGCTCGGTCATTGGATAAGGAGGACGTGTATAGAGGTTTAACGCGATGTGCTTATGAGGCATTTGGAGCAAAGTCCAATTGGACTAAGCTAACCCAGTCCGGAACTCATAATAAACCACTACTACAAAAGTATTTACTGTTGCGTAGTAATCAAAAGCGGAAGACGGGCACGAGGACTTCTCATTTTGTTCAACAGGAAAATGAAGCTATGTTATTGTTCAGATCGAGGACTTCTCATTTCCTAGTGATGCGCACGAGTAGGTTGCATTTGCCATTTCTGGCATTGATGTCAAATATCATGTCATACTTGGGAGGCATTTTGTAAAATGAGAAAGGATTGATAAACAATATAGTTTTGGATTAGATATATATAGAGGAGTTTTTCGATTGGCTAATAGGAATGTTGTTAGTGGAGAATGGTTGGTTGTAACCATCTTATTTATACCTAGGTGTGTCTCATCATAAGAGGGAAATTTTAAAAATATTGAATTTAAATTTTTTCCGAATTTTTGGATTAATTAGCTCACATACGTTACAATCTAGAAAAATGTTGGTTTTAATTGTAATCAAATAAAACCGTTACATGATATGTATTTATCACTTGGGATGACCTATAATAAACGTATGCTAATATCATGTGATATAGATGACCATTAAAAAACGTTACATGAATTAATAATGATCATTAGTTCAGCTATTGAGTTATGTATTGGTATTATAACTAATACGGAGTTGACGATTGGCATTAGAAGATAGTCCTGCAAAGTAATTGTTCAAAATGATTTGGTTCAAAATAAATGTTAATATTGTTTTTACTGATACAATATAAATGATAAACGTGATTATTTTATTATATTATTTGCTTTGGTCATTTACTCGAAATTATATTATTATATTTTTTTTATTTGGTGATAAACGTGATTATATTATTATATGTTAATTATTCATATATAAATGAATTATTGTCAACTATCAAACCAAGTAGCATATTGCACCGTTTATAAAAAATCAATCAATAATAACGCCAGTTTATTACCATTTAATTCGTAAGATGTGATGTTAAATAGAAAAACCATAACCGATGAAAACAATATAAATTTTCTATTATCTTAATTTACGTTACAAATTTAATTGGTATGATGATGGTTAAATATTAAAACCATAACTGATGAATAAAAAAATATTGTAACTGTCATAATTATTAGATATGTTAAAGACCATATATTGTAACTATCATAGTTATATAAAAATAAATTATATTTATTGATTAAGAGACGTTTTGAAAGTATAATTATTTTTAATTATGGTTTTGTTTAAATATTGTAACTGTCATAATTATTAGATATATTAAAGACCATATATTGTAACTGTCATAGTTATATAAAAATAAATTATATTTATTGATTAAGGAACATTTTGAAAGTATAAATTATATTTATTGATTAAGGGACGTTTTGAAAGTATAATTATATTTTTTTATTCATCATTTAACTATTATTTGTACCAAAAATCAAACATTAGTTTAAATATTTATAACTTATAATTCTAACATAAATTTATTTCGATTTTTTTTCTATTAAAATAAAAAATATATAAAAATTTGATTTAGTTTTAGAGACTAAATTGGAGAGAGAATGTTAAATGAGGGAATGATTTGACGGTTTCTTGTATAACGTATAAATGAATATACTCTACACAAAAATAAAAGTACTAAATCTACAATCTACATATTCAATTAAAAATTTAAAATTTTATTCTTAAAATCAAAAGACCTATAATTTATCAGTTTGATTACATATTGTAACTGATCAAGGCACACACAAAACTCGGCCGTTGCTATTTATTTTAGATTGTAACTGATGAAGGCACACACAAAACTCGGCCATTGCTATTTATTTTTTTGTAACGTTTCACCATTATTATCAATTTGTCAGTTACGTCATTAGAGGGCATTAACATATCATAACTAACAATAATTATTTATTAACGTATCATCATACCTTTTTGATTCACATAACGTAACTGACATTACTTTATTATTAGACCATGCATTAATTGATTACTAACGTATCATCATAGCCACAACCTTGCAAATAACATCCCAATTTGTAACTGACATAATTAATTGCCATCATAAAAACACTGACCATATCGTAATCGATATTTCCTAACATAAATTAATGTAAATTATTCAATTAAAGGACATTTTTGAAAATATGGAAATTACATGATTATGGTTGAGTTTATATTGTGTAGAGTCCATTAAAAAATGACTAAATATATTATTGTGAATAAATTTTTCATACATTTTTTATGTTGTCAAAATAATCATTTAGAAACAAAAATAATCATTTGATCATCGTACTGTAAGTTAGGTTCGGTTAAGTATAAAAGCTAAAATATGTTTAGGATTAACATACTTTAAGTTTGCGAAACATTTACAGGGAATTTTTGATAATATGATAACTTAAAGGACTTAATGTATATTAATCGATTAAGGGCCTTTTTGAAAATATGATTTATTAATAAACTATGTTATTTGTGGTAAATGTTATAATTATGAGAACCATTAAAGACCTAATATAGTAACGGACATAGTTACATGAAATTTATGTAATTTATTTGGTTAATGCACGTGGATAAAATAATATATAATTTAAAATATGCTTTTGTTTAAATTTTGTAACCATCATAAATATTAAATATCTTAATGTCATTATGTGGTTACAATAAGGTTGGCCATAATATAAATTTCGTAAATATTATATTATTTTCATTTATTAAACACAATTTTCGTAATTTGATATTTGCTTAGACCAATGAAATTTAACATATAATCTAAATTTTAATGTGAAATTTACCAATTACAAAATTAACTGAACATGAATTTCCATCACACGTGTAAGACACTTGTAAAGCAAGGTTGACGCTGGTACTGATTTCTATGGTACGTTTTGATCAATTTTTCGCACTATAGTGTACTACTATGGCTAACACAAATAATGGACAACATCTTTACTAATAGATAAAGAGAGTAACCCAAAATAACTGCTTTTTGGTTTCCACTTTTCACTTGCCAATTATACCCTTAATTAAAAAAGAAACACACGGACACATTGGTTAAAGAAACGGTTCCGACGTGTATGTATGACCACTACCACTTTCAGTTACCATCACTTTCAACTTGCTGCAACCCTTCCTTCTTCCATTACATTTAACACTTATTTTTCATTCTCAACTTCGATTCCCTTCGTTACATGCACAACAACAACAACACTCTAACACATTGCATTCTTAAACTGTAACTTCCTTAGGAACTAATAACCACATTGCAGTGAATAGACATGAGGTGTTAGTAACTTCAGCTAGCATCTTTGGAGTAACTTCCTTAGGATCCCAGGTCATAATGCCGCTCTTCACACCATGTCACCCTTCCAAAGAAATACCTATAATTAGTTCCTCAGCGATCACTAGTGCTTGAATAGACATCGTCCACATATTTGAAAGCTACTCTATGAAAAACTCTAATGATTGGGATGTGAATATATACTCATAATAACTAATCGCCTACTGACTTGCCTTTTTCTGTGATTGATTCAGTGATACATTAAGAATGCAGTGATACCAATGATACCTTAAGAATGCAGTGATAGTAGTCCTCTTAATTTCACTCTATTTCTAGCAAAAAAATTATAGAGCCATGGTCAATTATATTGCTTTATATATGCATTTATAGAAAACTATTATTAAGTAATGCCTTCATACAATTTTTGCCTTAGTATCAAAGTTAACCTCCTTCACAACTTTTATTTTGCACTTGATTTTAGGCGTGTTGAATTGCTTTACTTGGTGCTGCTGCTTCATTTAATTTTTTGACTTTGATCAATTCATTGATCATAGGAAAAAGATGATGTTTATATAGAAGTTTGTTTGCTTTCATGCATAAATAACGATTTACTGGCATAAATTCCTCCTATTTATGCATGTGGTTTTATTCTTAATCGCAAAAGTAAACCACTATATTTATTTCCGCAAGTCGAACTAATGGAAACTGCTACATAACATCGTGAAAGCCTCCCACTTTGTCTCCATCTTTCAAATATTGTACTTGGACAACAATCTCATTTTTTCGGCATTAGTAGGGATCACAATATCATGGAAAACACCAGAAGGCAACAATCGCAACAACATCAACGAGAAAGATGGAGACAATTTGCAAGAAATAGAAGGGAAAGATTAAGCATGGAACAAAGACAACAACAACTATCACAAAGGAGATCAAACTATCAGCAACAAAAAGGGAAAGGAATACAAGTCCAGACATGCACCGTAGGTAATGAAATCTACTATTAAATTTCATGTTTCACATTTTTTCCTCCAAAAACATATTGAACATAGTCGTCACTATTTAAACTCATGTGTAGAACATAACACCGGAGCAACTACCTTTCAAGGAACACATGATAATGAAGCTGGGCCAAGTACAAGACATATTAATCAATCTACACACGGTAAGCATATAATTTTATAATTATTTTAATAAATTTTATTTTTACTTTAATCAAAACCATATCGCCCTTAATCTACACTTAAACGGATGCAGATCATAACTCTGCAACAGCTACCTTTCAAGTAATGCATGAAAGTACAACATATGTTAGTGAGTCTATACATGGTAAGTCCACTGTTTTTAAAATAAAAGTCACATTACCGCTTTGAAATTCAGTTAGATAGTACTTTACAGTTGCTTTAAAAATATGGATATAGATATGGAAAATGAGGTTATCCAAGACAATTCAAACTTGGTGGAGCCTGATGTGCAAAATGGGCATACAATGGATTCAAGTCATGTTGGACCACCATGTGTTAATCGAGGTATGATGAATTCTTTTCGGTATCATTAAAAAATAACCCTCTAATGCCTTTTTAGTACTTCTTATGTCTTTTTTGATAATATTATAATAAAATAGTATTATGTAAATTCTATATATACCGTTATATGACAATATTCAAAAATGTTTGCACCTTATGCCTATATAAATACATTAATTTAATCATGTATTATGCAAAAAAACATGATTCTAATGATCTATGGTCATTAGTTTTTACGATGATTATTATCATCACATACACATACATATAACAGTTGTAGTTCTTTCTATCACAGAACGACAACATAGATACCGATCAACACACAATTGTGCTCGAAATTGGCGAAACAACGCCATGATGGCCATACCACAATTGCCTCAACCAAGAACGTGTAGACATTGCAATGCACGACAATTTCACCACGAATCAAATGATATTTGTTGCTCTGGTGGGAAGGTTTCGCTTGCAATACCTACTGCTCCTCAAGAGTTGCTACATCTGTTTTCAGACAATTCATCTGAAGGAAGACATTTCAGGCAACATATAAGAAGCTATAACCATGTTCTTTCATTCACTTCCCTTGGTGTCCATCTCGATGAAAATATTGCCGCAACAGGACGTGGTATATATACTTTTCGTGCTCAAGGTGCAATATATCACAATATAGGAGGATTCTATCCAAATGAGGGTTGTAGGCCACATTTTTTGCAATTGTACATATATGATACTCAACGTGAATTACAATACAGGATGCTAGAAAACCCACAACTTCATCAAAATATAGTCCATAAGTTGCAAAAAATTCTCCATCGATACAATTCTTTTGTCCATGTATTCAAACAGCTTGCACTACGCCCAGATATCCAAGAGTGCACCCTTCTCATTAAAGAGCGTCCTGCTAATCAACCACAATATACTCTCCCAACTGCTTCGCAAGTTGCAGCAATTATTGTCGGTGGAGATGCTGAGTCAATGGCAGCCGAAAGGAATATCAATGTCATAAGTCATGCTGGAAATCTAACGAGGGTTCAAGAAACAAAAGGGTTTTATGATCCTCTTCAATATCCCCTACTATTACCTTTTGGAACGTATGGTTGGGACATCGACACCAGCAGTTCTAATGGTCGAAAGACATCATGTTGTCAATATTACAGTTATACGCTTCAGGTATGTATCAACATCATTACAAATTTTTGCAAGTTGTTTTCTTAAAATTAAGCTTACTTACAGTGCTATTCTTTATTAATTGAATATATAGATTCGGCCCAACGTTTCTTCCATATTATTAAAAGCGGGACGTCTTTTACAACAATATGTTGTGGACAACTATGTGAAGATTGAATCGGGAAGGTTAAGATGGATTCGATCCAACCAAAATACGATACACTCTGAATTGTACCAGGGATTGCAAGATGCATTGCATGTAGGAGAAACATCTACAGGTACACATTTTCCCTTATCAATTTTAAACTATATATATATACACACAGATATATATATATATATATATATACATACATTTACATTTACATAACATCTACTACACCCGACACATTTTTTCTAGATAACATCGGACAAAGAACAATATTGCCATCATCATTCATTGGTAGTCGTCGAGACATGACACAACGTTATGAAGATGGTATGGCTATTGTGCTCAACGATGGTAAACCTGATATTTTCCTTACGATGACTTGCAATCCTGCTTGGATTGAGATAGCATCAGAACTTGGCCCTTTCCAAGCTCCACATGATCGTCTAGACTTAATAACAAGAATATTTCGAGCAAAATTTGAGCAACTAAAGGATGATGTCATTAATAAGGGGGTCTTGGGAAGGGTTAAAAGTTACATGTATGTCACTGAATTTCAGAAGCGGGGACTCCCACATGTCCATATGTTGTTAATCTTAGATAGCAATGACCGATTACGTGATCCAGAACAATATGATACATTGGTCAGGGCTGAAATACCAAAATTTGAAGATGAACCACAATTACATGAAGCAGCACTAAAGCACATGATCCATGGCCCCTGTGGAACACTACTAAATCCAAAATCCCCATGTATGAAGAAAGGTCAATGTAAAAAGGGGTTTCCAAAAAATTTTGTACATGAGACACGTCAGGGCAATGACTCATATCCAGAGTACAGACGACGAATGACAGAACCAATATCTTTAAACAGAAATGTGACAGTTGACAACAGATGGGTTGTTCCTTACAACCCTTGGTTGTTATTAAAATATAATTGTCACATTAATGTTGAAGTATGCAGCAGCATCAAAAGCATAAAATATTTGTATAAGTATGTCTACAAGGGACCTGATCGAGTTGCAATGGAGGTTCATAGAGGATCAAATATGGATGAGGTGCAACAGTATGTTGATGCGAGATGGATTTGTGCTCCTGAGGCTTTATGGAGGATATTTAGGTTCACACTTTACCGATTATATCCCTCTGTTGAGAGATTGCATATTCACTTACTCGGTCATCATCAAGTGCGATTCTATAATCATCAAAGAATCACAGATGTGCTAAACGATGAACGTAATTCCAAAACCATGTTGACTGAATTCTTTGCACTAAATCTTAGAGATCCACAATCTGGGAACTATCTGTATAGAGAGATACCACAATATTACTGTTGGAAAAGCAAGGAGAAGGAATGGCATCGAGGAAGGTCAAAAGTCAAAGTTATTGGTCGGATCTATACAGTATCACCTTCAGAAGGGGAGAAGTTCTACCTGCGGGTTTTGTTATCGCATATAAGAGGTCCAACAAGTTGGGAATACCTACTAACTGTGAACGACACACCCTGTGAGACCTTCAAAAAAGCAGCTGAGCAACGAGGCTTTCTAGAGAGTGACAATTGCATTCGCGAGTGTTTGGTTGAAGCATCAAAACTACGAATGCCATGTGCATTTAGAGAATTGTTTGTCACTGTTTTAATTTTTTCTGAACCAACTGATGTCAGGAGCCTCTGGAATGACTTTTACATCTACATGGTCGAGGACTATCCTTCCGCCAGCACTACTACGACATCAACCTTGACTAATAGGTTACTGAGGGATTTGAATGAACTGTTACTTCAGCACGGAAAACAAGTCACAAATTTTGATTTGCCAGCATTAACATTAGAGACAAATCAAGATACTTCGATGCCAAGGATTATACAAGAGGAGCTATTGGTCCAAATACCTATTGAAGATTCAGACTCAATACAAAGGTTAAATAATGACCAACTCACTGCTTACAATACCATCATGAATGCTATTGATCGTAATCAGAGCCAAGTTTTTTTTGTGGATGGACCAGGAGGTACAGCTAAATCATTTTTAAACCGTGCTGTCATTGCAACTTTGAGAAGTAAAGGAAAAATAGTTTTAGCCGTAGCCTCATCTGGTATCGCTGCAACATTGTTACCTGGTGGTAGAACTGCACATTCTCGATTTAAGATACCTCTCAGTTTAGAGCCATCGTCTTTTTGCTCAATAAGTAAACAATCCAACCTTGCAAAACTTATTAGAGCAACCACGGCAATCATTTGGGATGAAACACCCATGACTAACAGGTATGGGTTGGAAGCATTAGACAGAACACTAAAGGATATTCTAGATTGTGATGCTCTTTTTGGGGGGAAAGTAATGATAATGGGAGGTGATTTTCGCCAAGTGCTTCCTGTTATCCAGAAAGGTACTAAGGCACAATTGATATCTTCATCCATTGTCAAGTCTCATATATGGGCCAGCACAAAGGTCCTACATTTGCGGCAAAATATGCGAGCATTGCAGGATCAAGATTTTTCACAATTTCTTATGCGCATTGGTGATGGTATTGAACCTACTATACATGATGATTTGGTGATGATCCCCGACCAAATTGCAATACCATGGGACGGAGAAGATTCAATTCAAAATCTCATACAACAAACATTCCCTCAATTAGAATCACATGGATGGGATGCATCTTACATGGTTCAACGAGCCATACTCACACCAAGAAATGACGACGTTCATAAATTGAATAACATGATTATCGATCAATTCCCCGGAGAAGAGCATAATTTGCTATCGTTTGACGAGGTTGAAGGGGACACCCACACTTTATATCAACAGGAATACTTGCACTCCATTTCACCAGGTGGTTTGCCACCACATATTTTAAAGGTTAAAAAGGGAGCACCATTGATGTTGTTGCGAAACATCAACCCTAAATCTGGCCTTTGCAATGGGACAAGGTTGTTATGTCGTGGTTTTTTCATGAATTTGTTGGATGTCGAAATCCTAACAGGCAGTAATGCTGGTAAAAGAGCTTTCTTACCTAGAATTAAGCACAATACAACCGAGACTGCAGGACTTCCTTTTGTGCTTATTCGGAAGCAATTTCCTGTGCGACTAAGTTTTGCAATTACAATAAATAAGGCTCAAGGACAGACAATTCCAAATGTTGGCATCTATCTTCCACGACCCGTGTTCAGTCATGGTCAATTATATGTTGCTTTATCAAGAGGTGTTTCTATGGCTACAACAAAAGTCCTAATCAAAGATGGAAATATTGAAGGAGAAATTGGAAACTTCACTAAAAATGTCGTCTACAAAGATATTTTGTTATCTCAAACTCAGGTATTTTTGTTTTAAATGGAATTTTCGTCGTCTATAAGATATATCTTTAGCATACAACAAATTATTTTTTTGTCATACATATAGTAGTAATTAATAACTTTATTATGCACAGGCAAACTAAAGTACAAACAGATCGTCCAATTACATCGAGAGTTTAGTACAAGTAAATTGGACATCTACACACACAATAAGGTTATTTTCAAGCTTAATTATGTTTGACTTTGTTATTGTCATTTATTTATTTATTGACACATATGAGTTGACAATTTTTTTTAGGCGGCAAACTTTGAAGAGCAGTGGAACATATGGAAGGATAAAATATCACCACCACCACCTATTCTGCCCATTGACAACAAGGTTATTTTTCATCTACATAAAATAACACTTTCATATTCCAATTTTTTCCATACATTATAAATCAAAATAATACTCTACATTTCTTTGTCATAGGTTCATCGTCTAAAACTATACTCTATTAGTTGGGGTGCCACAGTGTCAACAGACAAGACTGAACTTTGGAACTTGATAAACAGGGAATTATCACTAATGAAGAAAGAGACTGATAGGTAATGCACAATGATCCCTTTACAAAAATTCTTTGTTATGAGGTTTTATTTAGAACTTTTGTTCAACCATAGAATTAGTTACGAGGTCTTTTTACATTAAATGAACACTACCTTCTTTTTCAAATAGTAGAGAGGACGAAGATGTAAAGCCAACGGGTGACGATCATGTTAGCGCATTTCAATTGAAACAAAATATATGCACTCTCCAGGTATTCTTTTACTTTTGGTTTTTTACATTAACTTAACTGTGTGGCTTTCAACATAATGTTGGATTGACAATATATTAAATATTATCCTTTACTAACACGTGTGATTGACTTTGTAGTTTATTAAAAAAAGAGAAGTGATTGATCAATTCTTTTATGAAGCACTAAAAATAATCCTAGAGAGGTCTGTACTCAAAATTCTTAAGTATTTTTTTGATGTCGGTGCATTATTTTAAAGAAGATAAAAACAAATTCTGACAATTTGTTTATAAAATGCAGGGAAACACACAAAACTCCAAATTCTGAACCACTTTTTGGTCTACCGTTGAAGCAGTGATTTAACATGAATAGACCATGCAATTTGTAGCCAAAACATATTTTCTTTTTGGTTTTATTTTCATTTGTGTAACTTATCCTCTTTTTAGCCCTAATACTTATCAGCAGTTCTTATACATCGTTCATTCACGGATAGAAGAGTTTCATTATTGTGAGTATGCAGACGCCTTGCTTGGATACCTTGATCATATACCTTGCTCTTTTTTAAAGGATATTTTTTCATATACTTATGTTATTGGTGGATATCACCTACAAACTGCTACTTACATTTGGATTTGTGGTCATTCGATAAACTTATGTTGGCATTTATTGCGCTCCATAAAGAAACACATACGATCAATACGACTATGCAAGTATTTACTGAAGCCAAACAATATCACAGTGCCCAAAAGAGACTAGCGGAAGACGGGCGCTCCCGCGCCCGTCTTCCGCTTTTGATTATTGGTCTACAGTAGACACTGATGTAGTACTGGTTTATTGTGAGTTCCGGATTGATTTAGCTCAGTCCAAATGGGCTTCTCTCCAAAAGTCCAATAAAGACATTGCAACACGTCATTATTCACACCCTATTGATGTATAGGCCAAGATCGGCTTGGTGAGGTCGAAAGGTCATATCACACCTCATGTCTTCACATGTGGTTCCAAGTGCCTTTCGACCTCGCCGAGCCGATCTTGGCCTTTATATCAAGAGTGTGTGCATAGCGACTTGCAGCAGTGTCTTTATTGGGCCTTTGGAGAGAAGCCCATTTGGACTGAGCTAAATCAATCCGGAACTCACAATAAACCAGTACTACATAAGTGTCTACTGTAGACCAATAATCAAAAGCGGAAGACGGGTGCGGGAGCGTCCGTCTTCCGCTAGTAATAAATAATATGAAAACCAAGTGATGGAGATAATTATTATTTTGTCTGGCAAATTTGATTATCACACTAAACACTCGGCCAATACATATTTTATTTTTTGTAAGATATCATCAAAAATAGTATACCTTTTTGTAACCTTCATATTGATTACCATCACCAAAATATCATATATTGTAACTTACAAATTGTTAGAAAAATTAATGCATATTATTAAAATAAGGTACTTTTTGAAACTGGCATTTTTATATGTATGGTTTTGTTGTAACCTTCGGAATTAATAGAAATATTGAAGGACACATATTGTAACTGACATAATTATGGGACTTTTTTGTAACTGACATAACAAATAGCCATATTAAAATAAAATATTAACGTAACTGATATAATTAACAGAAATTAATGGATGTTATTCAATTAATTGACCATTTTGAAAAGATGAAACTTATTAATTATGGTTGATTCATAATTATTTAACGTCCGTTACATAAGGTTAAAAATATCATATAACTATAAATTTTTTCATATATTTTCTAAAGGGGAACATAAATCATTTACAAACAAAAATAAAATATTTGGTTAATGTAGGTGGATAAAGTAATATATAATTAATTTATGTTTATGTTTAAAATTTGTAACTATCGTAATTATTAAATATCTTAATGTCGTTATGTGGTGACACTAAAGTTGGCCCTAATATAAATTTCGTAAATATTATATAAGCTTCATATATTACACAAAATTTATTAGCAAAAAAGAATCTTATTAAAATATTAACTTAATCTGATATAAATTTTGTAGAGAGGTAGATACTCCCCTTTATTAACCTAACTCTTTTTATCCCTCTTTGTGATTAGTTTTTGCTATTTGATTTTTTGTTGATGAAATATCGGCTTTGTTGTAAAACAAAATTGGCCCGTTTGATTGAATACCTAATTCTATCAATGTATAGCATATGTATGTATATTTGAGGGTTATCTATCTATAACGCGTGATAATCAAATTCTTTCCCAGTTAATTCCTTCTGCTTGAAGAATATGTTACCTCTTGATTGCCTTATTAAAACATTACTTGCTTTCATAGTTCATACACATCTTTAGACTTGAGAGGGTGAAACTCCTTATGTGCATTTTGGTTATACTTTTGTACTCCTTGATGCAGTGTTGGATTTGTTGATGCGTTGTGGAGAGTGAATCAAACCATTAACATTCGATGAAATGTGATTTGAGACGATGATGACGTGTTGTGGAGAGTGAATCAAACCATTACCTTATTCAACACCATTCATTTACAATATGAAGATTTACATACAACCACTTATGGTAAATTACAAATAGGAGGTACAATAGATTTGAACAAAACAAAACATTCTATAGAAAACCTAATTGACAACATGCATGTCATATAACTATCTATTAGAAAAAACATGAAAGTATAGAAAAATAGAAATACATTCTTCAACACACTATAACCACATTACTATGATGAAACCTCCATGAAATGTGACAATAGCAATGAAGCACAAATGAGTAGTTTGAGAAGATGAGGTAGTGGTGTGGAGGGTGAATCCAACCATCAACTAAAGTTGGCTATTTATAGGAGAATTTTATTAGAGACTTTTGAAGCAATACAAAAAAAAAATGTTTTTTTCATTATGGCATTTAAGTGTATTCATGCAAAATTAGACGTTACACATCATTTTAAATAATTGTCACATATAATATTTTAATTTTAATATAATTATTTTATTTTATTAGTATTTAAATTATTTAAATGGATGTATTTATTGCCAAATGGCTAGATGGGTGCCATGTGTGAGAATAATCAATGAGATTATTCTCAAATGTATAGTATATAGATATAGATGTATAGTATATAGATTTCTTCTCGTATTCTCTTTCATTCCTTCCTACTTCAACATCCTCATTCATTTATTTCTTTTCATTCTCTTCTATATCATTTTTTCTAATATTCTACTTCATTTTCATTTTTTCTTACTTTTTATTACTTCTATATCATTTTTTTCTCATATTCTACTTCATTTTCATTCTTTCTTACTTTTTATTAAAATACATATTAAATTTTAAAAATCGGAAAAACTAAAAAAAATTAAATTTTCTTTAAAAAAAGAAAATCCGCCAGTAATGTGCATTTCCGGCGGATTTTTCAAAAAAAAATATAATTCTTTTAAAAAAAATTAAATTTTTTATTACAAAAAATCCGCCAGTAATGTGCATTTCCGACGGATTTTTCAAAAAAATAATAAAATCCGCCGGAAAAGGCCATTACCGGCGGAAAAAATGCGCCGGTAAATGTTACCTACAGGCGAATTCCCGGCGAAAAAATTCGCCGGCAAAGGCACATTTCCGGCGGATTTTTTCTGCCTGAAATCCACAATTTTCTTATAGTGGTAGAGTAGATTCTTCTTCTCAATAGTAAAACAACCTCGACCTGTGTTACTTTCTTGAAGATCGGCTTGTTCACTCAACCATGTAACTGGCATTTCCTTCGTGTTGTACCAAAGGTGAGCTACCACCGTACCAAGGCAAGTAATGGATTTACTGAAAAACAGACATTTGTAGCCCAAATTGGGTTTATTTTGGCGGCATTGCTACACCGGTTTTTTTATGATAAACTGGTTTCTTACCAATTCTGAACCGAACCCTAACTAATTTGAAGAAAAAACCGGTTTTAATAGATGTTTTTTTTGCAAACCAAACCAAATCATATATAAGGTCTAGTTTGGTTCAGTTCATGCACCATGCACACAGGAGCTAATGCCCCTAGTTGGACTACCTTTCAATTTTGCCCCTTTAAAATTTTTAAAATCAAAGGTCCCTAGCTCCGCTAGGGTTTGGTAGGAGCGGCGCTCCTTTTTGTTCCCAGACTTGCTGGGTTTCGGTTTCCAACAGTGGCGCACCACCACCGTCCCTCCCAATCTTCAACCATTCCTTATAAGATGCAGCCTCTCTCGACCTCTCCATCTTCCTCCACCCACCTCTCCCCCTCCCTATCTGTAATCAACACCCAACCACCGCGTCCTCCCCCTCAACCACCTGACGTGAACCCTCCTCTGCCGTCCACTGGAGTTGCTGCATGACCTCTCCCTAACCCTCCTGACCCTCCAGATCCACCGACCCACCAGATCTATTTACTGTGACTCTTCTCTTCACATTTCCCCTTGTATTGAATATCACTCTGCTCCTCTCAGCTCTCCTTTCTTCTTCTCTCGCTAGTTCTGTGTGTCGTCAGAGCCCAAAGAAGATCTTACCTCTCAACCAATCACCTCCTATGTGTATTGAGCTCTCAGCTTCTGGACCTTTGTCTCCGGGGCCAGTTGGCCTTCAAATACGGGGTATCTCTGGACTTCTCCGTTTTACCCCCGGTACCAACTTCATGAGACTCAAGTTCGGTGCTAGGGAGGCTCCTAGTTTCGCTGTTGGTGGTGAATATGGTTATGGAGATCTGACTCTATTCTCGGTTGCTTGGTGAGTGGTGGTGATTTCAAGAAATGGGCACTTTGGTACTTTGGTGGTCTGCAAGTGAAATCCTCTGTGGTCAGGTCTGAGATGTTTATTTGTTTAATCTGGATACTTATTTTAGCATTGTAGTTAGTTTGTCATTAAGTTAGTTCGGTAGATTTAGTTTGGCTCAGGTGCTGCTCATAGCCTTAATTTCTTATCCTTAGAGTGTCAGCTATACCTGATTTGTGTTGTCCCTTGGAGGACTTGATGATGCTTCTCTGTAAGCTAGTGTCTTACATCTCGTGTAATGTTTCGGTGGCCTTTGCCCGTGTTAATGAAATATTGCATATTTGACCAAAAAAAAATTTAAAATCATTTTTTCCTACTATCTAATGACAACCTATTTTTCTTAAATTTATGATGTGTAAATTACAATTCTAGACATCGTAGTTTTTTGCCTACTCTTGACATTTATATTTGACTAAAACTTTATTTTTGTCATTTATCTTTTTTTTGTCTTGTTTTAGCCATCATCTTCCATTTCTATGTCATTTGGGTCCCTTTTAGTGTTTTCCGTCCACAACTAGACCGAATTGTAATGCTACATCTTGGAGAGTGTTCCCAGCCGTCTGGCCAAGACAGACTCGGTTATGCCTTGCCTGCAGGCCGATACATCTGACTCCCGAAGATCAAGAGAAAGACGGCAGGGCCTCAGTCATCCTCATTGCCGAGGGGCTTCTCGGCTACACGGGTGAGGGGCTTCCCCTCAGCATAGAGCTTGGAGGTTGTGACCGCCTCATCCATGAACAACCGAGCGCCGCATAACGGCCAGTCTGTAATTAATATGTAACGGCTCGCCCATATTTAATGTATCATTAATGTGTAATATTGATTAGCATTGATGATGTCTCTGTAATAAATATGTACCCAAGAGGCCAATGGAAGGGACCCAGCTTTTACCTTTCTATTCCATATCTGCTATTCGCATTATCCCTACATCCGAACTGTATTCGGCTCGACGAAACTGTTAGGAACACCTTTCTATTTCATATCTGCTATTCGCATTATCCCTACATCCGAACTGTATTCAGCTCTACGAAATGGTTAGGAACATTGGCGCCCACCGTGGGGCCCAGGTAAAACATTCCTACCCCAGAAAGTTCACTACCAAAAAATTCAGTCATGGAGCATGATACCAGGACCAACGGGTCCACTGACGACGTTGATCCCAAACTGCAGGAGCTCTTGGATGCCGTGAAGGCATTGCAGGAACAGAATGCAGAACAAGCACGCAAGAATGAAGAACAAGCTTTGCGTGCCCAGGCTTTGGAAACCCGAGAGGTGCGGCTGCAAGAACAGCTGCTAGCCTTGTAGAATGCCAGGGAAGCGGAGAACCGCAGGCCTCCTTTGAGAGCATTTCAGCCCTTTTCGGAAGCTATTGTGGCTACCCCCATCCCTTATAGATTCCGAGAGCCTGTAATAGGAGCCTACGATGGAGCCGGTGATCCTCAGAGTCATATGGACGCCTTCCAGACTCAAATGATGATCAGTGGAGGAACTGACCCAGTCACTTGTAAGATGTTCGCTGGAACGCTGACGGAGGTGGCCCTTAAGTGGTTTATGGGATTGACTCCACGGTCTATTGTCAACTTTGATGATCTCGCTAGCCGATTCGTGCAGTAGTTCTCAGCTAACAAAAATAAGCTTATTTATTGTGAAGACTTGTTTGATCTTAAACAAGGAACCAATGAAACTTTGAAGAAGTACTTGGACCGGTTCAACAAAGTCACCGTCCTGGTGGAAGACCCAGACGAGAAGTTCTATGTTAAGGCTTTCAGGAAGGGATTGAAGAATGGAACGTTTAGTGAGGCACTCTCTATCTGTCCCCCCAGAACCATGGACGAGGTTAGAGTGCGAGCAGATAAGCACATAGAAGCTGAGCAGTCTGAAGCGACAAAGGAAGCCAAAGATGGTAAGGGTGCAAGAAAATACTACTCACCTGAGAGAAATTCTCGAGTCGAGCAGCGTTATCAGTTAAACAAGTATAATAAGAGCAACCGATCAAGAAACAGGAAGCCTCGCCCCGGTGCTGACACGTCTTTCACTCCGCTCAAGGTGAAGCCGTCGACTATCCTAGACGATGGGCTCCGAGACGGTACTATGACGAGACACACTATGGAAAAGCACTCGGGAGGCTACTGCAGATTTCACAGAACCGAAGGACACACCACTGAGGATTGCTGGACATTAAAACAGCAAATTGAACAGCTCATCCAGAGGGGACACCTGAAGAAATATGTGACTGAGGAAGATTCGAAGAATAGGAAGGCCGAAAGTCCCCAAAGAAAGCAGCCGGCGAGGAAAGAGACACGTAAAGAGCCAGCACTAAGGGCAAGCATGAGGTAGCAGGCCGAGGCCGTGTAAACACAATTTCTGGAGGATTCTCAGGTGGAGGCTCCACCTCGTCAGCCAGGAAAAGACATGTCCGAGCTATCATGTCGGTTTCAGACAGTGGCAAAGATACACCGACACAAGAGTACTACTAAAGAATGTGCCAGAATAAAAGTCCCGAATAGACAAGGACCGAACAATGATTCGATGTTGTTCTCGGGCGTAAAATTAAAGGACCTACCGGACGAGAGCAAGACTGACGAGCCATGTACCTCCGCTAGGCACACCAGTTCGGTACTAGGCAAAGGTACCATTTGCTAGAACCGAAAGGGGGCTTGAATCGCATAGGCTCAAAGAGAAACCGACGACGCCAACGAGCTCGGTGCGGTTCAAGAAACTTTTTCACGTGTAAGCGAAGCTAACATGCTCGCCGACGGTGCCAACGAGCCCCGCACTGATTAAGTTAAACCATAAAAGACCCAAAGTGGAGTGAAATAGTTTAAGAACTAATATACATCCCATGGGCATAAAAAGGCCATTCGAAAGCAACTTATGAAATAAAAATAAGAAATCAAGCACGCTGAGTTATTCAAGAAAGACCGAGAACTTAAAATATCTATATTACAAAACAAGTCCACAAAGGGACGGAAGTAACATTGTGCAAACACCTAGAAGGTAGCATTAAAATACTACAAGTATTACAAGATTTTGATAAAGCTAAACCGGATCAGTCCTAATTTTGGTCGTTCTCTCAGCAGTGCCGCTTGCATTTCCCACCAAGTCACCATCGAACAGAGGCTCAAGGGCGGACAAGTCTATGTTGGCAGCAACTTGAGTGGTAGAAGAATCCGGGTCAACAAGTTGGCCATTCACCACAACTTTGTCAACGTCAAATCTGTTGGTTGTGCCAATGCTGCTTCAAAGCCTTTGTCATATTCTTGGGCAGCAGAGGCCTTCAAGTCATCAACGGCACCGGCCAGGTTAGTTCTAGCGGCCAAATTAGGGAACAAAGCCGAGATCCTCTTAAGCTCATCATTCCTACATTCCAAGTCATTCCGAACACTCTCCAAATCTTTTGTAGACTTTTCTAGCGCAGTCGACAACCTCTTCTTCTCAGCGAGCAATTCAGAAACTTGACCGTCCAACCTCCTCTTTTCTGTCTCCCACTTTTGCAAATCGAGAACCAGCTGTTCCTTCTCCTCACGGCAGGACTTGAGCTCTTCCTCATTTTTCTTGAAGCTCTCTTCATACTGTGCGTGCTCCGCCATTGTCTTGTTAAAAGCATCCTCGGCTAAATGTGCAAGAACTGAAGCCCAGTGACCATAACTTTTGACAGCCACCAAAGTGCGTTGTATCCCCAATGAGGCAACCTTCTCAACGTCAGCGGTCCCTGCAGAAGCATTCAAGACTCAGTTTAAGGGATACCGAGAGTCAAGAATAGAACGAACCGGGGTATCAGGAAAGGCATCGGCTCTTTTCTGACACTTCAGCACATCCTTCCACGAGGGGTCATTCGTTGCCGGTCCTTCAGAGGGCAACTCAAGTTCCAAACTTGGAGCAATCCTTTGCCTTTTAGCTGAGGGTGCATCGGACACGGGGGGAGGCCGAGGAGGACTTCTCATAACAGCATCAACTTGAGCATTACTAGCCGCAGTAGAAGGACTCATAACAGGAGTAGCTTGTGTTTCCGAGGTAGGATCGACAATAACCACCGGGCTAGAAGAAGTACCAGCAGCAATGCCTTGTTTCAGCTTCTGTCTCTCTCGGTACTTCTTGCGATCGGCCACACTCATTGTAGACATGCCGAAACCACCTGAGGACGAAGGACAAAAGTCAGTAAAAAAAAAGGGGGAAGCACAGATTAGTTAGATAGTCAATCAACGTGTCAGCATCATTTACTAAGTGTATCAACGGATCGCCCTCGACATCGTCTCAAAGTCTTCCATGTACTTATCTATTAGGTGTACTTCTGCTTTCTCGCCCGCACTCAACGATCTCCTCTCGACCGAATACCTATTATGTGGATTTCGTGTCCAACTCAAAGGGAAGCGCTTCTCCCCAGATTCGTCAATCAACAAATGAGGAAACCGAGGCCCTGCCCTCAACCGAAACCAAAGTATCTTGAAATCTTTATAACTACTCTTATACGGTTGAAAGAGTCCCCTATTGTTTATCACGGACACCCAGCGCCGTGGCTTCTTCGCCGAGGACTTGAAGAAGTATAAAAACTTAGAAGCCGTAGCCTCCATCTCAATACATTCGCAGAGAATTTCAAAGGCACGCATGTGCACCCACCTGTTGGGATGAAGTTGTGAAGGCGCCACATTAAGCATGCTAAGAACTTGACAATAGAAGGGAGAAAAGGGCACTCTTACTCCTAAATGCTCGAACCAGGTCTGGTATGCATATGTATATGGTTCCTCTTCTTGTTGTGCCAAGGGCAAACATTCCTTGTTTTGAATGATAACAAATTACAAGTTACTGATAATTTACTTGAGGTAAAGCGCAGGAAAAATATAAGAGCGCAGGGTGTTGAACAAGAGAGCTTCGGAAGCTGACTCAAAGTTGTAGAAGCTCGGACGAAAAGCTGCTCAAGCATTGAAGACTTATATTACGAAAAGCTGCTCAAGCATTGAAGGCTTATATCGCTTTGCGTAGGACTCATGTAAGATCGTATTACCCAAGTCTTATAACATTCGTAGTTGAGAGATGATCTTTTAAAATTGAACTGTCTTGGAAAAATATTTTATATAAAACCATGTTTAATTAGGTTAGGCACAAAGTGTTTTTAAAGAAATAGTTTGAGTCTTGAATTGTTGTTTTTTAAAGAAAATAGATTCATGAGTTAGTGTTTTAAAAAGAATTTGTTTTTGAAGTAAAGAATCGATTCTTGATATGGTACATAAAGCTAGAAATCGATTCCCACTTAGTTTTAAAGCAATGAATCGATTTCTCTCTTCCTTTTAAAAGCCAACAATCGATTCCCACTTCTTGATTGTTTTAAAAGAACTTGTTTTGGAAAGAAAACAATCGATTGATGACTTTGTGTTTTTAAAGAGGAAAATCGAATTTCCAACCTATTTCATTCAAGCTAGAAATCGATTTCTAGCCTATGCCATTCAAGCAAGAAATCGATTTGTGGCTTGTCTCTTGTAGCTTGCCTTCCTTATTTTTATAAAGCTAACAATCGATTGTCTACTTCCTTCATTAAGTGCAAAATCGATTTCTCACTCATTCTTTTAAGGAGAACAATCGATTTTTTGTTTCCTTTATTTAAGCACAAAATCGATTTCTATCTTGTGTTTTTGGAAGCACTAAATCGATTTCTCTTCTCTTTCTTTTAAGCAATCAATCGATTTCTCACTTATCACAATTGTGCTAAAAAGTGTTTCAACGGTCATATTTTCTTAAGTGATATAAATAGAAAAGCAAGGGTTTTCACGACATATATAGAGAGAGAAAACGAAAAACATTTCACAGAGCTGCAAAACTTGAAACAACGTGAAACCAAAACTTGAGAACGATCCCTTTCAATATCTGATCATCTTCTTCGGTTCTCAATCAAATTTCTAGGGTTTTCATCATCATATCATCTCTCTCAACTCTTATGGTTATTTTGCTTGATTAATCGATCATAGTTTCAATTGTATTCATCTTATCACTTGGCGTTTGGTATTGTTGTGAAATCCTGGGAAAGTGTTTCTTGGGTGGTTCGATCGGGGAGATTGGATCGTAGAAATCCTAAGCGGGGAGCTCGGGTTCTCAATTGGGGAAATTGAGAGGTTTTGTTGTTGCTGTAAAGTGGCGTGAGTTGTAAGACTTTGAAGAAGCATCTTCACCATTATAGTGTTATTTTCCCAAAGTCCAAAGGTTGGAAAGCCGGAGGCCGAGGAGTAGGATTTCAATCCGAACCTCGAAAAATCGCGGTGTTCTTCTTTCCCTTATCTCTTTACTTATTTATGCCCCATTATTCTTGTTCTTGTTATTATTGTTTGGTTTTCTATTATAGCGTTAACTGTTGAATTGTTATTATAACTATCGAAATTGAAATTACTGTTGAATTGTTATTACAACTATTGAAATTGATATTTTTGTTAGTTGTTTTGATTTGCACTATTAGTATAATCATTGTTACTGTGTTGCAATCTCTATATTACAGTTAAGTGGATTTTGTGTTACTGTAAAATTCATCATTGTTGCTATATCTCTATAATAGCTTGCGCAAATTGCTAGCATATAAACCTTTTCCGCATTTGTTTTTTAAACTAGCATTAAACAACTTTGAAAACACAAAAAAGAATGATTTTTAGCCTATAACCTTATTCACCCCCCCCCTCTAAGGTTATCGTTTAGTCCAACAATTGGTATCAAAGCAGGTAACTGCATATAGAGCTTAACATCTCGCATTTTTCTGATCATGGGGTCTTTTATTAAAGAGGGGATGTCTTTTAATAGGCCACCTTTGTTTGATGGAACTAATTACGACTACTGGAGTAGTCGAATGAAATGTCATGTGCAGGCTATAGATTTCACGTTGTGGAGAATCATTATAGATGGACCGCTCACACCGATGAAGATCAAAATTACAAAACCAGGTGATACTGCTGCTGGTGATTCTACAAAAACTCAAGCAACTGGTAAAGCTGAAGAAGTACCTGTTGAGGACATCTATACTATTGACTTGAGCGAGTTAAGAAAGTCCGAACTTGACAAGATCTCTCTGAATGCCAAAGCTATGAATATTCTACATCTAGCACTTTGTGAAGAAGAGTATGGAAGGGTAAAAGGTTGTCAGACTGCAAAAGAAATCTGGGATTGTCTAGAAGCAACTCATGTAGGTACAAGTCAAGTGAAAGACACCAAAATCAGAGTTCTCACTTCTGAGTATGAAGCTTTCAAGATGAAGGAAGGTGAAACTGTCGCTGCTATGCATCAAAGGTTGAATTTGATTGTAAACAACTTGAGAGCACTTGGGAAAAAGTATTCTACAAAGGACTTGAATGGGAAGATACTTGCTTCGTTAACTGGTGAATTTTTTCCTAAGACTTGTGCTATCACTGAAGCCAAGGATATTGGTACTTTGCCTACCGAAGACTTGATTGGGTCACTACTAGCTTTTGAGGTGGTTTTGGGTGCTAAGAAAACTCAAGAAAAAGAAGCGGTAAAAGAAAAGAGGTCTCTTGCTCTTGCAGCTGCGAAAAATTCTAAAACGGGAAAGAAAGTGGTTGAATCTGATGAAGAATCTGATGAAGAAGACATGGTTATGCTTGCCAAAAAATTCAAAAAATTCATGAGGTTCAACAAGTTAAGGAAAGGTGATTTTTCTAAGAAGCCCGGGTATTACAAAGGAGACAGTCAAGAGAAAGGAGACGACCAACCAAGATGTTTTGAATGCAACAAACCGGGTCACCTTAAAGTAAATTGTCCAAAGCTAAAGAACAAATACCCAAAGAAGAAAGCAATGAAGGCTACATGGGATGACACCGAAACTGAAGGTGAAACGGAAGATGAAGAGGAAGTTGCAAATGTCGTTGGTCTTACAGCAGATTATTCTCCGAATGATACATGGGACAATCTAAGCAGTGACAGTGAAATAGATGAAGAAGTGACTGCTTCAAAGCTTGCTTGTCTCATGGCCAGTGACGCAACTAAGGTAACAAATTCTAACCATTCTTTTTCAAATTTCGATGATTCTTGTGATGATGAAAGCAGTTGTCAAGATTTGAATGAAGCTTTTGAAGCTCTTTATTATAAACATGAAAATCTTTTGATAAAATCTAAGAATCTGAAAAAGAGCAACAAAAGCATGACTACTCAAATCAAGACTCTTGAGAATGAAGTAGCTAAGTTGAAAAATGAGCTACAAAATGCTAAACCTTTCAACCTTGAATTTCTTGAGCTTAAACAAATTTTTGAAAAAATTAAGGCTGAAAATGAAAATTTAAAAGAGTCTTTAAAAAGGTTTGAGGTTGGTGAAAATACCTTAACCAAGTTACTACACTCTCAACATGAATATGCTGATAGAAGAGGTATTGGTTATAAAGGTAATTCCAGCCTCTCTAATTTAAAGAAAAAGGATTTGGTATTTGTAGCTGCTTCTTCAAGTAATAAAACACCTACCTCTTTCTCTTGCACTTATTGTCAAAAAGGAAATCATAATTCTCTTAGATGCCCTATTCGTAGATTATGTGAGCTTGGTACTCTTATACCTGCTTGCAAGAAACCAAGGTGGATTGTGAAAACAAACCCCCTGAGAACTAACCCCCATGGACCCAACAAAGTTTGGGTACCTCGTACTAGCTTTTGATGTTATTTTCGCAGGTATGTCAGTCATCCAAAAAGAAAAATGTGTGGATGGTTGACAGTGGATGTTCAAGGCATATGACTGGTGATGCTTCACTCTTCTTGAAATTGAGTAACAAAGCTAGTGGATCTGTGAAGTTTGCCAACAATGAAACTGCTCGAGTTATAGGTAAAGGTTGTGTGGGTAAGGAAAACACAATCAAAATTAAAAATGCTTTACTGGTTGATGGTGTGAAATTTAATTTATTGAGCGTAAGTCAACTATGTGATAATGACTTTGATGTGTATTTCTCAAAAAATAAATGTGTTATTGTTCATGAAGCTTCAAATTTTCACATTGTCGGTTTTCGTGAAAACAATGTTTATTATGTTGATTTTGACACTGTTAGTGATGATATTGTATGCATGCCTTCTCTACTTGATGATGTGAATTTGTGGCATAGACGCTTAGGACATGCGAGTATGGAACTTCTATCTAAATTATGTGCAAATGAACATGTTAGAGGCTTACCCAAGCTTAAATATGAAAAAGGACAGTTATGTGATGCATGTCAATTGGGTAAGATGCATAAAACTTCTTTCAAATCTAAACCAGTTATTTCTACCAAAAATGTGCTTGAATTGTTACATCTTGATTTATTTGGAGAAATTGATGTTGTAAGTCTAGGAGGAGCCAAATATGTTTTTGTAATTGTTGATGATTATTCTAGATACACTTGGGCTATTTTACTTGCTAAAAAAGGTGATGCTTTTAACGAGTTTGCTAAGTTGTGCAGAAAATTACAGAATGAGAAAAACTTAGCTATCAAGGAGATTAGAAGTGATCATGGAGGAGAGTTCGAAAACTCTTCATTCAAAACTTGGTGTGAAAAGTATGGAATTCATCACAACTTTTCAGCCCCAAGGACTCCTCAACAAAACGGCGTGGTGGAAAGGAAAAATAGGACCATACAAGAGATGTGTAGAACAATGCTAAATGAGCATAACCTTCCTAAGTACTTTTGGGGACACGCTGTTGATACAGCTTGCCACGTGCTAAATCGGGTGTATCTAAGGCCATCGCTTAACAAGACGCCATATGAGCTGTGGAATGGTAGAGCTCCAAACATTTCATACTTCAAAGTTTTTGGAAGTAAGTGCTATATTTTAAATACAAAGGATAAATTGGGTAAATTTGATGCTAAATCAACTGAAGGTATTTTTATGGGTTATTCAAGTCATAGTAGAGCATATATTGTTTATAATAAAATTGATAAATGCATGCAAGAGTCAATACATGTTTCTTTTGATGAGACTAACCCTCTTGCAAAGAAAGTTGATGATGAGGATGAGTTTGTTGAAGTGATCAAAAGCAGAATGCCTGAACCAAATAATGAAAGTGACAAAGAAAAGGAGGTGCAAGCAGAACCTCAAGAAATAGTTGAAATGGAACGAGAGCCCCAAGACACTGATGATCATCTCCATGGAAGAACACATGATGATGTGCCCAAGACATGGAAATCAGTTCGAGATCATCCCATGGAGCAAATTATTGGTAGTCCATCAAAGGGGGTAACAACTCGTTCTTCTCTTAATCTTTTATGCTTTCATAGTGCTTTTGTCTCTCAAATAGTTCCTAGTAACATAAAAGAGGCTCTAGGTGATCCAGAATGGGTTGTGTCAATGCAAAAAGAACTTGAACAATTTAAACGAAACAAAGTTTGGCATTTAGTTGAAAAACCTGTTGATAGAACTATCATAGGGACTAAATGGGTTTTTCGCAACAAACTTGATGAAAATGGTATTATTTTATTAAACAAAAGTCGTTTAGTTGTTCAAGGTTATAATCAAATTGAAGGGGTGGATTTTGAAGAAACTTTTGCTCCAGTGGCCAGGTTGGAATCCATTCGTATAATACTAGCCTTTGCTAGTCACATGGATTTCAAGCTACACCAAATGGATGTCAAAAGTGCCTTCCTCAATGGATTTTTAGAAGAGGAAGTATATGTAAAACAACCCCCTGGTTTTGAAGATTTTGAAAATCCAGATTATGTTTTTAAACTTGACAAAGCCCTTTATGGATTAAAACAAGCCCCTAGAGCTTGGTATGAGAGACTAAGCAAACATTTAATTGCAAACGGTTTCAAAAAGGGTAAGATTGATTCTACCTTATTCCTTAAAACCAAAGGCAAACATCTTATTGTAGTTCAAATTTATGTCGATGATATTATTTTTGGGTCTACTAATGATGATTTGTGCAAGGAGTTTTCTGACATGATGACTAGTGAATTTGAAATGAGCATGATGGGGGAGTTGAACTTCTTTTTGGGACTTCAAGTGAAACAAATGAAAGATGGAATATTCATCAGTCAAACTAAGTTCTCAAAGGAGTTACTAAAGAAATTTGGCATGAGTGATGCAAAGGTGATTGGTACTCCAATGGCGACTGCAACAAAATTGGACAAGGATGAACAAGGTAAACCAGTTAATGAAACTATGTATCGAGGTATGATCGGTAGTCTCTTATATTTAACTGCATCTCGACCCGATATTATGTTTGCTGTGTGCTTGTGTGCTCGATTTCAAGCATGTCCAAAAGAATCACATTTAAAAGCTGTAAAACGGATTCTTAGATATGTTAAGGGAACCACAGACTTCGGATTGTGGTACCCGAAATCGAGTCACTTTGATTTGGTCGGTTTTTCTGATGCTGATTTTGCTGGTTGTACCTTAGATAGAAAAAGTACTAGTGGAACCTGCCATTTTCTAGGCCCTTGTTTGACTTCCTGGTCTAGTAAGAAACAGAACAGTGTTGCTTTGTCCACCGCTGAAGCCGAATACGTGGCGGTTGGAAATTGCGTCGCACAAGTTTTGTGGATGAAACAGACTTTGGAAGATTTTGGTTTGTTATATGAAAATGTGCCTGTCTTATGTGATAACACTAGTGCTATCAATATTGCAAAGAATCCCATCCAACACTCTAGAACTAAGCACATAGAAATAAGACATCATTTTATTAGAGATCATGTTTCTAGGGGGAGCATAGAATTAAAATTTGTAGGCACCAATGACCAACTAGCTGACATATTCACGAAACCTCTAGCCGAAGCTCAATTTTGTAAAATCCGGAGAGAGCTAGGTATGCTTGATTTTTCCAGTTTGTGATTACGCGATTATGTGCTATGTGATTCCCTCCTTTTTGATGAAAACAAAGGGGGAGAAATAACTGCTATATAATTGTTTTCTGCTATGTATGTTTATTTTTATAATTTTTTTTTGCTTACGCTTAGGAGGAGCATATGCTAATGTTTCTTGTTTATCGCCTCCCTATGCTAAGATAACTGCTATATAATTGTTTTCTGCTATGTATGTTTATTTTTATAATTTTTTTTTTGCTTACGCTTAGGAGGAGCATATGCTAATGTTTCTTGTTTATCGCCTCCCTATGCTAAGGTAATTTGTTATCATCAAAAAGGGGGAGTTTGTTGTGCCAAGGGCAAACATTCCTTGTTTTGAATGATAACAAATTACAAGTTACTGATAATTTACTTGAGGTAAAGCGCAGGAAAAATATAAGAGCGCAGGGTGTTGAACAAGAGAGCTTCGGAAGCTGACTCAAAGTTGTAGAAGCTCGGACGAAAAGCTGCTCAAGCATTGAAGACTTATATTACGAAAAGCTGCTCAAGCATTGAAGGCTTATATCGCTTTGCGTAGGACTCATGTAAGATCGTATTACCCAAGTCTTATAACATTCGTAGTTGAGAGATGATCTTTTAAAATTGAACTGTCTTGGAAAAATATTTTATATAAAACCATGTTTAATTAGGTTAGGCACAAAGTGTTTTTAAAGAAATAGTTTGAGTCTTGAATTGTTGTTTTTTAAAGAAAATAGATTCATGAGTTAGTGTTTTAAAAAGAATTTGTTTTTGAAGTAAAGAATCGATTCTTGATATGGTACATAAAGCTAGAAATCGATTCCCACTTAGTTTTAAAGCAATGAATCGATTTCTCTCTTCCTTTTAAAAGCCAACAATCGATTCCCACTTCTTGATTGTTTTAAAAGAACTTGTTTTGGAAAGAAAACAATCGATTGATGACTTTGTGTTTTTAAAGAGGAAAATCGAATTTCCAACCTATTTCATTCAAGCTAGAAATCGATTTCTAGCCTATGCCATTCAAGCAAGAAATCGATTTGTGGCTTGTCTCTTGTAGCTTGCCTTCCTTATTTTTATAAAGCTAACAATCGATTGTCTACTTCCTTCATTAAGTGCAAAATCGATTTCTCACTCATTCTTTTAAGGAGAACAATCGATTTTTTGTTTCCTTTATTTAAGCACAAAATCGATTTCTATCTTGTGTTTTTGGAAGCACTAAATCGATTTCTCTTCTCTTTCTTTTAAGCAATCAATCGATTTCTCACTTATCACAATTGTGCTAAAAAGTGTTTCAACGGTCATATTTTCTTAAGTGATATAAATAGAAAAGCAAGGGTTTTCACGACATATATAGAGAGAGAAAACGAAAAACATTTCACAGAGCCGCAAAACTTGAAACAACGTGAAACCAAAACTTGAGAACGATCCCTTTCAATATCTGATCATCTTCTTCGGTTCTCAATCAAATTTCTAGGGTTTTCATCATCATATCATCTCTCTCAACTCTTATGGTTATTTTGCTTGATTAATCGATCATAGTTTCAATTGTATTCATCTTATCACTTGGCGTTTGGTATTGTTGTGAAATCCTGGGAAAGTGTTTCTTGGGTGGTTCGATCGGGGAGATTGGATCGTAGAAATCCTAAGCGGGGAGCTCGGGTTCTCAATTGGGGAAATTGAGAGGTTTTGTTGTTGCTGTAAAGTGGCGTGAGTTGTAAGACTTTGAAGAAGCATCTTCACCATTATAGTGTTATTTTCCCAAAGTCCAAAGGTTGGAAAGCCGGAGGCCGAGGAGTAGGATTTCAATCCGAACCTCGAAAAATCGCGGTGTTCTTCTTTCCCTTATCTCTTTACTTATTTATGCCCCATTATTCTTGTTCTTGTTATTATTGTTTGGTTTTCTATTATAGCGTTAACTGTTGAATTGTTATTATAACTATCGAAATTGAAATTACTGTTGAATTGTTATTACAACTATTGAAATTGATATTTTTGTTAGTTGTTTTGATTTGCACTATTAGTATAATCATTGTTACTGTGTTGCAATCTCTATATTACAGTTAAGTGGATTTTGTGTTACTGTAAAATTCATCATTGTTGCTATATCTCTATAATAGCTTGCGCAAATTGCTAGCATATAAACCTTTTCCGCATTTGTTTTTTAAACTAGCATTAAACAACTTTGAAAACACAAAAAAGAATGATTTTTAGCCTATAACCTTATTCACCCCCCCCTCTAAGGTTATCGTTTAGTCCAACACTCTTCTTCATCTGCGGCGTCAGAAACCGCCTCATTCAAGGACACTGGACGAGCTTTGGCTAAACCCTCATCAGCAGGATGGCATAACATGCGACGAACCTTAGTCAAAGACTCTTCCATGCGCATCTCAGAATACGAGTCTAGAACTTCTTGGTCTACCCAAATGTCCCCATCACCAAAACGATCACTATCAGAATGCTCTTCATTGGCCATACGGATTGACTGAGCCGATCCTGCGGAACTAGAAGAGGAATCACTATCAAATTCCTCCTTCAAAACATCTATCGCTCGTTTTGATGAAAGAACTAAACAATCTACACAGCGTGAAGGGGTGCAGGATGAACTATGTTTAGGGCATTGATACTTAGAGGTTACTTCGCTGTCACTTTCACTACTTATTTCTATTACAGAAACCATTTTGTTTCAGGGAAAACAGGATATTCAAAGGCAATATAGCAAATAGCAGACACACAAGCAAGCAACGAACGAAGCAGTAAAAAATCGAAATGCAAGGGCACGATTAGGAAGAGGAGTACCTGTAAGTAATGCTGGAACGGGAGTCGAGTGAAAGATCAAGGAAGCCTTGACTAAGACGCAAACGCAGGGAAGGAAGAGCAAACGAAGACGAAGTGAGAAGATTGCAAGAAAAGTCACATTAAGGAGTTGCACGAAAATCTGAACTTATGATGGCGAAATCCAAGGGTCTATATCAACGGTCTATATCACACCGGTTCAAATTCAAGCAATAGGAGCATGACACGTGGTAACTTCTCACTGGTGTGTCAGAAAACGCGACGGTTCCCAATGACGTCATAATGACGTTTCTCGCCAAACCTGTCAGGGGAACTGTCAAACATCAACAGTTATGAGAAAGTACTCGGCGTAAAGGAAGTAAAGCGGTTATGAGGAGCGCTCGGTATAAGGAAAATAAAGCAGTTACAAGAAACGCTCGGCGTGAATAAATTAAGGAGAGAAGAGAAGGATCCGATCATAACAGGGAAGAAATTACATGTTTATTTCATCTCAAACATAACATTACATTCAATAGAATTCGTTGACTTTAAGCATTATATTCGGATAAGTACCTTTACAATTTCTTTATAATTTCTTTACAATTTAAAATGAAATGCTGAGACTGTTATCGGCTCTTTCATTACAAAAAAAACGCTTATTTGCGAGGGACATTAGCGAGGGAATGTTATTCCCTCGCTAAAACTGACTTTAGCGAGGGAATGTGATTCCCTCGCTAAAACTGACATTAGCGAGGGAATTAGCGAGGGAATTTGAAAATTTGACCGTTAGTGAGGGAATTAGCGAGGGAATTTGAAAAATTTCCGTCGCTAATTGTTTGGAGGGAAAATTCAGTCAAATTTACGCGAATCAAGGAAATTAGCGACGGAAATTAAAATCCCTCAAAAATTAAAGTGAGCATTAGCGACAGAATTATAAAGTCCCTCGCAAATTTTTTTACTTTTTTTTACTTAAATCTGTTTCAACCACACAACCACCCTCACTCTTCTTCTCTCCTCTTCACCATTCCTCTTCCCTTCCTCTTCCTCTACTCTCCACCACCACCACCATCACCACCACACAACCAACCAACCACCCTCACTCTTCTTCTCTCCTCTTCACCCTTCCCTTCCTCTTCCTCTATATCTCTCTCTCTCTCTCACCTACAAACACTAACCCACCACCACACACCCACCACCACACAACAACCACCACCACACAACAACCACCACCCACGACCACCACCACACAACAACCACCACCACACAACCACCACCACACAACAACCACCACAACACAACCACCACCCACAACACCACCACCACCTTCTTTCCTCTTCCTCTCCTCTCTCTCTCTTTTACTATTTCCCCTTTCCTTCTTCTTCTCTCCACCACACAACCACCACCACCACCAACAACACAACCATAAAATTAATAATATAATATAATTTTCATTAATAATATAATAAATTGCTTCAAAAATAAATATAATATATATATATATATAAAAGTCATTCAAATTTGAAAATTCGAAAATTTGCACAAATTTTGAAGCAGACATTAGCGAGGGAAATTTCCCTCGCTAATTAGCGAGGGATTTTGAATCCCTCGCTAATCCCATTAGCGAGGAGGGATTTAGCGAGGGAACTGGTCCCTCGCAAATGACCATTAGCGAGGGATTTTGGTCATTTTGCGAGGGAAATTTCCATCGCTAATGACTGATTTTTTTTTTTGTAGTGTTTAAAGCCGAGTCAAAATCTATTGTAGGACGGAAACCACTTCAAATGGAAAGGAGATTTTCTTGACGAGCGCGGCCCAGTGAAAGCCGAGCAAGGAGATTTTCTTGACGAGCATCCCAACCATTGTGCTATATCCGATGTTATAAATGGCAACGGTGGAGAATACAGGACAAGGAGATGATGTGGCTTAGCCGAGGGCGGTTGAACCTTAAGCTTGCATCGGCACATCCCCTGTTAGGCCGGAAGCGACACAAAAGCGACTAGAGGATTGCCTGCGGATTATCAGCAGAACTCCCCCCAAGTAGCCTTGAATTCGCTTCCAAGTAGTGGCAACCTTAACCTCCAGGCAAGACGCATATTGAGTCTTCTGCATAACTCTAAAGCTACGAATGAGATCTCTACAAAAAGGAAAAATCCACAACTCTCGAAGATCAATAACCCCCACTTTAAATCTCCTGGTAACCCCAACATAGTTGCAGGTGATGGGGTTACACAGAAGACTCAAGGCAGGGGAAGTAATCTTCACTTTGAAAAACAACGAAAAATAAACAAATGCCATGAGAAGTGAAGTACCAAGAATTCGAAATATACCTACTTATATAAGGAGAAAAGAGATGTAACTCCAAGGAAAGAAGTAATTGCTACGAGGAAATCAACGCTGGTCAAAAGGTTGAAACTCACCAGTCAAGAATGAAACTCCCAAGGTGATTAAAAGCATTAAATGAGTAACAGATAAGAATGCAGACAAGCACATGATCGGAGAACCGAACACCTCAAAGAGAAAACAAAAACATGATCGGTCGAACGACTACATGTGAAACATACGTCGCTCGAGGGGCTGTGTTCCCAGCCGTCCGGCCAAGATAGACTCGGTTATGCCTTGCCTGCAGGCCGATACATCTGACTCCCGAAGATCAAGAGAAAGACGGCAGGGCCTCAGTCATCCTCATTGCTGAGGGGCTTCTCGACTACACGGGTGAGGGGCTTCCCCTCAGCATAGAGCTTGGAGGTTGTGACCACCTCATCCATGAACAACAGAGCGCCGCATAACGGCCAGTCTGTAATTAATATGTAACGGCTCGCCCATATTTAATGTATCATTAATGTGTAATATTGATTAGCATTGATGATGTCTCTGTAATAAATATGTGCCCAAGAGGCCAATGGAAGGGACCCAGCTTTTACCTTTCTATTCCATATCTGCTATTCGCATTATCCCTACATCCGAACTGTATCCGGCTCTACGAAACGGTTAGGAACACCTTTCTATTCCATATCTGCTATTCGCATTATCCCTACATCCGAACTGTATTCGGCTCTACGAAACGGTTAGGAACATAGAGTTATTGTCACCGCCATTGGATTTAGTAAGGAATATTTATTGCTGTCTTTGTCACAGAATTTAACGCACTCTGTCCGAACAAATTTTGTGATCTCATAAAAGAGGTTTAAATCTAAAATGATTTTCGAAATAGGGAAAATAGACTTAAACTATAAGTGCTTCATGTTGGGAAAATATGATAAAAAAAATACTTTTTAGGTGTTAAAATATGCTTTTTTACCACTTTTTTGATCTCTTTGTCATAGAATTTATAGTACTTTGTCCGAACAAATTTTATGCACTCCTAGAAGAAGTTTAAATCTAAAGTTATTTGTTCCGAACTAGGGAATACAAAGTTAAACTATACCCGATTCAAGTCAGACAAATATGATAAGCTGAGTTTCAAATTAGGGAAAACAGAATTAATTAAGCTATACACGCTTTAAGTTGGACAAATATAATATAAAGACATTTTAGGTGTTAAAATATGTTTATTTTACCCTTTTTGAGCTTTCTCTGTCATAGAACTTATTGTACTTTGTCCGAACAAATTTGTATGAACTTCTAGAAGAGGTTTAAATCTAAAGTTATGTGTTTCAAATTAAGGAAATTATAGTTAGACTATACGTGGTTTAAGTTGGGCAAATATCATAATAACACTTTTTAGGTGTTAAAACGAGAGTTAGACTATACGCGGTTTAACTATTTCAAAATATTTTTAAATATCATAAAGAAATTAGAGTTAGACTATACGCGGTAGGGGTGTTTGCGGTTTGGTTCGGCTTTGAGACAAAAAGTGAATCGAACCGCAAGGCAAAATCACATGCTGGTTGGTTTGGTTCGGTTGGCTTCCTAAAATAAAACCAAACCAATGCGGTTTGGATTGGTTCAGTTGGTTCGGTTTTTTCAAGACAAAACATAATTTAAAATGAAGTTAAACTTAACTAATATAAAAAATGGCTAACATAAATCTTTAAGAAAAAATCTACTCAAATATATGTAGTATATAAATTACTCTTTTTTAATTCTTTTAAGATAGCTAAGACAATATTTAAAAAAATTTAAATTAAATATGGATTGTTTGTAAGTGAGTCAGAGAATTAATTAAATTTAGGCTAGTAAGTGAGTGAAAGTTGGGTTTTAGTTGCATTTGGGCTAGTAAGTTAGTAAGAAATGTTGTAAGTCAATTAGTCTTAGTGTTACTTGCGGTTTGGTTTGGTTTGGTTCGGTTTCCGTAATCAAAACGGCGAACCAAACCGAACCGCGCGGTTAATGAAAAAATAAACCAAACCAAACCAATAAGAAGCGGTTTTTTGCAGTTTTCGGTTTGGCTTGGTTCGGTTTGCGGTTTTCTATTGGTTTGTTTCGGTTTTGAACACCCCTAATACGCGGTTTAACTATTTCAAAATATTTTTAAATATTTTTTGGCGGGTAGTAGTGGGCCGACCCGCCGACCTGCCATTTTTACTTTGTTTTTGGCGGGATAACCCGCTAACCCGCCTATTTTAAGCCAAAAAAGTATGTTTTAAATATATTTTTTATTGATTAATTTTAATGGCGGGCTAGCCCGCCAACCCGCCAACAGGCGGGACGGGCTCAATTTCTCAATCCAAAGCTTTTGGCGGGCCGCCCCGCCCTGCCTAATTTTTTGCAGGCTCACGGCGGGGCGAGGCGGGGTGAGTCGGGGCGGGCCGACCCGTTTTGCCATCCCTAATTGAGGGACATAACAATAAGAGATATAAAGGAGGCTAGGACCCTTTTTTTTCTCCTTGGATCGTGCCCTTTGATAGTCTCATCTCTGACCCAAGCATACACGCTATGGTGTGCGAACTTAACGCAGAAATTTTGAATCAACTTGTCAATATTTCTGTAGATTAATTTTTTTTTGACTATCAATACTCGTAACTGTATTTATTTAGCACTTAATTAACTGGAACGCGTAGCGAACTGGCGGTGGTAACTCGCCCACTCTCATCCAAGCAGAGTTGGCTTATTTTAAAGCAATTTACCGGAATTAAAAAGCTCAACTAGATAAAAAGTCGTTGTTAAACACTTTAAACTTCTGTGTGTGAGGTGTTTTTTTATGTATGACAAATGAGACTTCAGCTCCAATGGGATAGAGTTCTCTTTATCCTTAGGTGTTATTCTTAGACTTAATCTCCCTTCAACCAAAGACAAAAATGTTGCGCACTAGTTACTCATGCACAAGAAATAAAAAAGAGGGCTTACTAACTTTGTAGACCAGCTAGCATATTTGAAATTTTTGTATCACTATTTAAATATCTTGACTTCAATAAGGCGAAGTTGGTCACGAATGGTGCCTCAAAGTGGAAGAGACACATAGAGGAAGCAAATAAAAAGACAGAATTACTAGCAACGTTCTCTTTTACACACTCTTTATAACACTCGGTGTGAGCCTATATTAGAATGTGGTTTGTACCTAACTCAACCCCACAAAACTGGCTTGTAAGGTGAGGGTTGCCTCCTACTTATAAATTCTTTTGAGACCATATCTCTAGTAAATATGGGACTTGAGGGGTTTTCCCAATACATGCACCCCTTCACGCCTAGCACTATTGGGCTTGGTGCGTGGATTAAAATGATGGGTTTCCTAAAGGATCTAGGATAAGCTCTGATATCATCTTAGAATATGGTTTAGGCCTAACAAATGAAAGATGATATCAGAACCTATCCTAGATCCTTCGGGCCACCCACCATGATTATTCACGCACCAAACCCAATAGTATTGGGCGTGAAGGGGTGCATGTATTGGGAAAAATCGAAGTCCCACATTGACTAGAGATATGGTCTCAAAAGATAATATAATGAAATTACATCCCTCACCTTACAAGCCAGTTAAGTTAGACCCAATCCACATTCTAAGAGTAAGAGCTTAGCATTGTATCTTCAATGTACTGACTTTGAAGCCCCATCAGGTATAATTGTAAAATGACCATTAGTGCCAAAAAAATTTTAAAGAGTCTCGTTAAAACCTTCTGATGCAAACCTTCCTTAGGAATAAGCCATTAGTACCAATTTAATTAATGAAAAAAAAAGATAATACACAAAAGAGAGTGTTGCTGACCGTTCTCACAAAAGATACTACCAAAATGCAAATACGGTTTATGGGGTCACAATTATTATTGTCATACGGGACTTCGAAGAGATTTCAATTATTTTAATTTTTTATCAAAAATTAATTGAACTATATGGATACTCTATGTGAAACAAATGAAAGAGAGCACGAGTTATTCAACTAGACTTTGTTGCAAGCACGATTCCAATGTGGTTATCTAAAGCTGCTACTCATACTAATTTATAAGAATGAATATTACATTTGTGATTTTGTCAAACATATAGCCTCAAGAAACATATATACCAGATCCTTGTCGAATAGCTTCCGCGTTCGTGTCGTTATTATCTTTCATTCTGTATATTTATGTCGTGTCATTGCTGGGAACCAACCCCACCGTTGACAACCCAAATAAAATTATAGTAATTCCACGGGCCAAGCCTACCAAATTAAACTCATCTTTTTTTTTGTGTGTGTGTGTACATTACCAACCAAACTAATCTTCTTGCAGTGTACCCAAATAAATATATACGAAAGAATATTTTCAAATATGCATGAATACGTAAACTGAATGAATGTTAATGTTCCTAGCTACTACAATATTCCCAGTATCTTATATTGGAAGGTTGGTGAATGCGTTCACGACTTCATGTAGAGTAGCCAAAGCATCAACATCAAGGAAGAATTAATGCAAAGCCAATTAATTCCCTCTTGTTAGTTGACTTTGAACAAGCAACGCCTTCATTCCCTCTAATGATTTTAATGCGACAAAATCTTCCTCCTCTATATAAACCCTACAAGCCATGCACCTTATGCTCATCCATCTACAACTCTTACTTCATACTAATTCCAATGGCTTTCAAACTCTTCTCCCTTTCTAAGTTTTCTGTTTCCTATTTCCTTTCCTTATATGTCTTGGCATCATTGTTGTCCATAGCATATGGTGCTTCATTCTCCATAGTTCCACCAGAAACAATTTGCGGGTCAACTGTTTACCCTACATATTGCAAAAACGTGCTTGCTAATCAAAATGGCAACATCTTTGATTATGGTCGCATTTCTATTAGAAAATCATTGTCTCAATCCCGTAATTTCTTGAACTTAGTGAACTCATATCTTCAATCCAGCTCTTCTTTGTCTCAGTCCACAATTCTCGCTCTTGAAGATTGTCGATTCCTTGCTGAACAAAGTTTTGAATACCTATCAAACACTTTTGCAACAACCAATCAATCTAGTAATGTTCTTGCCATTTCTCAAGCTGACGATTTTGAAACCTTCCTTAGTGCTGTTTTGACTAACCAACAAACATGTTTGGATGGCCTAAACACCACAACTTCTGATGCAAGAGTGAAGAACGATCTTACTTCATCCCTCTCTGATGACACAAAGCTTCATAGTGTCACCTTATCCTTGTTCATGAAGGGTTGGGTTCCTGAGAAAAAAATAAAAACATCATGGCAACAAAATGGAAGACATTTGAATTTCAAAAATGGTCGTTTACCATTGAAGATGTCAAATAGAGCGCGTGCCATTTATGATTCAGCTAAACGCCATGGAAGAAAACTACTTCAAGCAACGGAAGAAGAAAGCGTTGTGGTGAGTGATATTGTGGTTGTTAGTCAGGATGGAAGCGGAAATTTCACCACTATCAATGACGCAATAGCTGCTGCACCGAATAACACGGTTTCTAGTGATGGCTACTTCCTCATCTTTATCACTGAAGGTGTGTATCAAGAGTATGTGTCCATAGACAAAAAGAAAAAGTACTTGATGCTGGTTGGAGAAGGAATCAACAAGACAATTATCACAGGCGATCACAATGTTGTTGATGGCTCTACAACATTCAACTCAGCCACATTAGGTAAGTACTGAAAACAATACATTCACATATTATATATACTACAAAAGTATTGCAAAATATTCATGAGTTCTTAATTTATGGCATGACGATAATCTTTATCAAACATTGTATAAATTTAATGTGTCGTGTGGATTTGCAGCTGTGGTTGCTCAAGGCTTCGTGGCTGTTAACATAACTATTCGCAATACGGCTGGACCAAGCAAACACCAAGCAGTTGCACTAAGAAGTGGAGCAGATATGTCCACTTTCTACAGTTGTAGTTTCGAAGGGTATCAAGACACATTGTATACACATTCTATGAGACAATTTTATCGAGAATGTGATATCTATGGAACGGTTGACTTCATATTTGGAAATGCAGCTGTTGTTTTGCAAAATTGTAACATCTACCCTCGCCTCCCAGATAGTGGGCAATTCAATGCCATTACGGCTCAAGGTCGAACTGACCCAAATCAAAACACAGGTACTTGTATACAAAATGCTAATATTAAAGCAGCAGATGATTTGGCTCCCAATGTTGGAACCGTGAAAACATACCTCGGGCGACCATGGAAGGAATATTCAAGGACAGTTTTTATGCAATCCTTCATGGATAGTTTGATAAACCCAGCTGGCTGGCGTGAATGGAATGGTGATTTTGCATTGAACACTTTGTACTATGCAGAATACAATAACACAGGACCTGGTTCGAGCACTGCAAATCGAGTGACATGGCCTGGTTATCATGTCATCAACGCTACTGATGCCGCCAATTTTACGGTGTCTAATTTCTTGGACGGGGATAATTGGATTCCTCAAACCGGTGTCCCATACGTTAGTGGATTGATATAGTCAAATTCGGACACCTAGGGTGCATATGTTAAGTTGTTCAATTAAATATCGTTGTTTCTGTAAACGTGTTTCTCTCTATATCCATTTACACTTTAGGATATAGAGAGCTTAATTTGTTGCAAAGGTTCTTAGTAAACTAATTAATTAATTAATAATAATTATTTTTTACACTTAAATGTTTATGCACTTGTATTTCTCCAAAAGACTATATGATTGACCTTTTGCACACAAGTTATGGCCAACGTGTTAACTCTACTGATATTGGCAAAAGCTTAATTTGACTTTGAATTTAATTATTAGTTATCACTTTAATTTTTCTTTTTGAATTTAATGTGCGTTTTTTAACTTTGTTTTGCACAAACTAATTTATGTTAGTCTTTTTTCTATCCGGTTATTTTTTACTCACGCATCGCTGCTATTTATCTGCAATAAATTATTTATTTCTCTCTACAGCAAGTAATTAAAATTATAATAGAGAAAGAAATAATTAATGTAATTTTAAACTATTAAAATGTCAAACAAAAATAATTCTTTCCTAAAAACTACTAGTAAGTGGAAAGGAATAGTTGTAACCAAACAAATAAGCAGAAAGTAATAACATTTCAGCATAAATTAAAGATGGAACTTAATCATCTTTAAAAAAAATGGAATTTAATCAAATCAAATCTGCTATGAAAAACCTACTAATTAAAGATATGATGAGCTTGAGCACATTACGTATTTACGTTGCTCACCAACCCCGCCCAGAAACTCCATCATTTGCGTGAAATAACGAGATTCATGTTGGATGAACGGAAACTTGGACAGCCCATGATTTTGAAAAACCTACTAATTAAAGACCTAATGTAGTCTCTAACAATTTTTTAATGAGACAAATTGATGTCTGACCATTTTTTAGACACATAAGTCTCTGACATTTTCAAAATACGGACAAATTAGTCTTCCATCCACTCAATGTCAATGACTAATTTGTCTTTGTTTAGAAAATCTCAGGGACTAATTTATCCTAAAAATTGTCAGGGACCAATTTTTCCAATAAAGAAATTGTCTGGAACTAAAATAGGTCTTTACTCTAAAATATATTTAAGGACAAAATGCACATTTAGTCTTTTATCTTTCACGAAAATTTCAATTTGGTCTTTTATCTTTTTTCATCATTTTGGTCATTTATGTTTCAAATATGTATCAAAGTGGTCCTTTTTAACATTTAGGTTCTCTGACTTTAACAGACGTCATGCTGGCCCTTAACGGGTGATGTGGTTTACTTAGTTGGCATTAGTGACTGCTGAAATTTTGATGAAATATAAAGAACCAAAGTGAACTTTTGCCAAAAAACTGTCATCTTCATCCTAATCCCCATCACCAACACCCTCCACCACTACCACCACCCTCTCACTCTCTCTCCACTACACCACCATCACCAATTCACCACCACTAAGACCTCTCTCTCTTCTCACTATCCATCTCTCCTCTTATGCCCTCTCTCTCTCCTCCCCCTCTTTTTCTCCTCTTTTCTCTTTCTCCCTTTCATCTTCATCCCCAAATTGAAAAATTATGGTTCTGAGTTTGTAGAGAGAGCTTCCTTTTGCAAAAATGTCAATTCAACCATGTGTTTTTTCAGAAAATGTTGGAACCCAAAACCATAATTTTCAATTTAGGGATGAAGATGAAGAGGATGAAGGTGCAGTGGAGAGAGAATGAGAGGGTGGTGGTGGTTATTTGGGATGAAGGTTTTTTGGCAAAAGTTCACTTTGGTCCTTTATTTTTTTTTACCTAGTCACTAACGTCGACCAAGTAAGTTACGTCAGCTGTTAATGGCCAGTGTGACATTTGTTAAAGTAAGTGTACGGAAATGTTAAAAAATAACCGCTTCAACACACATTTGAAGCATAAATGTGTGTTATCAAAAGAGAGTAATTACCTCCCCTATTTGTACACCACTTATGTTTATATTCAGTCTTATTGTTGCCACGTGGTTGCAATTCTTCCCATTAATGTTCATTAATGTTGGAGGATATTAATTCTTCCCATTAATGTTGGAGGATATTTGATTCGACATTTAACTGTCAAGTTAAAAACCCCTTATATGTATTGTACACTTAAATGGACTTTTTTAAAATGGATGAATTTTATTTATTATTATGCTCTTCATCATGTTTTAAAAACTTGGCTGATTTTTGACCCAATAGTTTATCAATATATCCTTAGTTTGTGTTCGTGGAAATTGACACGAGGCTTAGTTAAGTCTTACTACTGTGTCTCTCGCCGTTGGTCTAATGTTAACTTTATTTTTTCTTTTATCCTTTTATTGCGCGACTTGCATTATATGGAGGCTTAATTTTTGGTTTTATCTTTAAATATTTAATATGTAATAGTCATATTTAGCCACATAACCTCCCCCCTTCTCTATTTGTTTTCTTTAGTTCCCCTTCTCTAATAAATAAATGATCATTTATTTTAAGGAAGGCTGGGTTTATATTAATGTCTATGTCATAAGTTTAGGCAAACATATATTTATATTTAAAATATTTAAATATTTAAATCTAATTTGTTTTGTATTTCGATCTTTAATAGGCTTTTATTTTTCCTTTAGATTTTCTTTTATTGAGACAAATACATTTCGAGAATATAAATTATAATAAATAAAATATAAATTATAATATACAACATGTTATTATTAGTTTTATTTTTTTTAATTTTCATGTTGTGCCTAAATTATGTCTTTGGCCTTGAACTGATCATGGAATCCTCTGAAAAGCTATAGTAGCTTAGATCTTATTATTACAGAGTATACTTCTCCTATACCGACATCAACTTGTGAGACATTATCTGTCGCCCAGAGAGCAAAAGCTTCCACACGTTTGTGATTTGCGTGTCTTTACCAGTGACGACCCAGGACCCGGGGTCAGGGGTGTCAAATTTTTTAAATACACAATTTGTTAAAAATATAATTAAAAATAAATATAATATATTTAACTAAATAAATTATACATTTCATAATTGTCCTCTACGTGATTTCATATTCTGAAATCATTGAATAATAAGCCCAAAGTCAATTTTATTGAATACATCACTAGTGCAAGTGGGTAAGTGAGTATTGGCTCTTTGGTGCAAATCGGTGCAAAACTTGGTCTACTGCTGCAATTTAATTTTTTCAGGGGGTTCAAAAAAAATTATATAAAGTGATAAGTGCAATGTTTTATTTTTCAGGGGTTTCAACTGAACCCCCTTAAGTATAGGTGGGTCCGCCACTGGTCTTTACTATTAAAATTCATTCAAATTAATTGAGTAGATATTTGTGTTAAGAAAAATGTAATTTTAAAAATATAATCTATATCTATATCTATATACTATACATTTGAGAATAATCTCATTGATTATGCTCACACATGACACCCATCTAGCCATTTAGCAATAAATACATCCATTTAAATAATTTAAATATTAATAAAATAAAATAATTATATTAAAATTAAAATATTATATGTGACAATTATTTAATATGATGTGTAACGTCTAATTTTGCATGAATACACTTAAATGCCATAATGAAAAAAACGTTTTGTTTTGTATTGCTTCAAAAGTCTATAGTAAAATTCTCCTATAAGTAGCCAACTTTAGTTGATGGTTGGATTCACCCTCCACACCACTACCTCATCTTCTCAAATTACTCATTTGTGCTTCATTGCTATTGTCACATTTCATGGAGGTTTCATCATAGTAATGTGGTTATAGAGTGTTGAAGAATGTATTTCTATTTTTCTATACTTTCATGTTTTTTCTAATAGATAGTTATATGACATGTTGTCAATTAGGTTTTCTATAGAATGTTTTGTTTTGTTCAAATCTATTGTACCTCCTATTTGTAATTTACCATAAGTGATTGTATGTAAATCTTCATATTGTAAATGAATGGTGTTGAATAAGGTAATGGTTTGATTCACTCTCCACAACACGTCATCATCTTCTCAAATCACATTTCATCGAATGTTAATGGTTTGATTTACTCTCCACAACGCGTCAACAAATCCAACACTGCATCAAGGAGTACAAAAGTATAACCAAAATGCATATAAGGAGTTTCACCCTCTCAAGTCTCAAGATGTGTATGAACTATGAAAGCAAGTAATGTTTTAATAAGGCAATCAAGAGGTAACATATTCTTCAAGCAGAAGGAATTAACTGGGAAAGAATTTGATTATCACGCGTTATAGATAGATAACCCTCAAATATACATACATATGCTATACATTGATAGAATTAGGTATTCAATCAAATGGGCCAATTTTGTTTTCCAACAAAGCCGATATTTCATCAACAAAAAATCAAATAGCAAAAAATAATCACAAAGAGGGATAAAAAGAGTTAGGTTAATAAAGGGGAGTATCTACCTCTCTACGAAATTTATATCAAATTAAGTTAATAATTTTATAAGATTCTTTTTTGCTAATAAATTTTGTGTAATATATGAAGCTTATATAATATTTACGAAATTTATATTAGGGCCAACTTTAGTGTCACCACATAAAGACATTAAGATATTTAATAATTACGATAGTTACAAATTTTAAACATAAACATAAATTAATTATATATTACTTTATCCACCTACATTAACCAAATATTTTATTTTTGTTTGTAAATGATTTATTTTCCCTTTTAGAAAATATATGAAAAAATTTATGATTATATGATATTTTTAACATTTTGTAACGGACGTTAAATAATTATGAATCAACCATAATTAGTAAGTTTCATCTTTTCAAAATGGTCAATTAATTGAATAACATCCATTAATTTCTGTTAATTATATCAGTTACGTTAATATTTTGTTTTAATATGGCTATTTGTTATGTCAGTTACAAAAAAGTCTCATAATTATGTCAGTTACAATATGTGTCCTTCAATATTTCTATTAATTCCGAAGGTTACAACAAAACCATACATATAAAAAAGCCAGTTTCAAAAAGTACCTTATTTTAATAATATGCATTAATTTTTCTAACAATTTGTAAGTTACAATATATGATATTTTGGTGATGGTAATCAATATGAAGGTTACAAAAAGGTATACTATTTTTGATGATATCTTACAAAAACTAAAATATGTATTGGCCGAGTGTTTAGTGTGATAATCAAATTTGCCAGACAAAATAATAATTATCTCCATCACTTGGTTTTCATATTATTTATTATGTTGTCCATTATTTGTGTTGGTCATAGTAGTACACTATAGTGCGAAGAATTGATCAGAACGTACCATAGAAATCAGTACTAGCGTCAACCTTGCTTTACAAGTGTCTTACACGTGTGATGGATATTCATGTTCAGTTAATTTTGTAATTGGTAAATTTCACATTAAAATTTAGATTATATGTTAAGTTTCATTGGTCTAAGCAAATATCAAATTACGAAAATTGTGTTTAATATATGAAAATAATATGATATTTACGAAATTTATATTATGGCCAACCTTATTGCCACCACATAATGACATTAAGATATTTAATATTTATGATGGTTACAAAATTTAAACAAAAGCATATTTTAAATTATATATTATTTTATCCACGTGCATTAACCAAATAAATTACATAAATTTCATGTAACTATGTCCGTTACTATATTAGGCCTTTAATGGTTCTCATAATTATAACATTTACCACAAATAACATACTTTATTAATAAATCATATTTTCAAAAAGACCCTTAATCGATTAATATACATTAAGTCCTTTAAGTTATCATATTATCAAAAATTCCCTGTAAATGTTTCGCAAACTTAAAGTATGTTAATCCTAAACATATTTTAGCTTTTATGTTAGAATTATAAGTTATAAATATTTAAACTAATGTTTGATTTTTGGTACAAATAATAGTTAAATGATGAATAAAAAAATATAATTATACTTTCAAAACGTCCCTTAATCAATAAATATAATTTATACTTTCAAAATGTTCCTTTATCAATAAATATAATTTATTTTTATATAACTATGACAGTTACAATATATGGTCTTTATTATATCTAATAATTATGACAGTTACAATATTTAAACAAAACCATAATTAAAAATAATTATACTTTCAAAACGTCTCTTAATCAATAAATATAATTTATTTTTATATAACTATGATAGTTACAATATATGGTCTTTAACATATCTAATAATTATGACAGTTACAATATTTTATTCATCAGTTATGGTTTTAATATTTAACCATCATCATACCAATTAAATTTGTAACGTAACTTAAAATAATAGAAAATTTATATCGTTTTCATCAGTTATGGTTTTTCTATTTAACATCACATCTTACAAATTAAATGGTAATAAACTGGCGTTATTATTGATTGATTTTTTATAAACAGTGCAATATGCTAATTGGTTTGATAGTTGACAATAATTCATTTATATGAATAATTAACATATAATAATATAATCACGTTTATCACCAAATAAAAAATATATAATAATATAATTTGTGGGGAAATGACCAAAGCAAATAATATAATAAAATAATCACGTTTATCATTTATATTGTATCAGTAAAAACAATATTAACATTTATTTTGAACCAAATCATTTTGAACAATTACTTTGCAGGACTATCTTCTAATGTCAATCGTCAACTCCGTATTAGTTATAATACCAATACATAACTCAATAGCTGAACTAATGATCATTATTAATTCATGTAACGTTTTTTAATGGTCATCTATATCACATGATATTAGCATACGTTTATTATAGGTCATCCCAAGTGATAAATACATATCATGTAACGGTTTTATTTGATTACAATTAAAACCAACATTTTTCTAGATTGTAACGTATGTGTTAGCCTGTAATTTCGACAGGCTTCATTGAAAATGGTCAACAAGGCCTGACTTATATTTCGACAAATACCAAATTATTTCGACAGAGAAAATGGTCATGCGCAAGGTAAATTCGACAAGCTTCCGGGGAAGCAAAAGCAAGAGAGAGGAAAATGGACACAAGCTTTCGACAGACAGAAAACAGAGCAGTTATGCGCTGAAGAACTAGCAGTTGGTCGAAGCGTGATGAAGCGGTTCTTGTCGAAAGTAGGAGTAGCAGTTATTAATTTTCAAATTTCTAGGCAGTTACTTAGTTCAGTTTTTCCCCCTCTTTTCCTTTGTATAAATAGTAGTTTCTGAGAAGAAACAAGGGTCACAAATCACAATACACAATCCGATTCCTGAAACTCTAACTTCCAAGCCAGAGCGAAAAATGAGTGGAAGAATCATTGTACGTGATCGTGTACCACTTTTACAATTCAATGCAATTTATTTGTCTTTTCTTTACAATTCACGCACCATTTACTGCTTCTTTTCTTTTCAATTCTGTTAATCATTGCAAATCGTCCCCTTTTCTACATTTTCTGAAACAAAAACTACGCGCAATTCAAAGGCAATTGCTTTGAGATTTTTCTAGTTTGATCTCACAAACCTTCTAATAAAACTAGTGATTGTTTGCTAAAAACACCAGCAAACAAATTGGCACGCCCGGTGGGACCTTGCCTTTGATTTTGTTCATTTTCGTACTTTCTTATTTGTATTCGCTGTTGTATGCACTTAAGAAGTGGTAAAATGGTTCGTTCTAGTACGAATAATGCGTCTAGTTCCAACCCTGTGGTTTCACAAGGGCAAGGAACAACAATGGATTCTGCGAGCATTAGCGCAGGACCATCATCGTCAACAACTGTTCCTTCATTATCAATGACTAATGTTGGTTCAACGCAGTCAGAAATGGCATCTTTGCCTATGTCTTTGCCGTTAAGTGCAGGGCTTCATAGCCCTTACATGGCAATGGGGAACGGTTTAGACCCACGTTTGAATAACGTGCATCTACCCCCATTTCCTTTGGGAATGTATGGCATGCCTACTGGAATGCCACATATTTCGACCTTTTCCCCTACACATGTCTCTTCTGAGAGTGTATTTGGTCGGAATCCCCCAGCATTAACCAATACGTCTTTGTTGGCCTTAAGACAGCAAGTAGACGAGAGTAATCACGATATGGTTAATATGCTTACCCAACAAATTGGTACAGTTTTCAATCCATTGATTCAAAATACCAATAACAGTTACCAAATGTTGGCAAATCAGATGAGTAGGATTGCAGATTTCTTTGGGGCTCCAACGGTTAATAATAGGCAAGTTCCTATTATTGCGGGTAATGCGTCGCCAGTTAACCCCCAAGGAGCAGTTGCAGTCGAAGCGTCCACAATTGTAGGCGAACTACAAGGGGCAGTAAACCACGTCCCTGAAGTAGTTTTGGTAAATAGACACCAGAACGCTGATGAAGTTGTTCGACAAGTGCAACAACACAATGTTGGCGCTGAAAACAATATAGCTACTTTAGTCGAAACTATTTTGGCGCAAAATGGCCTTAACATAGGTTTACAAAGGCCTAACTTCGTATCACCATTAGGTGAATACGTATTACAAACTGAGTTACCAAGGGGATGGAAAGTTCCCAAGTTTACTAAGTTTGGTGGTGATACAAATGAGTCCACAGTCGAACACATTGCTCGTTTCTTGACTGAGGCTGGGGACTTAGCACAAAATGAGAATTTGAAGATGAAATATTTTCCAAATTCTCTAACTAAAAATGCTTTCACTTGGTTCACGACCTTACCCCCTGGTTCTATGTTCACATGGGGGCAATTAGAAAAGGCATTCCATGCACAGTTTTACATGGGCCAGTCGAAAATTAGTCTTAAAGAATTGGCTAGTGTTCGGCGCAAAATGCCTGAAACTATTGATGATTACTTAAACAGATTTAGGCTGTTGAAATCTCGTTGCTTCACACAAGTCCCTGAACATGAGCTTGTCGAAATGGCTGCTGGTGGCCTAGATTACTCAATTAGAAAGAAATTAGACACATCTCATTTGAGAGATATGGCTCAATTGGCTGATAGAGTTCGACAAGTTGAAAGGCTTAGAGAAGAAAAATCTAGGTCGAATAGGTATCATAAAAAAGAAAAAGTGGCATATGTCGAAGAAGAATTCGACGTTACATATGGTAATGTCGAAGAAGAGGAGATAGACGTGGCTGAACTTAAGCCTGGTCCTCCTTATACTTGTAAAGTATTAAGGCCTGCGAATGGGAATAACCCTGTAGAGCCTAAGAATGATAGATTTATGCCTAAGACTTATACTTTTGACGTTACGAAATGTGATGAAATTTTTGATCTTTTAGTAACTGATGGTCAAATATTAGTGCCTAAAGGCCTTAAAGTACCAACTCTTGACCAAAGAAAGAAAAAGGGTTATTGTAAGTTCCATAATTTTTTGGGACATAACACTGACCGTTGTGTGCTTTTCAGGGATATTGTGCAAAAAGCAGTTGACGAAGGAAGACTCAAATTTGCTGATAAGAAAATGAAAGCTCCTATGCAGATTGATGTTGATCCATTGCCTAAGGCTGAAGCTATGTATTCTGAACCTGTCGAAGCTGATGTAGGCATGGTGGATGCGCAAATGGCAGACCCTCCTAAGTATGTCAAGACTGCCACCGAAAAATTAAAAGGTTTTCTGTATGCTGAAGGTAAGAAACACGAAGTGACCCTAAAAGAATATGATGGGAAGATACATGCTGTGTATCCAAAGGCTGAGGAAGAATTGATAGATTTCCTCAATCGGTGTAAATGGAATAACTCTGAAGTTATGCTTTGCCCAAGATGCAGCGCTGTCTTCGACAAAGAAGCAGCCAAAGCTGTCGAAGGTTATCAGGATCAACAACAACGTAAAAGAAAATGGCTTGATAACAGGCCGAAATTTGACTTTGCAAAAGGAGATCTTCCTGGCTATAAGGCTAATGTGTCAACAAAGCCTTCAACAAGCAAACGACAATTTGCTAAGGAGAAGTCCTCAGCGAAAGGATATTTGAAGCTGTCAACAAATAAATCCTTTGTCCCAAGTGCTAGTGCTCCTGTCGAAGCGTGGGTGCCCAATAATCAACGTGCTAAAGCTGTCAAGCCAGGTACTGATGCTGCTAAGTTTAATTATAAGAATAACTATAAGGGTAAGAACCCCATGACTAAAACACAGTGGCGTCGTTACCAAAGACAACAGAAGAAGGAGGCACACTTTGACATTAACAAGGTTCCAAGTCATTTGGCTAATAACCATGTTCCACGCAGTACGATTGACATTAATCAAGTTCCACGCAGCATAATAGTGGCGAAGAGTGAGGTTCACAAAGCTGAAGTTGCCACAAAGAAGAATGCTGATGTTGCTAGTCATGTGTGTGCAGCAAATAAGGCCAAAGGCAAGGCTGTGGTAACAGAAAAGCCAAGAAGGCCTGCTCTTGAAAGAATATTTCCTCCATTGTCAACAGTGAAAGAAAAGAATCCTGATTTCGACATGGATGAAGACATGGAGTCTGATTTTGATGATTCTGAAGATGATTTCGACGTTGTTTGCAATGTGGTATCAATACTGCCTCTTGAGTACGATGTTATCACAGTACCAAATGATGTTGAAGAGGATTTTACAGAGGATATGGCTCATCACAAGCCAATGTGTTACTATGTGATGAACAATGGTTGTGTCGAAGACCAAATGGCTACCTTCGAGAAGCCAGATATGAGTATGCAAAACCACTTGAAACCCCTGTATGTCCCAAAGTCAATGGTGTTGGAATTAACAAAGTGTTAGTGGATGGTGGAGCTGCAGTGAATTTAATGCCACATGGTCTTTTGAAGAAGATTGGTAAATTCGACACTGACCTCAGGCCACATAACATTGTCTTAAGCAACTATGAAGGCAAAACTGGCCATTCTTTGGGGGCCATTGAGGTGGACTTAATCGTTGGTTCCATAAAGAGGACTACATTGTTCTTAGTGATAGCCTCTAAAGCGAATTTCAATTTACTCCTTGGTAGAGAGTGGATCCATGGAGTTGGTGCTGTCCCTTCAACTTTGCATCAACGTTTAGTAATGTGGAAGGAAGATGGTTTGGTAGAGTATGTCGAAGCAGATCAGAGCTACTTCCGTGCTGATGTCAACCAAATTACCAAGGAAAATTTTGAGAAACAAATGGCGAAGATTGCGCCATGTTCATCTTCTAATGAGGCATATGTTCCTGCGGATAATGTTCTTGCCTCAGTTCATCTTGACCCAAATTATGGTTTTGTTTGGGAAAGAGAAATAATGGGAGATGATAGTGTCTATCCTGATGGTGTTCTTCGACCAACGGGGTGGAACACTGGTTCTTGAAAGTGTTCTTATGTCAGTGCCCAATGCATGGGACAAAATTACGGCTTATATGGCCGAAAACAAGTTTAAAGCGGCTATAGAGGCCAAAATTATTCAACAAACAATGGCTGTCGAAGCCAGTGAGTTACATGAAGAAAATGGCATAGTCATAGATGAAAGACTTGACTGCATTTATGATGATGATCCATTAGGTTTTGAAAAGGATCCTAGAGATTCGACAAAGCATATGCAAGCTCAAGACCCGTTAGAAGAAGTTGATTTGGGAAATGGCTCAATAAAAAGGCCAACTTATATTAGTGCAAATATTGATGCTTCTCTAAAAACCCAAGTCATCACATTGCTAAGGGAGTTCAAAGACTGCTTTGCTTGGGATTATGACGAAATGCCTGGGTTAAGTCGAGAAGTGGTGGAAATGCAATTACCAATTCGACCAGGGAAGAAACCAGTGAAGCAAGTGCCAAGAAGATTTGCTCCTCAAGTGTTGGCTAAGATCAAAGAGGAAATCGAAAGGCTATTCAGAAACAAATTCATCAGAACTGCCAAGTATGTCGAATGGTTAGCCAATATAGTTCCTGTAATAAAGAAAAATGGGACTCTTAGAGTTTGCATAGACTTTAGGGATTTAAATAATGCAACTCCCAAGGATGAATACGCAATGCCTGTGGCAGAAATGCTAATAGATTCAGCAGCAGGATTTGATTATCTTAGTATGCTCGATGGTTATTCTGGGTATAATCAAATCTTCATTGCTGAAGAGGACGTGTCGAAAACTGCTTTTAGATGTCCAGGGGCATTGGGTGTTTATGAATGGGTAGTAATGCCCTTTGGCTTAAAGAATGCTGGTGCTACATATCAGAGGGCCATGAATTCTATGTTTCATGATTTTATTGATGATTTCATGCAAGTATACATAGATGATGTGGTGGTTAAATCTTCCTCAGAAAGTGGTCATTTAGACCATCTTCGCCGTTCTTTTGAAAGAATGAGGAAATATGGATTGAAAATAAATCCATTAAAATGTGCCTTTTGTGTACGTGCAGGTGATTTCTTGGGTTTTATGGTGCACAAAAAAGGCATTGAAATCAATCAAAATAAGACTAAGGCAATTATGGAAACGAAGGCCCCTTCGACCAAAAAGGAGCTTCAGTCGTTGCTGGGAAAAATCAATTTCCTTCGAAGATTTATATCAAATCTAAGTGGCAAAACACAAGTTTTTTCGCCATTGTTAAGACTGAAGAAGGAAGAAGAGTTCAAATGGGAACCAATGCATCAAGCAGCCTTCGACGAAATCAAGTCTTATTTGATGAAACCACCAATTTTGTTGCCTGTTATTAAACACAAAGTGCTCAAATTGTATATAGCAGCTTCTGATAGAACAATAGGTAGCATGTTAGCACAAGAGGATGATAGTGGTGTCGAAAGAGCCATTTATTACCTCAGTAGGGTCTTATAGTAGACCATTCTGTTGTCGAAGAAACATTAAGTTTTGTAGACGTATATCCTTGGAGGTTGTACTTTGATGGTTCAAGCCATAAACATGGAGTTGGGATTGGTATTTTAATAATATCTCCTACTAACATTCCAACGAAGTATAAGTTTAAAATTCGAGATGTTTGCTCCAATAATGAAGCTGAGTATGAGGCTTTAATAGTAGGCCTTGAAATTTTACTTGAGCTGGGGGCAAGTCATGTCGAAATAAAAGGTGACTCTGAGTTGGTTGTCAAACAATTGACAAAAGAGTACAAATGCATTAAAGAGCACCTTATCAGATACTTTGTTGTTGCCAATGCTTTGTTAAAAAGATTTGAGTCTGTTCACTTAGAACATTTACCACGAATTGATAATCAAGTGGCAAATGAATTGGCACAAATTGCTTCAGGCTATAAAGTTTCAAAACAAAGCCTGGAAGAGTTAATTGAAATAAAGGATAAGATCATTTCTAATGACTATTCTTCGTCACTATTGTCAACACCAACAACTGGGGGGGCAACAGATACAAACGCAAACGAGGAACTAGTCGTTGTCGAAAAACGTCAATTTTTTGGTGACTTTGACTTAGCAGAAATTTTTGCTCTTGACAATATGACCAATAATGATTGGCGAAGGCCTATTGTGGAATATTTGCAAAATCCCACAAGAAATACCAATAAAAAGGTAAAATACATAGCTTTGAGCTATGTGATAATTGGAAACTAATTGTTTAAAAAGACTCCTGAAGGAGTACTATTAAAATGTCTTAGTGAAAATGAGGCATATTTAGCAGTTTCTGATACACATAGTGGAGCATGTGGTTCACACCAAGTAGGCCACAAAATGAAGTGGTTATTATTTCGACAAAGAATGTATTGGCCAACTATGTTGAAAGATTGCATAGAATTTGCTAAGGGATGCCAAGAGTGTCAAAAGCATGCTGGGATACAACATGTACCTGCAAATGAATTGCATGCCATAGTCAAACCTTGGCCATTTAGAGGTTGGGCTCTAGATGTGATTGGAGAGATAAAGCCAACTTCGTCGAAGGGCCATAGATATATCCTTGTGGGAATTGATTACTTCACCAAATGGGTTGAAGCTATACCTTTAGCCAATGTTGATCAAGAAGCAGTGATAAGGTTTATTCAAAATCATATCATTTATAGGTTTGGAATTCCAGAAACCATTACTACAGATCAGGGATCAGTTTTCACTGGTAGAAAAATGGTAGAGTTTGCTTCTGAAATTGGTTTTAAGTTATTAACTTCGACACCATATTATGCGCAAGCCAATGGTCAGGTAGAAGCTGCCAATAAAGTTATTATTAATTTGATTAAAAAGCATGTTGGGCAGAAACCCAAAAATTGGCATAATACCCTTGATCAAGCATTATGGGCTTGTCGAAATTCACCCGAAGAATCTATCAACACTACTCCTTATAGGCTAACATTTGGACACGATGCAGTGTTGCCTGTTGAAATTTGTCTACAATCAACAAGAATTCAAAGACAGTGGGAGATTCCCTCTGATTATTATTGGAATATGATGCTTGATGAATTGGTTGATTTAGACGAAGAAAGGTTATTAGCTTTAGACATGCTTATTCGACAGAAAGATAGGGTAGCTAAAACTTATAACAAAAAGGTTAAGTTTAAAGCCTTTGATTCAGGTGATCTAGTGTGGAAGGTCCTATTGCCTATGGATAAAAAAGATAGAGTCTTTGGTAAATGGTCCCCAAGTTGGGAAGGATCATTTAAAATTTTACAAGTTTATTCAAACGGCGCATATGAGGTCAAAGAGATTGGCGCTGATGAAAGAATTTTGCGTATAAATGGCAAATACTTGAAAAAGTATAAGCCAACGTTGCAAGAAGTTAAAATAACGCTAGAATAAAGATAAAGAAAGCGTAAGTACGTGGCATTCAAAAGAAGTTGTGATTGCCATATGAGCATTGTCAGAATTATAAGCAGAACGTAATACACCAATATAGGAGTAACGTCAACAACACTTAACAGTGGTGACATCAGGTATACAGGTATTTTACTCAAGTGCAAAGTCTATTTCGATGGTGAATTCAAAAACGTTCTTTCTCTTCTTCCTCCTCAAGTTCAGTCGAAAAAGACATTTTTGGGGGGCAATTTGTTAGCGTGATGAAGCGGTTTTTGTCGAAAGTAGGAGTAGCAGTTATTAATTTTCAAATTTCTAGGCAGTTACTTAGTTCAGTTTTTCCCCCTCTTTTCCTTTGTATAAATAGTAGTTTCTGAGAAGAAACAAGGGTCACAAATCACAATACACAATCCGATTCCTGAAACTCTAACTTCCAAGCCAGAGCGAAAAACGAGTGGAAGAATCATTGTACGTGATCGTGTACCACTTTTACAATTCAATGCAATTTATTTGTCTTTTCTTTACAATTCACGCGGCTTCTTTTCTTTTCAATTCTGTTAATCATTGCAAATCGTCCCCTTTCTACATTTTCTGAAACAAAAACTACGCGCAATTCAAAGGCAATTGCTTTGAGATTTTTCTAGTTTGATCTCACAAACCTTCTAATAAAACTAGTGATTGTTTGCTAAAAACACCAGCAAACATTATGTGAGCTAATTAATCCAAAAATGTGAAAAAAATTTAAATTCAATATTTTTAAAATTTCCCTCTTATGATGAGACTCACCTATGTATAAATCAGATGGTTACAACCAACCATTCTCCACTAACAACATTCCTATTAGCCAATCGAAAAACTCCTCTATATCTAATCCAAAACTATATTGTTTATCATTCCTTTCTCATTTTACAAAATGCTTCCCAAGTATGACATGATATCTGACATCAATGCCAGAAATGGCAAATACAACCTACTCATGCGCATCACTAGGAAATGGGAAGTCCTCGATCTGAACAATAACAGGCTCCCATTTTCTGTCAAAATCGTTTTGGTTGATAGAGAGGTTAATATTATGCACATTATTAGCATTGGTCATACCTACAATGTGTTTTTTAAAATTAATCTTATAATTATAATTTAGTTATGTTTGTAACGTATAAAATAATGGTGTGATAAATATTTATATACAATAAAATCTACTTGAATAATGATTAAAATATGGGAATAATTAGAGGTGGCAATTTCTACCTGTTAGTGAGATCCCTACGGGGGACTGTTCCATTAGAAGTCCTACAGGTGAAGAATTTTCCCATGGGTATGAAGGCGGGGGAGAAAATCTCCACACAATCAATTTGGCGTTGGGGTAACTTTATATTTTTCTTCTTAAATATTAATATATCAAAGTAGGAGTAACTTTTATATTTTCTATATTAAAATGTGAAACTCTTAATTTTTTTAGTATTACTTTTATATTATTTTTCCTATTTTATTGTATTTCAATTCTATATTTTTCAAATTTTTAATAAATTTAAGGCATATCCGCAGGGGCCAAAAATTGATCCTAATATTGTTACAGATTTAGAAAACATTATAGAACGTAGTTATGTAACATTGTTATAGAATTAGAAAACGTGAAAATTGATCCTATCATAGAAATACAATTTATTAGCATTAGCAATGGTCATACCTATAATATTTTTTTTTAAAATTGATCTTATAATTATAATGAAGTTATGTTTGTAACGTATAAAATAATGGTGTGATAAGTATTTATACACAAGAAAATCTACTTGAATAATGATTAAAATATGGGCATAATTAGATGTGACAATTTCTACCTGTTAGTGGAATCCCTACGAGGACTGTTCCATTAGGAGTCCTATAGGTGGAGAATTGTCCCATGGGTATGAAGACGGGGGAGAAAATCTAAACACAATCAATTTGGCATTGGCGACATGAACCACATCCCTGTCTTAAATATATTACGTAAATATTCTTATTATAGATATATTTTATATTATAAGTAATTGATTTTTTAGTCTTTTTTATGTATTTTTAATTAAAAATATTAATAAAATATTGAACTATGCTAATTTTATATTTTTCTTCTTAAATATTAAAATATCAAAGTAGGAGTAAATTTTATATTTTCTATATTAAAATATGAAACTCTTAATTTTTTCAGTCTTACTTTTATATTATTTTTCCCATTTTATTGTATTTCAATTCTATTTTTTTTTCAAATTTTTAATAAATTTAAGGCATCTCCGCATGGGCCTTAAATTGATCCTAACATTGTTAATGATTTAGAAAATGTTATAGAATGTAGTTATGTAACATTATTATAGAATTAGAAAACGTGAAAGTTGATCCTATCATAAAAATACAATTTATTAGCATTGGCATTGGTCATACCTATAATATGTTTTTTCAAAATTGATCTTATAATTATAATATAGTTATGTTTGTATTGTATAAAATAATGGTGTGATAAATATTTATACACAAGAAAATCTACTTAAATAATGATTAAAATATGAGCATAATTAGAGGTGGCAATTTCTACCTGTTAGTGGGATCCTTACGGGGACTGTTCAATTAGGAGTCCTACAGGTGCAGAATTTTCCCATGGGTACGAAGACGGGGGAGAAAATCTCCACACAATCAATTTGGCATTGGGAACATGAACCATATCCCCGCCTTGAATATATTACGTAAATATTCTTACTATAGATGTATTTTATATTATAAGTAATTGATTTTTTAGTCTTTTTATATGAATTTTTAATTAAAAATATTAATAAAATATTGAACTATGCTAATTTTATATTTTTCTTATTAAATATTAAAATATCACAGTAGGAGTAATTTTTATATTTTCTATATTAAAATGTGAAACTCTTAATTTTTTCAGTCTTACTTTTATATTATTTTTCCCATTTTATTGTATTTCAATTCTATTTTTTTTCAAATCTTTAATAAATTTAAGGCATCTCCTCAGGGACTGTGGGATCTGTAAGGAAGAGGGTGGGGGAGGAACCCCCTCCCCGAGACGAGGACGGGGGACAATTTGAAAGGCCAGTGGGGGAGTATTCCTCGCCTCAGCTCCTTCCCATTGCCATATCAATGAATAATCAAAAAAATCTAGGTTTCGTTCATGTAAACCATTTTGAATTTTCAAGGTGTAAAAAGTAATGAATTTTTGTCTTTTCATGCAAACACAAACATAAAAATTGAAATATTAATAGTTTTAACAAAAACATTATTATTTTATTAATTGCTAAGGTGATTATTAGATTTATTTGATTATGAAATATAATTTACATATATTTAAATATAATAA